>JAUMHL010000018.1:6987472-7006918 GCA_032362345.1 Sandelia bainsii
TGCTTATTGTCATTATAAAAACTGAGGCAGCAAACTTTGTGAAAATTTATATTTGTGTCATTCTCAAAACTTTTGGCTACGGGTGTAGATAAAGGTCTGTGAAGAACTGGTGATTTAGTTGTGTATGTGTGTCTGTCTGTGTGTAGGCTAGTGTGTCTGACACAAGAAGTATTGACAGAAGTACTGTTAAAGCCAGTAGAGAAGATCAGGGTGGTAGTAGTATCAGCTACAGAGCAATATTAACAGGTCAGTAATGTAGTGGATTAAATGGATTACAAGACACACAGACACTGAGTGTTAGTAAACACACACACAAAGACACACACACCTGCACGTCATTAATGTGTTCTTAACAGGGTTGTTCCAGTTGAAGAAGGAAGGATTTACCATGTTGAGTTACGTTGCCATGGAAATGGTTACACAGAGTGTTAGTAAACACACAGACACACCTGCACTTCATTAATGTGTCCACGAACAGGGAAAATTCAGGGAGGAATAGCTCCACAAAATCCTATATGACGCAATAACGATTGGTTATATTGGAAAAATTCCAAGACTTTGAGCACGCCAATAGTTCAACAAACACACAAATCCCTTTTTGTGGGGTAATTCAAAGAAATGAGGGTTTAATGGCGATTTACAAATACAGGCCATCTCTGATTTGGAGGAGACTTGGGAGAGATATTTTAACATGGAGATGAATGCGCTGCTAAGACGGTACTCTGTCGACAGTTGGCAACGGCATTCGAAAACCATAAGTCCCGTCACTATAAGAAGCATATGTGTGGAAAGAGGACAAGTTTTCCTACGTTTTTACGTACAATTGGTCTATGAAAGATACAAGTTGACTGAAGAGGAGAAGAAAAGAAGCAAAAAAAGTTGATAAAAGTTGAAGGACAGACCTTAGAGTGGCACACTCTAGCTGCACCAACATTCCGCAATACACACTAATGGAAAAGTTGAAAACTGATCTGATGCTGTTGCCAGCTCCCCCACAATAAACAACAAACAGCAGTTTTATTCAATTTTTAACTGTATGTTAGTTCAATCTTGAAATTGGATTAACTGATATTTTCCCACCTTGTTAGTGTGCAGTTAGGCTGGAGGTCAGTTACATGTTTATGATGATGATGATATAGATGATAATTAACTCTTAACTCTTCTCTTCATTGCAGCAACAACGTGGGAGAGAACTACACCACGTTGTACCTGACAGTGAAGGAGGTGTATCTGAAGCTGCTCTCTCTGGGCCTGCGGGTGCTTGTCTACAACGGAGACACTGACATGGCTTGCAACTTCCTGGGAGACCAGTGGTTTGTGGAGGACATTGGTCTGAAGGTAAGAACTTTGATTTTTAGGAAAGATTTTAAAATATGCATAAAGTTTCCCCACCCAGACTACGACCAGATACATTTAATAATACTGATAAATGTTGTCAGGCAACTTCTAAGTATCAGAGCTGGCGTCATGAAGACCAGATTGCTGGTTTTTACCAACAGTTTGGAAACCTCACTTTCCTCACAGTTAAGGTAAACACCAGTCTGTTGTTTAGTAACTACTACAGAAACATAGTTTTATTAGTGTTTTAGATTGGTGACGTAGTGTCATTATTGTGGATTATGTGTTTCAGGGTGCCGGTCACATGGTTCCTCAATGGGCTCCAGGTCCAGCTTTCCAAATGTTCCAGACATTCATAACAAATAACCCCTACTGAGCTGTGATGGTAGCTGCTGTGTGTAAGAAACCTGCACTCATCATTGGTAGAATGTACATTTTTCTCAGGGATGATCAGTTCAGAGGGAAAAGGATTGTTAGGGCACTAATGATTTTTATCATTCATTCACAGTGAGTTTTTGGATACTTTTATTTCCTAAAATGAACGGATGTTCATCTAGTGAAAATAAAAACAGTAGTAAATACAAAGCCAAATCCGAAATAGTCTTTGTGCAGATACTTAGAACTGAACTATAAATCAAAGTACTCTTTGTAGCACTGAATCTTTGTTTTTGCAAAATCAGTCACATTTTTAGCAAAAGTTAAGTAAATTAAGTGACACAAGACTGTTCTGAATGTACTGACACTGAAACTGCATTTGTCTTTTTATTAAACATTTTAACTGCCAGTGATACATGAATCATCAGTTTTATTCACATGCCTTCATTTTATTAAATTTATTGGAGAGTCAAAGGTAGGTTTTGTAAAATATGTCCAGTAAAACTTGCACGTCTTACCAGGCCAGTAAACAGTGACGGAAATCACAAACGCAGTTGACATCCACTCATGATCACTATTGTCTGCAAAGGGTGGAAAATAAATGATTCAACACCAAACCATAAAAACATCTTGTATTCCAACAATGATTCAAAGAAATATTAAAAAGTCACATGCTCTAAAGTGTTTGTACTGGTCACAGCCAGAATTATTTCTTTGTCTGTAGCTTTTTTCCCCTTCTTCTAAATTACATGATAAATGTGCCAATATATTAAGTCAACCCGTGTGACTGACACTTTTTACTTTGTTTTTTGAAAACAAATATCATCCCTTTTATATACTTAAATTATACATCACACTTAAATTATTTCACTGATCCAATCTAATCTAAAGCAGAGATTAAATCTCAGTTTAGACTTGATGACTTGAACTTTTTTGTATTTTGATTGTAAACTTTAAACATTTTCCTCATTTTAAATATACCTCAGCTGCAGTTGTAGTTTGGTTATAAACAAGTTATTTCATGGATTAAAGTCAGTTTAACTTGCACTCAGTCTTTATGAGCTCTGAACACAAATCCTTGATTAGTGTTGAGTATTAACATCTTGTATATTGGGGCATAAAAAATGAAGCACTTTGGTTTTAGTCAAAGAAGAACAAGTTGTTTGTAACTCATTTTTGCGCTTTGAACAATTTGCAGCGGGTCTCAATTGATTCAAGTAATTAAAACCTCACACTCCACTGACAGCAGCTGTGTAGTCGATGCACCAGGCCAAACTTTTTTTTGTAAATCATGTGCAAACTGAATTCTGTGTAGGTGACATCCATTTGTTCATACATTCACAAAAATATAATTTTCAAAACCACCATGAGCGTTTTTCAAGGAGTTTTCATTTTCATTTTCTCAGTGTGGGTTGCTGCTTGTCTTAACAGAAACTGTTAATCTGTAAAAAAAAATAAAAAATGTCTGGGACACACTCCTGTGGTTTTTAGCTCATTTCAGTCACTTATTTCTACGCTGAAGTAACTGAACATCGTACTTACTTTCTGCTGCTTTGTACTTATGCAAATAGCCTATTGTAAATTCACTGTCATGGCACTTCTAACTTTACATGAATGACATATGTAAAAAAAAATTAACCAAAAAAATAACCAAAAAAATAACTCGAACAGCTTCCTAAATCTATTTTAAAATGTTAACTGTTTACTTGGCTCATTTAGTTAAAAGAGTTAGTCAGTCAGAGTTACTGACTGGAAGTAAACACATCAAACAGACTGTAACTGTCCAGCCCTGGAGTTCACTGTCTCTGTCCAAAATTCAGTTAGAGAAGAGACAAAATTGTTAGTGAACAAACTGTCAACAGAGTCTTGACCTGAATTAGACCTGGGAACCACAGCATTTTGATTTTCAAAGATCTAAACAATACTGTGACATGCAAGTTAAAGTAGACAAGTTGGTACATAATTATTAATTTCACTATTAAAAAATGATAGTAAGATATATCTATACAAAGTCCTTCAGCTCAGATAAACCGGATTGTCCAAACATGGTCCCGAGATGGGTGGAAGCCTCTCTTTGACCCTGTGAAATGACTGTCAAACTGCTTTCACTGTAAGTTAAAACCATCATAAAAAGAACTTACAACATGCGATTTAAACTTAAGTGTTTGAAGTCACTTGGCATTGGGTGAGGTCTTCGACTACTAAATACAGAGCTTTAACTTGGTGTGGAGCAGGGATGTGACATGCCATGAAGGTCTTTGTTTTTTAAATGAGTGTCATGAGATGCTTCTCCATTTTTATCTCCTAGTTCATTAGCAGCACAGGACTAAACATCTGTCTTCAACAACAAGGACACCAGTGACTCAGATACAAAATGTCCTTTTAGCTGATGATATCTTGATAGATGGAGTTGGTTGTGGTGAGGCCAAAGATGAAGGCTCCAATGGTAACCATGGCAACACCAAAAATCACTAATCCATGCCAGCTGCAAAAGACAGGACCACAGAAATAAGTATTTAACTTTTTTTTTTCTAATGACACTGTAGCCTAGTGCAGATGTGACAAAGAATAACACCCTATACATATCTTTATTTAGTGTTGCATCATTTAAATTTTCACCTGTATGTGCAAGAAGGAAATACAAGTAGAGTAAGTGCAAGTAAAAAAATAAAATGAGTGACAAGTGTGTGGTTCCCATCTTTCTTTGGAAACATTTGTACTTGACAGTTTTTCTGATTAATCTTTGAGCAAATATACTCAATACATCAATAAAAAGTGATGCAGGTAAAAAATGTGAAAGTACCAATACTACAGCACAGAAATACTGTTAAAAGTTCTGCATAAGTCATAAATGTGGTGGAGTAAAAAGTACAATATTTCCCTCTGGAATGGAGTGGAGTAAAACCATAATTCTAATATTTCAGGTGCTGTATGATTCTGGTCTGTGTGGATATACTGTACATATAGTACAGTGTATTTACCTGTATATACATACAGTACAAGTAAATCTCAGGTACATTCTGCGGACAATCGTGCACCTTACTGCACAGCTTTTCAGATTGTCTACCTGACTTGCACTAATGCACCATGTATTATTCTTCATTCTAACTTTGTGTTTTTATCAAGTCATAATTCATGTGTAACCCTTTTATTAGTCCTTGGTTGACACCTCCTAAGCACCATGTTTGGTTCAAGTACACGCATGTCTTTTGGGCTGTGGGGAAACAGATACAAGAGAGGCCCAAGTCTCTCCTGCTGAGGTTACACCCAGTGACCTCATTCCTTTAACATGACAGTGCTAACAATTAAACATCCAAGTCAAGAATGTCACAAAATAAGCAGCATCTCACCTGGCAGATCGGTTGTCTGTCTCTGATAGTTTGGCTTGCATCAAACACAAACCTGTTAGAGACATCACATAAAGGCATTACAGTGTGACATTTACATTTGGATTGCACAAATATCCCAAACAAGAAAATACACAATGACAGTGTCACCTGGGAAGACGAAGATAAAGCAGGCTGCCAATCCTCCAATCAGTGAGATCACTCGACCTATATCTGGGATGAAGAGGGCGAGGATGAGGGTCACAATGCACCACACCAGGGTCTGCAGGATCCTCCTCCTCTGCTCACGACGTACACACACCTCCACCTGCTCGCCTCGAAAGCGCAGCCAAAGACCTTCTACAACAGCCCTAGTGAGACAAATGACACCAAAGTAAAATTACGAAAAGCTTCACGAACTGTATTGTAAAGTAAGGAAATTTAATTATTGCACACCAAACTCTTTTTCTGCAATATAGCTTCTGAAAATTAAACTTCCTATACCAGTGGACTTCAAGCCCGTTTATCTTCCTGTAACAACAGTCCTGCAATGAATTCTCCTTCATGAAGATTTTAATGTTCAGTCTTTATTTCTACCGTCTCACTTGCAGTTCACATCTCTCTGTATAATGCAGTTAAGCTGAAGAGCAGCCTAAACGATCAGTTGAATCAACACCTCTCTAAAGCACAAACACAAAACCTGAACATTATCACATTCACGACGGTATTATTCATTTTATTAGACTGTATTTGTTTAAGTTAGGTAGCTAATAAACTGTGTATAAAACTGAAATGAATAATTCCTTCATGTGTGAGGTACCATGAGGCTGTAAATATATTTTATACGCTGCATTGTAGTTGTTCATACATCAATAGTCTTTCTAGGCTTGTGCAATTTCTTTGCCCATAACAACAGTGTCTAATAAACATTTATAACATTTAACGTGCACAAGACAGTAAGAGCTAGACTGATAAATAGTTAAGGCTGACACATCAGCCGCTATCATCTTGGATTCAGGGGTATTAGTGTACGTCACCAGTCACTGACAAAAACTGCAGAATAGAAATGATGTTTCAGTTTATTTGGAAAAAGTGTCTCCATCATACAGTTTGTCCACCAGAAAAGACTGACAGCATTATTTTTTAACTGTAATGGAAAAAAAGTCTGAGAATGACTACAGTATCAGTAGATACGCTGATCAGACATAACATGAACACCACCTGGTGGTTTTAATGTTGCATATCAGCATCGGCTAAATTTGGTGTTAATGTGGCTGATTGTTTGTTATCATTAGAGTCAGAATCGAAAAACAAGCATATTCTCGCTGCGTCGTACCTGCCGCAGAAGTGTAAAATGGGGTAGGAGGTGATCACACAGACGACAATAAAAGCTCTTGCGATGGCCACAGCAATATCATCAGGAGGGTACGACATGAGCACATCCTGACTGACACTGGAGCCAAAAGTCAAGAAGCCGCAGACACCTGAACGAACACAATCACAACAAGCATTTAACATATTGACACACAGGCATGAGCCATTACCCCATTCAACATTAGCATAATGTAAACTGAAACCTAAAGAGCTAGCTAACATTACAGTGCATTACATTTATCTGATCCCTGACAAGAGAATGAATCAATAAAACTGAGAAATGATCTGAGTGATGATCTAAATGATTTGACACACATTTCATTATTTCCTATATTTATTCAAAAGTCCATTTGTGTGAGACTCATCAACAGGTTATTGATTAAACACTGATTAATAAGGGCACTAACAATACCTGTTCCTGTGTAAACAAAGAGGCAGATTATCATGCTCAGTGTGACTACAACTCCCCAAGGTTTGATCGCTTTCCTGCTCATGCTGTTGAACACCGGCACACAGCTGACATGACACTGAAGAGAGAGAAAGAATTTATACATGGTAAACTCAAATCATAAGAAATCTGTGTCCTTTTATGATCTCAAATGAGGAAATACCTGGAAGCCAAAGCATATGGTGGGCATTGCATTGAAAACTGCAGTCCAGGAAGCAGAACTGCAAAAAACACAGTGATTTAGCAACTCAAGCAAAGCGAGATGATGAGGGTGCTGATGATTCTGATTAAATGGGTTGGTGAACAGTGCTAAAACATTTAGATGATTCTGAAAAGCTGTGAGCTGCATAAAGTGAGGGCAGTGTCATGAAGTGTGTGTAGGGCTCACCTGGTAGGATTATAACCCGGAGTCGCCTCTTTATCCGGCCAGATGTACTTCACAATGATGACGATGGTAACGTACCAGGTTCCCATCACACTCAGTGCACTGCAGTAAAAAAAAAACAACAACTCAGACATGATCTTTAAGCAAGGTTAATGTCACGAAAAGGATTTTAGCCCTCAGAGAGGGAATACGATGAGTGAGTGACAAAGCTTTGTACCTGGCATACTTCTGAAAACCAATCTCTTTGGGGATGGAGAGAGGAAGAATAACAAGCACTGCAGTAACAGCAATGGTAAATTTGCGGTCAGTGTACCAGTGGACACTGGTTGAACCGTCATGAGCCACTGCTGCTATCACTGCAACAAAGAGCAGGAATTGGGGGAAAAAAACTTTAAGAGGGACAGACCAACAGAGAGGGAGACTGTGCACATGGCAATGATTAAGCAAAGTAGATAACTAAAGTCACAACCACTCTATTTATTTGAAAAGACCAAAAATAAGTGGAAGTTCACAGCCTATGTACAGAAATGGACAGGAGCAACATTTCAACACTGTCAGCGTCTCAGTACATCACATGACAGACACGTTTACTGAGCAAAAAAGCTGACTGGTGTCATCCATGATGCCCTTTGCCCTTTTTACGGGTTAAATGTTACAATCACTGCTGCTACTACTACTAGAAATCTTAGTTTAAAGCACACATATCACAGCTAAATGTAGAACAGAAAATGACAAAGTCCATGTAACAGCAGGTGACCAGAAAATAATCAATAATTATACAAAGCTAAGCAGCAAAGAATTGTATTGCTTATTGACAGTAACTGGGTGGATCAACAATTTGCCAAAATACCCAACAGTCCCTTTACAACACAGAGTATGAGAATGAGTATCTCCAAGGAAGGTGGTTTAAAAATGTGTGAGACTGATAAATGCTCACTCTTGTCAGAACTATTTAACAAGCAAAAGGAAATGGAAAGATGAGAGAAGAGTTTGAAGCACTTAAAATCCATTCTCACAAGCACAAAACAGGCTAATCCATCTTAATGTCTTAAATTGAACCTATTATTCCCTGTATAAATTACATACATTATGTCATACAATATCCTTTAAATGTTCAAGATGCAATAAAGCACACCTGACTTGCTGTATGTGCTGTGGGGTTGTGAGAGATCAGTACATCAACAACTGAGTAAAGTATTACAAAGATACATTAAGCTGAGTGTGGCTCTTTTAGGGGATTGTGATATTGCAGTGGCTTAAACCTGTTTCTGGGTATGACAGCAGCTAATAAATATATTTTTTATTACAAGCCCCTTCCTAGAACAACATCTTCCCCTTTTATCATACTGCACCTCAGACAAGATTATGTTCAGTACAGAGAAATTAAAATGAAAAACAAGCTGTAACAGTGGGAATATACTTACAGCGATCCAGCTGGTCTCCAATGACAATAAAGAAAGCTATGCAAGTCCCAAAGGTGTAGACAGCAATGGCTACTTCACATAAGACCCCTGTGACCTTCCCACAAGTGGCTCGAACGACCTCCTGATATGTGTTTTCATTACTGACCTGAGGAAACCAGACAGACGATAGTAAGTGGACATGGTCTCAGTAAAGGTACTGAAATCTCTTTGCTATATACAAAGTTTTGCATATCTGAAAACTGGAGTTCAAATATGTATTATAGAGGTTAATTCATACTTGTTTTATGCATTGCTGAAAAGTCTTTAAGCGTGAAACCCTAAACTGCTAAGTGACTGTTCAGTTTCTGAAGGTATCACGTTGAGTTTGGGTAAACTGGAATCTTCAGCACATGCACCTGCAAAGCCAACAATGCTTTAAATAATCTGTGCCTTCTCACAATGCTGAGTTGTTAAGAAGACTGAAAATAGTACCAAGACAAACACATCAACTTTAAAATACGAGCAGCAACATGTTTCTCAAAAACAGAAACTAAAATTCATCAGTGACCTATTTTGTCAATCATGTACACATTATAGCTTAACTTTCTTTTTCTTTACTGACAATTGTAAAAACCAAACATGAGCTTCTGTTAATATACTGCAGCTAATGAAATTTAATGTTTGGCAAACTCATTATTTTAAATCCAGTTATCACACAGAATGAGTGGAATTTAAAGCAACAGATCAAACCAGGTATCAGATAAGCTGCCACTGATAAGAATTGATGAAATTTACTGTTGTGTTTGTTCTGTGACCGTTTCTTTTCATGTGACAAGTAGTTTAAAACTTTTTTGACTTATTTTGTACAAAACGATAAAAACTCAAAACATGTTTAAACTAAATCAATTATGGGCTCTTTCTCCACTGTTTTAGAAATTAATCATAGTCATTCCAGAAGTTAAAGTCTGAGCTTCTGAGGAAAGCAAAGCTTTTCAATATAGCCACAGAATAAATAAGTTATTAAGCAATAACACAGTTCCAGTCATTTCAGCACTAATGAAGTGAAAATACTGAAGTGAAAGAAAGAAGTCACATTTTGAAGGCTGCAGTACACAGTGGAGAAAATGAAACCAACAAGTCAAACAGCACAAGATGCAAATGAAGTCTTTCAGGACGTCAGACTTTTGATAGTGAAGTGACACAAACCTGGGAGCAGTAGCCCAGAATCACCAGTCCACTGATTATGAAGATCAGCATAAACTGAAACACAAAGACACAGAAATAATCATGTTATAGTTCCCTGTTTTATTGTCTATAAACAGTTATAACAACTAAAAGCTGGGTATTCGTAATAACGTTTCTGAAGGTCCTGAAAAACAATCATCTTCTTAAAGAGGTCCTGTTTAAAACACACAATTTTCTACCAAAGTTTTAACATCTTAGGTTAACTAACATGAGATTTCAACATTTCTGTTGTGTGTCTGTGCTCAGTAGTCTGAAGACAAATGTGGTATGAGGTTTCAGGTTTTATGACTGTGGTTTAAAATGCAGTGTGTGGATGCGCCAGAAAAGTGTGGATGCGCCAGAAAATCCACGTGCAGATAAACATTCAGTTGGAGGAAATGTTACGTCACATACTTCTGTGCACCAATAAATCAGATGATAGTTGAGAGTTTCTTTGCTTACGCTGGCAGGAAACTGTCAGTGAAACCTGATCCAACCACACATACAGTCCTGATACAAAAGATACACTGAGATTTTCAGTTTAAAACTCCTAATAAATAACAACATTCCTTGAACATTAACTTATTGTTTATTTAGTCATGAATATTGTTTTGTATATTATTATCATTATATTGTAATATTGTAAATGTAAGAGTTACTTGCTTTTCTGTGTCAAAATTAATATGTTTGTGTCTTTGTTGTTGGTTAGACCAGACCAACATTTATCATAATTTTTGCTGTTTTACATAGCAAATGACGATACTTGGATTCATTATTAAAAATGAACCCGCTGTAAGGACAAGCAGTTTGGATAATGGCTGGATGGATGAATGGATTAAAAATGTAGGTTGAAGCCTAATTTATCGTATTACACCCAATGCTTCTACTTTTGAACACTGTCCTCACCCAGAGGGGAAAGGAACCTGTATAAAAGGGTATTTTTGACAAGGATCTCCTCACCATTTGAAGCATCACTCCTGCAGTTACTCCTCCTGCCATATTGAAGGCTGCAGGGAAATTCAGTAGACCTGCTCCCAGCGCTGCATTCACCACGATGAAGACTGCTCCCATGGACGACACACCTCCACTCCGCCTGTCTGTCTCCAGGTGTCGGACCGAATCCACGCTGGGACTCTGCAGGAGCCATGCCCTTTCTCCAGAGTCACTACTCCCTGCCGCGCCCCAGTCTTCAACATCAGCGTTAATCGCCATCAGTCAACAGGCTGCAGTACTGCCTGTGTAACCTCACACCAGAAAATGTCCAACTCTGTGGATCCAAGGGAAGAAAAACAGAACAGAAAGCCTGAGTGAACGGAGAAGAAATAACTCAGCTGCTGTTGAAAATGTGTCTCTAGTGCAACAACAGTCACAATCACCGGTTATCACCAGTAACAGTGTGATGGTGGAGCCATTCAATGATCAATATCTAACAATAGACAGCTTGAATTAAGAGGCATTTCTAGTCGTAACAATAATAATTTATAGGTTAATAATAGGTTGATAACTGAAAAAATACTGTATATTTTTACACTGGAATATGGAAATAATTCTTAATTAACAAAAACTTTAGTAAATATAATCTAAAATTATTATCTCCAATCAGTTCTCATATTAGGGTGCACCTTTCTCGGCCATTGTGCAATAGTAGGCTGTTGTGCACGCCCACAGTCTTCACGAGTAAAGGTTCCCTATGGAGTGTTTGATCCTCAGTGGTTCCTCATATTGAATAAGTTTCTGTTCATAAAACACACAACTGCAAAATCTGTAACGCAAACTAACAGTTGGATTAACAATACTGTAAATGGCTCTGTGCATACCTTTAACCAAGCAAAACCATGATGGCTTTTGAGTCCCCCTCAATCACTGCAGCCTGATCAGGATACAGCAGCAACCTGTAAAGCAGACAGACAGACTCAGAGTCAGTAAATACAACATTTCCTCATCCTAGCTGATATTATATTTAAGTCCAGTGACATTCCCTTTAAAAAAAAAAATCATGCAATATCTCAATGGTGGACCTATCACCAAAGCACTAATGAGCCTGAAAAGGTTAATACTAATGCTAAGAAGGGGAGGAACTGATGATATCCAGTTTACCTCAGTTTATTCCAGACAGACACACCTTGAACTGTCGACGTTAAACAGTGCTTAAATACCACCTTTTAACATTTTCATTAACGTAACAATAACAATATGTCACCGCAGTCAAACCCTTTGTTGCTCTGTGTCCTACAACAGCTAGCTAACAAACGCTACACCTAGCTTACCACAACATACAAATAAGCTAATTTACAAGCCAACAAACCACTTATTTAAATAACTCTATGGCAGATATATTCACCGTATGTCGCCGCTGTAAAGTGAAGAGTGAAAGGATAAAATACTGATCGACAGTACCTTCAGTGTTGAGCAGCCTGAACCTCAGGGAATGACTGAAGCTTCGGTGTTTTGGCAGCGCGAGCAAAGCAGATGAGCATGACACTGCGTCACGTGACTGAGTGTGCTTACTTGGAATTGTGGGTATTGTAGTTCTCTGTATTTAAAGGCCACCACAACACATCTCTGGTCTTCATGAGCTGTGAAACAGGGAAACTCCTGTTTCATTTAAACAATTTTAAAAAGTAAATACTAAAAAAGTGTATTATTTAGCAGGGGAAAACCCTTGTGTATTTCCAGTGGTGTAGGAGTAATTCTACTTCTTTACTTAAGTAAAAGTACCTGTTCCATGGTTTCAAAATACTGTTACAAGAAAATATCATGCATTCAAAATCCCAGTATTTTGCAAGTAAATGTACGTAAGTATAACTAGGAAAATCTACACAAAGTATGAAAACTAAAAGTACTAGGTTAATAACACTAAAACACTAATGAAAATAAAAATCAACTTTTTAAAAATCTGTCAGTAACTGAAACTGGTTGATATACTTTCATACCACCAGTGTTTATTAGTAGATGAATTCACAAATGAAACCTGATGGAATTAACATGTGAAACCTAGTTATCCTCAGTCAAGTCTAGATTAGACCACTACAGATCCAGACTCACTGTGTATTAATCACATCATGCTTGATTAACGGCAGATTCAAAGACAAAGAACACACATTAGAACAGAAGATTACTCTATAATTATTTATTGTTTATTCAATGACCATGTTCCATAATTTTATGAATGAATGCAAAACATGGAGGCAAAGTGCTGTATGTTTCACAAGTACAAGTAGTCTGGAGTTTAACTCCACATTCCTAAATACCATCTGTGCCTTACAGTTTTAACAGATTCATACACTAGCATACGATGTCTGAGTGAAATGTTCACCTCAACAATCCCACTCCTCTTTATTAATTACACATTATACACATTTGTACTGGATCAAATACAAAGTCGGAATTTGGGCGTTTGATTTAGGGGCTATGGAGCAAAAACATAAATACTCTTCACTGTGGAATTTAAACAACATGCACTGATTGCTTTTTGTACTGAGTTTAACTCACTTTTTGGTTTGTATGTTTGTTTGTTAGGGGGTTAAAAGGTGCAACCAACTAGACTTTCACAAACCGTACTGGAAAAAGTGCTGAAGTCAAGGTCAATCTTAAACAGAGATAAGAGATTTAATTACTAGCTGATTAACTGTAACACACATTAGCCTGACAGTAAATTGATAACCTGATTGACAAAGGCCTTTTAATACAGTAAAGCCGAATGATACAAAAGTGCCACCCTAATCCTGAAACTCAGCTTTAGAACTCATTAAGTCCACCGGTAAAATAAAGAAAGCCACGTTTTCTACAGGCTTACACGAAGCAGCAGAGAACTCATCTTGCATATAAAGCTAATGGACAGCCCAACATTACCCCATCCTTGATGTTTAACAGTGAGTGGGCCCCACAGCAGAGAAACATTCAGGAGAACACTAATGCACAGCCAACAGTTGATTCCACATAATACAAAAAGATGAGACATCAGCTCAGTCAGCAGGGGGAGAAAACATTTTACAATTTGGCAGGGCCAACTGTTCATTGAAATGTAAAAAAAAAAAAGGTAACCAGAAATTAAACAGCAGCAATTGTTCCAACTGTGAAACTCATGATGAAACCCAATCAGAAAAAAGTCTAAGTAAATATTGAGCTCATTTCTAAAGGTGGAATGGAGCAGACAGAGTGTAGGTGATGTATGAAGCGCCTGTTAACCCTGGTGCTTTGATTCTGTAGCTCTCCCAGGAAACACTCTACTTGGTGACGTCATGGATTGCATGTGCCAGGTAGCCCACATTCCCAGAGGACACGCCTGCCATGGAAATCCTGCCATCCTTAGTCATGTACACTGAGAACTCCTTAATCAAGCGCTCAACCTGCAGGAAGAACACATTAACACACGCACATCAGTACTGTAACAACAAACATTCTCACAGATTTGTTATCCTGCATCTCAGCAGCTGGGCCACAAACCGTTCTGCATTATTATGATATTTTATATCATCTGAGCTGGTGAGAACATGTAGATTGTGAACAGATGAGGCTAGAGAACGGAGCATTGTGAAACTACTTATTGATCATAGTGTAATTACCGATCAATACAAACAGTCTCAATTTAATTCTCTGCTCTGAGCAGCTGCTAACGTACCAGTGGAGACTCAAGAAACTTACTGGCACAGTTTCCAAATCTGCTTATTATAAACCTTTAAATATAGGTAGTCGCAGATTTGGCTTGTTTTTAAAGTGGTGTTATGTTGGTCTTCTTTTGTCTCACTCCACCATATAGAGTAAAACTATCTAGTTTGTCCTGTTGCAGAATTCCAACACAGCCCTGTTCCCTCTGTCCCTCCACTTCCTCATACTGTACAAATCACAACAAACAAGAAGGAAACAAATCTGCAGCAAAATCATGCTGTGTTCAGGCTGATATTTTTCATATTGATATGATGTAAATCCTCTAATTATGTTATAGTTGGTGCATGAAACAACGCCGGAAAGCAGCTCATTAGCCATGATAATAAATCACCATATACTGTATGTTCTGATCAATCATATATACAGACAACTGACCAGGACAGAGCAGACAGAGAAGATTAGAATTTGACTTTTAATTCAAATAACTCCAAATCATTGCAGGTTAAAGTAGGGTCGCTATGATGCACACACAAAGTCGTAGTTAAAAGTAAATATATCCCAATCTGACACTTCCACAACTTCCGCAGTACTGACCTCCTCATTCTCCAGAAAACAAATACGTTTATTCCAAAATGTCAAACTATTCCTTTTGTATGATTTCACTGAGAATTTTCTAAAATTTTAATTTTAGAACTGAACAATTCAGACATTTCAGCGATTTATTTATTTTTCTGTTGTTCTCTACTGTGAACTATCACAGGTAAAACAGTGCGAGTACCTGTTCAGGTTTGAGGCCCGTGAAGCAGAACATCCCGATCTGGTCGATGACGTGCTGCCAGTTGTGGCTGGAGCCCTCCTTTTTCAGACCAGCCACCAGCTGTTCTCTCATCTTAATGATGCGGTTAGCCATACCGTGGACCTCCTCCAGCCTGGGATAAGTAACGTGTGTAAAACAGTTTAATATTTGAATCTTAAGTGTTGTTAGAAAAATCCAAACTATACATTTGATGGAGTATATATGAAAAGACCATCATGCCCAAGAAACCAGGACCAGGACTGAACCAAGTGTTTTTCACTCACACGTCACCTCAACGGGTCTATGAGATTTCAGGAAATACCTTCACAATTTGGGTGAGTGTTGTAAAAATGACTACACAAGCTGGGGCTTATATGCATCTAATCACACATACCACAGTGAGCGTAGATCTGGTGTGTTGAGAATGGTTGTTGCAATTCTAGCACCGTTCATTGGTGGGTTGGAGTAAATGGGTCTGATGAGGATTTTAAGCTGAGACTCCACTCTCTTGGCCTCATCTGCATCTTTACACACCACAGTGAAGCCTCCCACACGTTCACCTGCGAATATCAACATGTACACTGAGTGTTAGTGATTTGCAGTCAGTCTGAACGACTTCTGCTGCAGAACAGGAAAACTGTTGATCTGCTAAGGCTGATGACTTAATCCACTGAATATGAGATAGTGTGTTCACATTGCAAAATATTGTCCTGATGATGTAACAAATCCCTCAACACAAGCACTGATTCCTTAATGATCATTTTCTATAAAAAAAAAATCACTAGACTTTAGAGCATATTCTCTTTTAACAGTACATAAGTGGCTTTACTGATCAGCTCAGTGGAAGGGAGCTAGTTTCTCACATTTTAGTACAGTTATAGTCAAAGCTTTGAAAAGCCAAATGCCTACTTGAATAAATTATGGTTCACTGTCAATGTCTTACCACTGGATGGTGGTAAAACACAAACTCACAGTCACTTTGTAGATGTTTTAGTTTGTAAAAGTCATATTCAGACTTGCTGTGTTTAATATGAATTTGATTTAATCTAATTCTAAATTTGATATTTCAATCAAATGATATGTGTATATGTAGTGCTATTTACATGACATCTGTATTCATATAGATTAAGACAGAGCTCATTCTGGATTCTGACCATAGAGTCCCATGTTCTTCGCAAAGGACTGGGACAGCAGGATGTTGTGGCCCTGTTCAATGAAGTAACGCACAGCCCAGGCATCACGATCGATGTCTCCACTGGCAAAGCCCTGATAGGCCATGTCGAAGAACACGAGCAGGTTCCTTTTCTGCAACGTGAGAAAGAAGGTCAGGGGGAGACATGGGAGAGGAGAGACAAACCCATTTAGTGATAACAGCTAGTTAAAGTACAGCATTTATCAGTAGTGTCTTTTGAACAATGAAAGATACTTTGATTTGGAGATAAGTAATGTTTACTAATATTTTATCATAGTGTGCCTGCAAACACATCACAAACCTTTCTTGAGATGATGCATACTCACCTTCACAATGTCAGCGATCTCCTTCCACTGCTCAAGCCTGGGGTCCACACCAGTCGGGTTGTGGGCGCAAGCATGCAACAAGATCACACTCTGCTCCGGGATTTTCTGTGACATGAAAAAACATTTTAGCGCAACTCAAATTATTCTGTAAATTAAGGCAAAAATATAATTAGCCTGAGGCTTCTTAGCCACCACATGCCTGAAAATTTAATAAAGTGAATAAATCACCCTGTGGTTGGGTTTGAACGGAATTACAACTTCAGAACATGAAAAAACTAAAAAAAATATCTTCATCAAGTATTTTGGCAACAGCATTATTGCAAAATTATGTAAGAAAATGTTTCTATTAGTCTTCACACACATCTCAAGCCCATTCCAGGCTAGTCCCTCGCTAATGTCTTACAGAGATATCCTCGAGAGCTCCTTTGAAGTCAAAGCCACAGGTGGAGGGGTCGTAGTATCGGTACGCTTTGAGCTGCAAGCCCGCATCTCTAAAGATGGGTGTGTGGTTTCCCCAGGAGGGTTTGGGAAGGTACACATCATGTGGACCTCCATGGAAACGAGACTGTGAGAAAGAAGCATCTGGTGAGATAACAAGCCTGACCTACAGTAAGCATTAGTTTGTGCTAAGTGACCAGTACAAAAGGATCTCACCAAAAAGTTGGCTCCAATACGCAGAGATCCAGTTCCAGAGATGGTCTGGACAGTGATACTCTGTTGGGAAATCAAAACTACTGTACTGATTTGGACTTAAAACTATCAGAAGTTATTTGAATCTCATTTAGTTTGGAGTCATTCAAATCCTGACTTACCCTTCCAGACTTCAAGACCTCATTATTATCACCAAGAGCCAGCTGAGCACAGGCCTTGTTAAACTCCCCCAGACCACCGATGGGAAGGTACTCCTTATCCAGCTGTTTGGCTGCAATCAAAGCTTCAGCCTGGAAGGAAGGTGCAGAAAATAATAAGGCATGAAATACAACTGTGACCACCTTGATGTGTAATCCTTACTGCGTATATAAAACAAAACATTTTGCTAGACTCAAACAAATCCATACACTTGTCATAGTGATGGCAGAAAATCCCTGATTACGTGTTTTAGTATGTATCAGTATTCACTGGAGAGCTTGGTGCCAATTTACCTTGCGGACACAGCTGAGCACAAAGGGCTTGCCCTGGTCATCCCTGTAGGCTCCTACTCCCAGGTTCATTTTCTTGGGATTGGTGTCCCTTTTGAAGGCCTCTGTCACCCCCAAGATAGGATCGGGGGGACCCATCTGCACTCCACCCCACCATGAGCTACAAAAAAAACAATGCAGGTGAACACTGATTAGGAGTTCATCTGTGTGAACTATACTAAACAATATCTCCAAAAAAAAGTTAATCTGGGTCTAAAACACGGTTTCTGAAATCACTCCCACATGCACTCAGTCAAGAGTCCTTACATAAATACCCAGTAGATATGTGAAAATGAGAAAAGACCAATGTTCTGTAAGAATGCGGTAATACCTGCACAAAACCAAAAACTGAGAAAAGGCAGAGATGTACGCAGACCAGCTTTGAAGTCAGCAAACATGAACTCCATATAAAATGCAAAAAGGGTATGAACGCTTGACCTCAACCTGACAGGCTGTGTAAATGGATCGAATCCACTTTAAACTTACCAAATGCAAAACACACTATAATGAGATATAAACATGCCTACACACATCAAGCTTTATAAAAAGTAAGGACTCCAATTTTAATTAGGGTGAACGGCTTTTGAAACACTTTGCTTTATAATTAGAAGTCTACAGTGGTGTAGGTGTCAGGTCAAACTTGAAACCTCAGCAGGATCACAGACCAATGACTACTAATACTGCTAGTAATAAATAAACCAATAAGCCCAAACACTGGATCACAGTATATAGTAAATTATACTTCTAATTCCAACACCTCTATCAATCCCTATAATACACCTACTTCACATCTGTCACACTATATCAAATCATTAAAAAACAAGTTTCTGGAGCAAATTAAACTAGAGCTGAGATGTTTGTGATGGTTCAGACAAAAGCATCCAAAACATAACAAAATGTTTCAGGCAATGTCTTTGTTAGTGCGGGGATAACACAAACACTGAGTCAACTGTGCGTAACGTATGTTGTGCACTAAAGTAGCATGAAGTGAAATCTGTTGTTCTGTAAAATCTCATCAAGATAATGCAGTGGGTTTAACACACCAACAAAGCAAATTTTGATGCAGTGACCATCAGTATATACATAAGGAGTACATTATTTTACATTTGTTTTTAATAATAACAACACCGGTTTCCTGACCAAAAGAGCCCAGCAGCATCTACACTTTCTGCGACGACTGGAGAAGGTGCACCTCCCCAAACCCACCCTCATCACCTTCTAGAGCGGCACCATTGAGAGCGTCCTGACCAGCTGTATCACAGTCTGGTATGGAAACTTCCACGCCTCTGACCGCAGAGCCCTTCAGAGGATTGTGCGGTGTGCTGAGCGCATCATCGACAGCTCTCTGCCAAGCCTGCAGGACATTTACACTTCCCGCGGCATCCATAAGGCCACCGCATCGTGGATGACCCCCACCATCCCTGCCACGAACTGTTCACCCCCCTCCCATCTGGTAGACGTTTCTGCAGCATC
>JAUMHL010000018.1:7007018-7060691 GCA_032362345.1 Sandelia bainsii
CACAGTATACAATACTGTATACTGTATCGTTATTGTCTCCCAGTTGTGTCTCCCCCATTGTATTATACTTGTATTTTTTTTTTATTTTTTTTTTTAGGTAAAGTTTTTGTAAAAGTTTTTTATATTATATTGCATTCCCCCAACCCCCCCGAGATGACAATAAAGCTCTACTAGACTTGACTTGAACTCCTCACAATGAAACTCTATGTTCAGTAATAGGGGACTGCAAAATTGTGTGAATGGATAAGATGAAAGAAAAGGAACAAAGTATCTTGTAAATAAAGGTTAAAGCCTATATTACAAGGCAGTTCAGAGTTTGAAACGGAAAACTATTGTGACCATTGTGCCATAGTGAATTGCTACTAATGTAGAAATCATCCAACTATAACCTTTTGTACTTTAGACACATACTGTTTGATAAAGTGTTACTGCAAGTTGCAACCCACACCGCACTGTTACTCACATATTGTCTCAGGTTTCTTCTACTTTGTAACCCTCCAAACTTTGCAGCTAAATTTAGGACTGAACACTCTGCAAAGGGCAAGAGTCTCCAATCCCCCACTTTATTATATGTTGCCTAAAGTTCGACAACAAACATGTTTACAGCATGAAAATCGAGTGGTGTGAACTGGCTGCTGAGACAAACCTCAGAACTGTTTAATTAAATTCTATAGAGTACTTCATCTTGAAGCCGTGATATTACAGACAATAGACAATACAATCTAAACACAACCGAGATGAAAATTGTTTGAAGCATAACATTCAGACTGTGTCAGAGACTCAGTTCTGACCAGTCTCCCAAAGCTCCCCCACAGCATGATGCTGCCGCCACCATCATGCTTCACTGTCAGGATGGTATTGGCAATAGATGAGCAGTGTCTAGTGTTCAGTAGATCTTGTGCTTAGAGTTCTGACCAAATTGTTTTATTTTGTATCACCAGGTCACAGAATTGTTTTACTTATGTTCTCAGAGTCTTTCTAAATGCTGGCTGACAAACAACAGGTGGACTGTCATGTCTTTAACTCTCCAGATGACTTCTGAGGCTCTGTTAGAGATGCCACTGGATTCTAGGTCAATTCCCTGACCAAGGCTATTCCTGCCTGATTACTGGGCTTAGCCAGATGCCCAACTCTGGGTAGAGGGTTAGGGTTAGGGTCCTGGTGGATCCAAACTGCTCCTGGGAGCAGTAAAAAGCTTTAGAAATGGTTTGTCCTGATGTTATGCCTTGCCATAAAACGTACTCCAGAGGTCTACAGAGAGTTCATTGGACTTTGGAGGTTGGTGTCCTGACATGCAGCATGAACTGAACTTTCTAAACTATGTTCAATCCACTTCATTTGCCACAGATAGACAATCTGCTTCTACATAAATAAATTTACTAAAAAACTATTTTTTACTTTGCAATCGTGCATTATTGAGTATAGATGTATTTTGTATTTAAATTAAATGAGTGATTATGTACAACTATTTTAATATGGAGTTGTATTTAAGAATACTGCATATAGTACAACTGAGAATGACTGAAGCAAAATGTTGTGTATAAGTGAACACTTGACTTCAAGTGGTCTCTGTGCCTGCAGCATGCATGCAGGCAGAACCTTTGAACAGCTGAACTTTAGTTTATATAAAAACATTAAATGACAACTTATCTATGATCAATAGACCAAAGATCTTTTTGGCAAGCACAGCCCCTACCTGCTCACTGGAGTCATCCAGTGTCTTACGTTTAATAAGAACCTTCAGCTACGCGTTTTAGTAACATATTGTGAGTTATTAATTCTAGGAAAACAGACCAATGTGTTTGAACTTGATACAAGATGAGACAAAAGCAGAAACCCTAAACACACCAACACAGACGCATGATAGCACCTGGCTATCAAAACCAAAAACACCGGTGCCCATTGCAGATTCACAGCTAAAAAAGTAGCCAATCAGAGATGAGAGGTGGAACACGACAGCCAATCAACGACGAAAGGAGGAACTCCATAGCCTATCAGCGAGCGAAGTCGAAACGTACTAGCCAATCGGACCGCAAGATTCTCCCAACTACGACAACTCGCTTAGCTTAAACGGTGCGTGGGATCGACACAATTACAACCTTTGTAATCGTGTAAAGTTTTGAGAGTGTCGCCTTTAAAACAAAGCACAACCACTGCCACCATATAAAAGAAAATATTATCAATGAGTTATTAATAACGAGCCAAACCTTTGTATAACTAACAGATAACAGTATATTTTTCCATCACACCGGCGACTGCTCCACGGGAACTTGTGCTGGGTCGTTACTGACACACCACAACGTGACTTTCATCACTGGCCAGCTTCACGGATAGCAACACCAAGTTACCCTCTAAGGTCACTTGTGTTAGTGAGAGTGGTTGTCACGAACAACAGGTGCCGGCCTGCACTGTTACCGATTCATAACGTTGACGTTACACAAGAACAGTGTTATCGCCGCAGACGCTAACTTAACCTAACGTTAACCTCAGACAGCACGTCGGGGCCTGTAGAAACCATCCGACCCCTGTCTGTGTTAGCTAACCAGTTAATGTGACCAAGATAATCATTGAATGGTGAGACTTCAACATAGATTGTAAGTTTGACACAAGTGACTATGTTAATTTTAAATTAACAGCTTGTTTGCTAGTCAAGCTAGCTGCACAACTAACGTGTTAGCACGCCGCTAACCAAGACAACTTTAAAAGTCTCTGTCCGCTGGGCTGGATCGTGTTGTGCCTGTTTACCTGCTGCGGATGGACAGAACCCCCAGTGAAGGGGAAATGTTCCCCAAACACTGGATAACCTTGTTGGACTTGAGCAGGGCCATTGTTCTGCTGCGTCTGGGAGCACAGTCTGGTAGGATGTGGACGAATGTGAAGGGCAGGAAGAACCACGGCACGACGCTACGTTCCGTTTACGCGCTGATGTCAGAACGTCAAACGAAGTAGTGACGTAGTTTGAGGTATAAAAACCAATGGGCATCTTAGTATATATGTCATGGATGTCTACACTATCTATGACCCATGTGCACTTCGGACAGTTGTTGTACATTTGTTGTACAGTTGTACAACACAACGTCAATTGTGGTGGTTGCTTTTTTTATGAGATATGAAAAAAGTATACTATGTCCCAGCAGTAACATTCTGCAATGACTCGATTTGTCCACTCGAGAGCAATATCATCACTTTTGATCTATGCATGTTGCTCTACTAGCAGTCCTTGCACAGGTCACAATGGACAGTTACTGTGATGGTTGTCTTATGTCAAGATGACATTCAAATGACACAAAAAAACAACCATAGCCCTTGCCAGAATGTAGTTTCGGGTCATTTGTATGTCTTTCACAACATTTTTAATGTCACATTTTGCACCTTTTTGTGCTGTGCAGTCTGTGTTTTATGTCTCTTTGTAGTTCCTTCGGTCACTTCCTGATAGTTTATATTTTTTTTGCATTTATCTGTGTTTTTTTACTACCAAGTCTTATTTTGGTAGTTTTGTTTCTGGGGTATTAGACAGGGAAGGCCATGCTATTTCGACCCAATAAGCCCATTCAGTATTCCATACACATTCAGTTCACTTATAATAAAATGCTGAATTGCACCTGACCAATTGCACTATTACACTAAATCACTATTTTACTTTACCCACTTGCCTGCGTGCTAGTGCGTCCAATCTCCCACCAGATGGTGTCCTTCTCTACATTTCACTCCACAAAGCTCACCAGCAGTCATTGGCATGACAGTGAGAACGTTGGAAACACACTGGGACTGCAACCTGTAAAAATGCCTGCAAACATCAACATCTCTGCATTCAGATCAACATTCATTGAGCTACTGAAATTGTTCGCATTATTATCTTTCAGTCTATATTCTTCTATCATTTATCATAATGTAGTTTTGCCTGATGTTAACGGGCTGCATTAATACAAGGCAAGTTTTGTCTTTCAGAGCCTTGCAGGTGTTCAAGAACAATAACCCCACTGTCTCTGTGCAGAAGGCACAGCAGCCTGGAAGAACATCATACAACAACAGAGCCTGGAAGTCCATGAAACATTTTCCTCCTACCTTTTTATGCGACTCACTGGCACACTAACAGAGGGGCAGGATGGGGCATGCATGTCGGTCTGCCAGTGTGTGGTGGAGCTGAAGATATTTCCAACAAACACATCATATTGAGAGAATTTATACTTACAATTGTGACACAAACACAATTCAAATTCAAGTTTTCATTGTTTACTCTGTAGCAACATGCTATAGCACTAGCGATGTGTTTTGACCATTGCTAGTGATCTTTTTCACTCCTATTTTTTCCCATTAAAGAGAATCAGATAAATTGTTCCTTATCTGATTCAAGTGCCAGGACTGAGGATATTGTGTGTTGTCTCTTCAAGCTCATTTGTGGTATTGTGCTATATAAATAAACTTTCACTTGACTTAAACAAACTGCTGACAATTAAATATCTTAAAAACCTATAAGAGTGATGTTGTAGTTTATACGCGTCTGTCCAGACTAATATTCTAATAAGTTTATGCATGAGTCTAAGTGGATGTTATGTGCCAGCTATAATAAAATTCCTTCCAACTGTTTCTGATATAAAGCATTGATGATGGTACATACATGAGTGACCTTGACCTTTGATCTCTGACCAAAATCTAATCAGTTCATCCTTGACTTCAAGTGACAATTTGTGTCAAATTTGTAGAAATTCCCTCAAGGCGTTCCTGAGACATTCACATTCACAACAAGAATTAGATAAACATGAGGTGACTGTGACCTTGACCTTTGACCTATGGCCACCAAAATCTAATCCGTTCGCCTGAATTCCAAGTTGACAATTGTGCCAAATTGGAAGAAATTCTCTCTAAGCATTCCTCAGATATCACGATCACAAGAACTGGATGGTTGTACATATGAACAGACAGACGGATGAAAACATATTGCCTCTGGCCTTGACTATCGCTGCTGCGGAGGTATAACAAAAGTAAAAGGAGAAAATATATTCATTAATCTAACAATGGCTGCACTGTATTTTAATTGTTTTCCTATTCTTTCTGTGTATGCACTACAGATGGATGATTATGATAAAAAAGGTTCCCTAACTCCCCGGACAAGAAGTCTTTCTTGTCTCTTTGTTTCGTATCTTTGTTTCATATCTTCACTGTATATAAAAGTATTGGCCCTGGGCAACATGAACAATACCAGGATCCAAGAATCAAAGCGACTAAAAGAAATTCAGTCATCAGTTTGGTGATTTACACCTGTGCTTTTCCTGATGTGACATCTTAAATTATCTACAGTGGCAAAGGGCAATTGACATCTACCACTGTACTTGTTAGAGCTAAAAATATAACACCTCTACTTTCATCCACTTTCAAAGAGCAGTGTCAACAGCTTTCAGTCTGCATATCTAACCATAATCTTTTTGAACCTCTTCAATCTAATCTCAGGGCCTGTCACTCCACTGAAACTGCACTTACTAAAGTGGTAAATGATATTTTGCTTAATATAGATTCAGATTCCACATCCTTGGTTCTCTTACTTGACCTCAGTGCAACTTTTGACTCTAAATTATTGTATACTCCTGGATCAATATAATTTTAGATTGGAAAACAAATGTGGTGTCTCTAGCCTTCTGAAAATGTTTTTTCTATAGTTATATAACATGAAAATTTTCTGATGTGAAATACTGGGTACCCCAGGGCTCTGTTTTTGGCCTTTGGCATTTCTCTCTATTATTATTTACCTATTGGCCAAATCATGCACAGCCATGGAAATCATTTCCACTGCTATGCCGATGACGCTCAGCTATATGTCCTTAGAAAGGCAGATAACTAACTAAGGCCTAAGACATCATGAATACTGCTTTCTTTTACTTCCACAACTAACAAAGCTGAAATGTGATCATTTCTGTCCATGTGAGATGCAAAGATGCTATTTCAAACTTTTGTTTAATCCAGACTTGATTATTAT
This sequence comes from Sandelia bainsii, assembly GCA_032362345.1. Classification (NCBI taxonomy): domain Eukaryota; kingdom Metazoa; phylum Chordata; class Actinopteri; order Anabantiformes; family Anabantidae; genus Sandelia; species Sandelia bainsii. The sequence continues at coordinate 7,012,990 of JAUMHL010000018.1, forward strand.
AATGTCTTGTTTCTGACCTGCCACATACTGGTATTGAGAGTCTGCAATTGGTTCAGAATCCCGCAACTAAACTTGAACTATATCCAAAATATGGTTTTGCAAAATATGTCAGATCAGACTTTACATTGTTTCTAATGAAATATAAATTGTCTGTACCCTGAGATAAAAAAGTCAGCTTCTTCTGGAATACCTTTCAAAAAACTTTCTACTTTCAAAGAACTGTACTGGTGGAAATATTCCTTAATAAATTACTCCCTGTTGACATCAGACAGTCGGACTCTGGCTTTTCAATCCAATCTCATTCCTATATCTTAACTTTCAATTAGTTGCTTAGTAAGATATTATTGTTACCTGTTACCGATCCTTGGGTCAGGTTCACTCTCAGTTAACCTAACAATGGAAATGAAATTACTGTACTTCTCTGAACCCTCTGTTTTTTTCTCAAGAACATGAGCATCCAGGTTGTGTGCCCCTCTCTATCCATCTCTCTACTCTTCCTTGTCCTCTCTTCACTCAGGCTCTCTGGATCTTTGTTCCTCAGAAGCTTCATTTCCGTCCTCAAGAAAAGGTCAAATGACTCTGGGCCTTTCTGCTGGTTGTTCCATAGACTCCCTGATGATATCTTTATAATCTATGTGGAGGAGGAATCCCTCCTCTGTAGCTCTGCCTGAGGTTTCTTCCATTTTTTCCCCATTTTAAGTGGAGCTTTTCCTTATCCGACTTGAGCAAATGAGGGCAGAGAGTGTCGCTATTGAACAGACTGTAAAGCCGCTTAAGGCAAATATGTGATTTTGGGTCATATAATATTACACTTAAATAAACTCTGGCATTCTTATTACAGTAATAAAAGACTTGCTTGCTAAGTGTTTTTTTGTAGTCAACATCAATCTGAGCAGAGCTCTAATCAGCCAGAATAAGCGAAAACAACAGACAACATTTTTAATCTGCTAATGAGCTTCGGTGTAACGAGCTTGTGGTTGCTGTAATTATGATTTTTACAGCACCTCAGGGTCAGCGAGCTGTAAGGACTTTATAATAATAAAGCTCTTGTTACTTAAAGGTACACACATTATGAATTATTATTTACTATGAATTGTTGTGTAATACTATTGTTTTTGAGAATACTATTGTTGTAGCTTAATGGCGGTTTCTGTTAACAAAAAGGGGAGAAAATCATTGTGTCGTTGTCTTATAGAGAACAGTTCAAATAAAATGAGCATCTCTTCATTTGCAAAGTAAATGTTACAGTACCTGTGAATGGTTTAATTTCTGAATTAGTCATAGAGGCAAGCTTTAGAGGAAGTATCTTTTATAGTCTAATCTGGGGATGTTTGGGAACACCCCAGAAGCACTTTTTACTGCTTTGAAATTCATTACAGAAGTATCAAGAAGTCATTAAACTGTGTATACTGTGTGTGTGTGTGTGTGTGTGTGTGTCTGTGTGTGTTCTCACAGCTGTACAGAGGGTAAATAACAGAGGGAATCTCATCTGTCTGTTTCATTCTCATGTCTCATTCCCCTCACTGAGTGGTACTGATTTGTGTGAAGGAATCAGAGCGGATATAACTCTCTTTTCCTTTTTCCTTGTTGTCAGCACTTAACAGCTTAGACTGCAGCGCATGTTTCACTGTGTGCCCTTGTGTATTTCTGTTCATGTGTGTGTATTCGTATTCCCACACGTGTCTAACATTTAACATTCGCCGTAAGGAGGTGAGGACTGTTTTGTTTTTTGTGCATGAGTCAGTGTTTGTGCGTAGGTGCAGTTATGGTGTGTGTCACGGGGTGTGCTTTAACCGTAGTGAAATTAATTAAAGATGAAAGAGCTGATGATTAATTGATGGAAGGTGGACTGCTCCATAATGCTCAAATATGGGGGCAATTGGATACAAGAAATAGAACCAGGAAAACAGCTTTTTGCTACCTTTTGATTGTAAATGTTAAATAATTCACATATAAACTTCAAGAGATTATGTAGGTAAATACACTTTGTACTACATTGGTGAATAAGATGAGATGTGGATGCTTAGATACACACATTTGGATGAGAGAGAGACACATTTCAATTATTCAAAAGTGCGAATCTTTGTATTTTTTGTTGCTGTATGTTGTGTTTTGTCAAATTTGTGTACATGCAAGGAAACGTCCAACAGTCATCCTTCTGTATATTTGTTGTCTGCGATAGTTCAGCTTGTCCTGCTGAGCGCACTTATTCTCAAAACACTGCAGAAGCTTCGGAGACTCTCCGGTATGTAAAATGGAGCAGCACAAGTTTTTTCTACACCGCACGTGTTACCAGGAGATTAGAAAGTGAAGCACTCTAGAGAAAACACTCTTGCTCAAGGCATCTGTGCTGTAGCTGTAATATTCACTGGAACCACACAACACTCAGAGTGGGGCAAAATTACTTTCTTTTCGAGAAAACACCAAACAAACCTTCTCCCTGAAAGCTGAGGTGTGACAGAACAGCATTATATGAAGATATGACTTTTTAATGCAAGTGAATAATTGGGGCAAAAACTGTCATATGATATTTATTCATTCTCTCAGTTACATCTTTAACAGAACAGTACAAGCCTCATCAAATAAAACAAGATCATATTAAATGAAATAGAAATAAATAAAATAAATGAACTGATGCTACAGAATATATATAATAATTTTAAATTCAGAGGAAGAGAAACATATGAGACAAATGTAAAAATACAAATGCATATTAAAAATGGGAATTCAAATACACAATAAATTACTCTAGGCTTTGCTTCACTATGGAATTGCGTGTAAAAAAAAGAAAAGAAAAAAAGCCCTCAATGGAGTATAGAGAATTTTCCTAACAGCTATACAGCTAATGTAAAACAGCAGGGCCAGTACATTTCGTGCTTTCAGGAGCACTTTTGTTTTCACTCTAGGTGGTGTAGTGAGGTTAAGGGTCACACATGCACCAGGTTACATCAGGAGGTAGGAAGCAGGAGGCAGTGGGGAGAGGGATGACAGGGTCCCATGCAAAGAGGTCACAGCATGGAGTCCCGGCAGAGGACGATCTCCAGCTCAGTGCGGTACAGTTTCCCTCCATCAGACAAAGCCATGATGCTCTCCTTGTACTCCCCCAGTCCTGTTAAATCCACATCCTGCCAATATGCAGGAGAAAACACACAGTCGGTGGGCACAGAAGTGTCTACACATGTTACAAAGATACAATAGAGAGCCTGTGTATACTGTATGCAGCTATTCCTGCTCAGCTCTATAATTGGCAAGTAGAAAAGTAACCTGAACTGATCAATCAATAGTCTAACTATTCCTTACCATTTTGTTCTTTTCGCAGAGGTCCTTCAGCAAAGCATCCAGCTCTTGTTCATCAATATATCCGTTGCCATCCTGATTAAAGAGACAAAACAGGAAGTCTGAATTATACAGATTAAATAGAGTTTCCTGAAAGTACTTGTTGCAAAAATTAGACTGAGTCTACAGCGATGTTAGCGCTGTTAGCTCTGTGAGGCTATGTTTGAGCACAGCGGTGCTCTGTGTTATATCCTAATAAAATATAAGATCAGATAAGATACAACTTTATTCATTCTGAAGGAAATTGTTTCATTGAAACTGTCATCACACAAACATGACGTCTAGCAAGTATAATGTCTACCCATGGAAGTATTAGCGTGTCATGAAATACCAATACCACACTTCATGGAAATTCATCTTAACGTTCTCAAGACATTTTGCTCAAAACCACATATATCAACCTCATGGTGGTGACAGACAAAGAACAGAGCATTTATAAAATATTCATTAGGATAAGTGGCATTATCTTGAAATATTTCATGAATTTGTTTTCACTTTACAATACGTTCACAAAAAAGTAACTAATGATTAGTAATGAGTAATGAATGAGTCGTTACTAGTTTGTGATGCTAAGGAACACAAACAACTTATCTGTTTCATATATACTTTCATTACTTTCCATTAATTTAGTATTTCCCAGTTTGTGCTCTATTAACTCACCATTATCTGCTGGAGTCCTCAATTCTGAGTTACTCACAAACTCGTCGTTAAAGATTCATTGATTATCATGTTGTTCCTGATTCATTCCTCGATCATGTCTCAGTAAAGACTCACATCTTTGTGTACCATACTGTAAAGTGTTATCATCAATTCAACGGTATAAGTGTATAAATAAGTCACAAGGATCTATTTGTTGATCCACCGCTTTAGTCCACATTGATTTTAATTAAATGTTTTGTCATAAAACTGGTGAGTATAACTCACTAAATGAAGCTTTGGCAAAAGTTTAATGAGGAAGATCTTTACTCACTTTCTGCTGGGATTCCCTGCTAAATCTATTCCGTCATTTCCGCTTTCCCACGCTGTCAGAATTTTATTTCATTCAATTCATCATCACCATCTCTATCGAATAAGCTATATTCCCGCTTTCTCAAAACAACCAGCTCACAGAGTCTATTCTTTAATTATCACCCTGTTTCTAACATTCTGCCTTACAGACCTATACTCGAGCAAACCTCCACCCCATCACCACCTCATCATGAAGGGCACTCCATTGTCTCATCCTTTGGTGCACAGAGTGAAACATCTACTTTATGGTGTGAAATTTACAGCAGATATTCAAGGACAAGCATGTTAGCATGCTGAATTTAGTTTTTATTCAAGCAGCTGCAACCTTACAGAGTCATTGTCACGACTGTAGATTCTTGTTTATAGACACACAACGCATGACACACACAGGTACAGTTACAACACAAACAGAGAAACATGCTCTTTTCACCTTATCATAGTAGGTGAAGATGGAATCGAATTCCTTAACTGAGAGCCTGATGCCCTGTGTAAAAGAGATAGCAGTAAAAATTGTTAGAAGCTGATAGGCATTTCTAGAGAGCAATAAAAGCCCCACCAGCTCCAGAACTGATATTAATCCACGCAGATTATGATAACTGGGACTAGAGTTGAGTTAATCCTGAACAGACTAATCCTCAGTCAGAAGGAAACAGCTGATCTGATGCTGCAGGCCAGCACATACATATGAGAACATACATGACAAAATGTAGGACATCTGTGTAGAGTAACTTTGTGCCACAAATATTGAACTTTGAGGCAACAGCATGACATAAATAGTGGTTATGTACACCCTCTATAATGTATTTTAGTTAAATTACTTAATACTTAGTGCAATAAAAGAACAAATTTTCATTGTAAAGTGCAAATTAAAGATTAAAATACAGGATTTGTATTTGAACAATTTGCCTTTAATCAGCAAATCAGTTTATCAGAACTGGAAATGTGTCCCTAAACACATAAGAAAAGTGTATTATATTATAGTGTAATATCCTGAAGGACTAAAGAGAAGTAAATACAGGTCAGTGCCTCTAATGTGAACTGAGTACTTTGTTGACAAATAATCCTCTTGTACTGTACTGACTTAAATAATGTTGTACTGTAATATCCTGCAGCTCCACTGTCTTTAACTGCTTCAAACAGTGTTTCATGTGCATAAAATTATGCCTGAGCTAAATTTGAAGGAAATGTGGAGTTTTTGCAGGTATAATGTTACCTGGAATTTCAAAAGGAAATTTTCCTTAACTGGCAAGAGCCTGCAAAAAAAAAACCTGTATTAAGATGCTGTTTTATCAGAATCCTTTGAAAAAGTGTAAACAGAGAAACAAACTGAACTCAAACCTACCTTGCCATCTCAGACAGGCCCAGCTTACCGTCTCCATTAAGATCAAACATCATTAGCTGCACAGAAGGAAGATTAACAGCATTTATCTGGGAATCTGTAACTCAATATAATCAGTTTCTCTACAGAATTATATGTTAACCACAGATGGTTGACTGATGCTGGTGGTCAGAGAAGTGATGTCTCAGCACAACAGGTAAAGTGTGAGTTGGTCAGGATATTAAAAGTCAATCCTTTATGGATGCTGCTTCAGTGATTTTATGTATAGTGGTAGCAGCTAAGTGTTACGTGTGGGCATGAAGGCACTGTTGTTGGACATACAGTGGATAGTACAAAAGGTCAGACTTCCTTGAGTTTTATCACTTTCATTAAAGCACAAATAACAATAAGGTAGATTTGGTCTACTCATCAGAATATTCTTCAGCTACATCAGTTTCTGTTTTCTCCTGCTTGATTGTGCTTTGAACACAAATGATTTAGTTCCCACAAAGCATATTAGAGCACCATGCACTGCCCCCTTAGAAACCTTCAGTGCAGCCATAATTTTACACTGAGAAAATCCCTCTTGGCTTAAAATAACAATCTGACTGCTGACACTTTCACTTATTTCTGATGCCATGTTTCAAACTATCACAAAGCTGCTCACAGTAGGTGAACAATGGCTGTATAGATTTACTTGACCAAGTCTCAGATGAGTCCATCAAATCCACCTGAGATTGATCTGAATGTGTGATTCATTTGATAAAACTCAAGGAGGTGTCAACATGATCAATTCCATGGTTAATGAAACTCACAATTGTCTGTGTGTACTCATTGAGCTTCTTGTCATCGTAGATTCTGTTGGCCTTCTTCAGCAGGTCTGACAGGAAACCCTGAAGAGAGAGAAATGTACAGAGCTCGGGAAGGAAAATCAAGTGGAGTATTGGTTGTCATATATTTGTTAAGATGTGGTTTTCATTTTCACATCATTTTTAATGCTTAATACAGGGAAATTAACAACAGTTACAACACAGAAGCTTCAACCAGCTTGTTTACACTGATTGCTGCTCATGAGCCTTCACTTAAACTGTACACATTTAAACTAGTTATTTACTGCTGTGTCTTCTGATTCATATGCCTGTAAATTATGAAAAGAATACCACACATACGTAAACAATATCCAGCTAAGACACAGGAATGTTTAACATCAAATATCAGTGTGATCATACAAATTACTCTAACTATAATGGCCGTGGGCTTTTCATATTGAAGACAATTATAAATACAGTAGTACATGTTTATGCTTTTGCAGAAACAGTACTTTTCTTCTGCCGTCTGTTTTAATTTACTTTACATTCATTAGCTTCTTTGCAGAGTTTGACTTATTGTGTTTTACCTTCAACTCGTTTGACTCAATGTATCCACTACGATCAGTATCGTACTTCCTCCAAGCCTGCAGGAAAAACATGACATTACAGTAGCTTTCAGACAACGTGTGTGTCAACAACAAGTAAAAGATTACACACAGGAATTTCAGACTGGCTGATTTTCTCTATAAGAAATCAAATTTACATGTAAAAAAGCAATAAAGAACAATCACGGCGGTATGAGAGTGTCTGACATAGTGTAAATATAGAATTTCTCAAAGCGCTTATCAAAGATGGATACCCAAACCCCTCCAGCACTCACTGCCTTTCCCCTGCAGAAAGCTGTGGTCCATTCATAATGTATGGTTGTCTAAGAATAGCTTTAACACAGAGAGAGAAGCCTGAACAGCCAACTTTTTTCAACTCATATATTTCATGCTGGTCTCATGCAGGTAACACTGCTTTAAAACCAAGCCAAGACCACATACCTATAGAAAATGTAATTAAAATGAAAAATTAATTTGACACACATGACACAGTATTCACATAGTGTGTTAGGTTATCTTGACCTTTGTATTAATTCAGTTAATGGATTTATATTGCTGAGTGTAGGATTTTTGCTTGGTATTTAAAAAATGTTTTCTTATCCATGGACTGCAGATGGAAATTAGCTATTAGCTCAGTTTGGTAGATTACATTTCTTCTCTGTACATGGGATCAGTGTTTTGTACATGGTCCCTGATAAATACACTAATAAAAAACAACAAATAATAATTGACAATAATTAATAATTAAATGCTTCTATGACTTATAGTGCTCAGAAAACCATTTAAAAATGTGTGCAGTATGGATTTAAATATAGTAATTGTACACTAAAAATAGCGAATGTTAGCCACTCACTATGCTAATTTATGGATAATATGTATTTTAATGATACTTCCTTTAAATGTTTCATTTCATCATATCTAACATTTTGTGAGTGTTTGAGTTTTATCCAAGCTTTAAATGAATAATTTACATCCTTTCTGGACTGTGTCCACATGAAATATGCGTCCTAACTTGGCAGAAAAACAAAAGGAATCACAGAACAGCTGAGCATGTGTCCCAAAGGCCAAACTGTGATGGCACTGCTATCCTCAGGCATTTTGTGGGGAAATTTCACAGCTCAGTGAAGTTTATCATTTCATCACTGAGGAGCTTTCACTCTAAAACTTCAACAGAAGCTGGGGAGACAAGACGAATTCTTTACAATCATTAAACTGTACATTATAAAGCTTGACCGAGCAGACAGTATAGAGTTATATAATGCAGTGCATGTCATGAGGCATAAATAAGGTGAAAAACACCTGAATAGGTACAAACTTACTGCCATGAATTCAGTGCTGGATCCCACAAACTCTCTGAAACAAAGCAGGAAGTTCTCCTCTGTGGGCAGAATCTGAGCCAACTGTAGGGTGGATGATAAGGAGACAGAAGGATCATGACTCCAGATCACTTTATTGTTTAAATTTATATTTATAAAGACAGAAAACATTTTAAATGTAGGCTTATTTGAACAGATGATTTATGGCATTTTTGACGTAGGATGTATTCACAGTGAAGACAACAACAAGAAACACAAGGAGCGAAAAAGGTGGATGATGTTAAACAATGGCTGGAGTTGAAAAAGCTCTTTGTGGATATACTGTTTATATCTTATGCGTGCATGTCGTTACTCTATGGGACGCCCCAGAGGCAGCTCCATTGAAATTGTTCTCTCACCTCTGACATCTCAATTCTTCCATCATCATTCTTGTCAAAACTGGTCATGAACTCCTTCATCTTTTCTTTGAACGCAGCATGTGAAGGATCCTGAAATCCCATAAAATCATAAAATAAATCAGAGACAAATAATAAGAAGAATCAGCATGCAGTTTTACATTCAAATATATATCCAATATTATAATAAAACAGTTCTCCTTGCAACAGCAACTCACTTTTGTATGAAATGTAGGGCCACTTACTTTAGATGTCCTATCAAGTCATTAGCAGAACAGTCATTAACAATATATTTAATTTGCTTACTGCATATCTAAGCCTAAGAAAACACAAGCAAGCCCCAATTTGACAACACAAGTACAGTGTTTTAAAAATGCAGCAAAAAGTAAAAACACAACCAGTTACAGAAATACACTGCAAATAGCACGAAGGATGATGAAAATGTTTTCAGTGAGCAGCTACACATATGCAGTGTTTCCAGGGGGGCACTAACAAGGACGTGGCTGGGACACGCTTGTTGTTGCTATTGTAACTCGTTAAGGTACTGAAGAGTTGGAAAATGTGTATATAGTTGCTCCCCACAAATATTTGCCACTGTACATTTACTACGTTAGAAACAATGTCACCAGAAACATTCAACATTCAAAACACATTTGTTCTCCACAAACCTTATTTGGCAAAATAAATGTGTACTATAAATAATTTCTTTGAGACAAGAATTCTGATGAATACATGCTGGTTTTATTTTGAGGGGTGGTAGATTAAAGGTGAGCTGATGAAGATTAAACAGGCATTTTATTCCCCCTCACTACTTTGGATACAGGTGAATGTCATTGTGAGACGTGCTACACTCACCATGCCTGCTCCTCGTCTTGCCTTCTCCAGCTCCTGGAAGAAGCTCTCCAGCTCCTTCCCCTCGATGTAGCCGTTTCCTGTGGAGCACCAGAGCAGCTAAATTAGTTTGGCACAGGGGAGATTATGAAGCTTTTATGTCGCCTGAAGCTTTGTTGAATAGTCAAAGGTTTAATTAATGACTCAGAAGTTGATGAAAGATTAAAGGTCACTCGGGGTCTTTAAATTTTGGAACAGCCGCCAAACCTCGAGTGCTAGTCCAGTTTTAAGTCGTCTGTGATGAATCCAAGTGAACAATTCTGAGAGAAGTCTGTGGTTTAACTAGGAAATAAGATTAACACGTTATATGATCTCTAAAAACTTTGTACTGTATTCACATCCTTACACAGTCTCTCAAGTCAAACTGACATTTAGCTGTGGCAGAGATTCTGGAAACTTTGTGATCAGCTGAAGCAGAAACAACAGACTATAATAGTCAGTTGGAGTGTACACAGTATAATGAGCATTTTCTTGCCTAAGAGGATGAAAGAGGGCAGTCAGATTGATGCTTATTGGGGCATTCTGTCCCTGAGTGTGTCTGGATTTGGACATCTTATGACAGTCACATGACCGGGGATGATTTAATACAATAATTTACTCCACTGGTTTGCCTGCAAGTCACAGGGTAACATACAGGGCATTGAATGTTCTCTTTTTAATCATAAGAATGAGTCCCATCTGTCTGTGGAGCGGGGATTGAGGGCTTTTATCGTAACAAAAATATACGTTAATAAAACTGTTATATCAACCCCCCCGTCCTCCCATGGGTGACCACACTGTATTTTGTACAGTAGCTGCTCCATGTCACCATCTGTGCTTTGGATGAGCTGGGTTTTTTTACGTATAAGCAAATCAGCAAACAGACTCAACATAACCTGGTCATTTTCTCTTCAGTTTTATTTTACTTTAAGTATTCAGATTTCAAAGTGCTAATATTTTCTTACAGACAGAGAGAGACACAGAGAGAGAGAGACTACTTAAAACCAGTTTCCTTTAAATGTCAATTTTACTGATTTAAAAACTCTGGTTAAATAAAGGTGAGCACAGTAACAGTGAGTTACTCCTACTCAGGAACTACTGTACAAATTAGACAAAACAACATCACTATGTCATGCTGAAAAAAGGTGAAACGGATATGAAATTTCATTTTAAGCTGTTAAAGTGTGAAAATGTACCAATTTCTAGGGTGTCTTTACGCTACATGCTAACATACTGACAACAGTGGTGCTGTCCTGGCATGACCATTTACACAGCCAGTTATTAAGTCAGTATAGTTATTGGAAAGATGTTTTATTGACATTCATTAAAATATTTCACAACTGGATATATAGTATTTTCATTAAGGACAGATTTGCACATGCAAGCCATACGATACCTATTAGTTTTTCACTTTGCTGAGGTAACTGTGCTGAGCAAGATCTGATGCTGCTGCTGCACACAGAGCAATTTATGGCAACGCTTAATTTAACAGGTCCGTAAATTATAATTTGTTTCCAAGTAATCTCCTAAAAAGTTTCCTGGAAAGAACCACATAAGTTGGTGCTAATTTCAGCTAAAATACAGAGCGATAAGTTGGCACATCCCCCAGTTATTTAATGATTAGCTTTGGCAATTTTAATTAGAAGAGAGCAGATGAGCTGAATATGCAAAGTGTGTCTACAAACAACTTTGGAATAATAAATGAAGGAGTAATAAATATTCTACAAGTTTAAATTTAGCAATTTCTTCAATGGAGGTTCACCTAGAAGTTAGTAATAAATGCAACACAATTATAATTTAACTAACTAAAACAGAACTTTGTCGTTATTTTTTCTGTAATTGGAACCAAACTAGATGGTACTTTTTAAGAAACCTTCAATAAATTATAAGGAAATAACCTGTAAAATAAAGCAAATTTATTTTCCATAAGATATCTAAAAAAGCCTGATTGCAACAGGAAATGTTTAGGTAACATTAAGCTCCAACAAATAACTCCCCCAATATGTTTGTGGAACAGTTCCCAATGGAAACAGTCAGACTGATTTCTATATTGATCTGTATTGACAAGTCTCAGAAATTGATTGTAACTGGACAAGTAGCATGTTTGTGTGAGTTGCCCTTGCCTGCAGCTATATGTGTAGCGATGGTAAACTGACCAGTGTTTAATAAATAAAACACAAAATTATTTTTGTCTGTCAGAGTTTTAAAATACTGGAGACTGAAACTGTGGTGCTCAGGTCCTGTATAACGTTATTATATTTTCAGTGTGATGTTTGATGGCTGTCAATCATGATTAAGTTTGATATAGCATCAGCTTTGGATGCATGGATTGCTGATGTGTACATGTTGCTGAGTCTGATAGCCAGATTTAATCTGAATGATTTTTTTTTTCAACTAACCTTTTCACCTGACAAATGACGTGCCCAGTTTACTCCAGTGGATTTAGCTGTTACATAATCTCTTACACAAATAACATAGGTCATTAAATACAGTGCAGAGTCTCTCAGCTGGCGGAAGGATAAATAATTTGTGATGAGGTTTTAGCGTGTTCAAATCTCGTGACTTGTATCAAAGCCCACATAAGGAACTGTGTTCTCAGTTCACTGGGAGTTAAGTTGCAGTATATATCTCAGCTGCCACATAGAGCGCACCACTGCACACTGAGCAGATGCAGTCCTGTCTCTCCCAAAACATTTTCAAACACAGCTCGATTCCTGATTGCTCAATGGCACCTCAGAAACAACCCAGCTGTCTAACTTAAAACAAAGGCAAAGAAGACAGATTACTGCCAAAAGGTGACTGAGCTCACACGAGGTACTACAGTATATTCAGCACTGTCACTCTTCACTTGAATGAGCTGTTCTACTGAATTTACTGAAGAAGAAAACATGCTTCATTCTTTGTGTTTGAGCCAACTCGTCCTTCAATAATGGTCTTTGTCCTAGTTTTCACTGCAGTAAATTGTAGGTCCAGTCCCGTCCATTGATGCCGCTCTGCAGCTGTGGTCAAGAAAACAACCTGTTGCTGCTATGATGCTTTCTGAGCCAAGAAAAACCCCTCACCAACACACCCCCAGAAACACTGTTTTACAGTGAGTGGACAGAAGATTCACCGTCTACTTACTGTATGTGTTTACATTGAGTGGGGTCATTTTTTTGATGAGGTACAATTTATTCCCCTGGATCAACCACTTTCCATACGACATTATAAAGGACTGTTTTTAAACTGATCAGCTTTTCAGCTCTGACAAACAGAATCATAACTAAAAACCACAATGTCTGTTGTTGGTGACTTAAAAATTTAGTCACCTACTGATTTGCAGCATCAGATTTCTCACCAGCCACAGACTGTGGTTTATGCTTGATAGTAGAAGACATTTTGTCAAACTAGGAGGGAGGTTTTAGTTTTATTCATATTTGTAGACACATTTAAATCACTTATACAGTTCAGGTCTATATGGGGAACAGCCCCAGTTTTTGTGCCTCGTGTTTTAACAGACACTTGAGTCACAGAGGAACATTTCCCTGAACATTAATTAAGCGGCGATGTTGGAAATCCCAGTAGGTTGCTAGAAAAACAATTACTGTTCTGAAAGTATCTCTAGAATCCCCAACAACCCTTCTAACCATCCGGATGATAATCAGTCCAATGAAATCATAGTAATATGGATAGCGACACACTTTATTTATCCCCTTTGTTGTTTGGACAGCTGCAGTAGATGGTGATGTTACTGCGGGGTTTCACGTCGTGTCCAAGGAGAAGACCTCGACATATAGCCTGGAGGAACCAGGAATCGAACCACTCAAAATGGGGTTCGTAGACGACTTCTCTACCCACTGAGCTACTTGCTGCCCCTTGTTTAAGCAACTACCTGCAGAGGGAACCGAATCGTAACTTGGTCGTAAACAGTTTAAATAATGTCTTGTTATTGTGCAGCAGATTAAGTATTTTTTCAAATATTTATTTCTGGGTTTTTCAAACATTGCTGGTTAATTCACTTTTAGATCAGCTTCCTCTGTGACCCAAATGAGTTGTTAATACATGAAGGACACAGACCTGAGCAGAACATTTAACCCTCTGAATGTCTCCATTGCAGCTGTTCTCTCATTACATAACAAGACTGTAACTGCTTCGAAGTGTGAACTGTTTAATTATGACCAGTAGCTTTTGAAATGACGTGAATAGTCAGTTTGTCTTCCAAACTAAACAACTAAATACTCTCTCGGCTTCCAAAACCTTGCAAGACGATGGTCACATCACACCTGAAATGGCCCAAATCTGACATTTTTCTCCTTTTTCTCAAGAACTGAACTTAAGTACAGTTTAAAATACTTTTACTATACCAGAGAATTTACATTATTATGTCACTTCTGCCTTCAGAAATTACTTTTTAATTTTGTACTGACAACTGGAATCAGGTGCAGTGAGGTATGTTCTGCATACTGAGTACTTACCTTTGACACTTTTATACATATTTAATGGTTATGTCATTTAACCGAGTTTGTTTTGATTGTGGCATAGCTAGTTGTAAAAATGTTCCACTACAGCACAAATATGTTTGTCTTTCTTTATTAATGAGGACACTCTCTGACAAATGCATTTTCTAGACTCTAAACTTAATTATTACCTAAAACCAAGTCTCCTGTGTTGGCGTCACCTGTAAGTTGCATTTTTCATACATCTCTATAATATATAACGTTGTCAGCATAATGTAAATATACTATGTTGCCCTGTTCAGTACACACAACATGTGTTGCACATCTGTCTCACCTGAAAGAGGACAGAGAGATCATCCTCAGTTAGTTTTCCTGAAGTTTGTTTAATTTTTATCTTCACTAAAGCTTTTTGGGGGGGGGCGTTCCTTATCAGATATGAGAATCTAATTACAGAGTGTAGTCTAATTTGTGATTTGTGATGTCATATCAAATCAAAGTCAAATCAAGTCCTCACAATGATAGTATCGAACTAACATCTGTCCACACAGCCATAGAAAAACATGGACACACACACACACACACATGACATACACATCCATCAGGTTCATGTACAGTAAGCTCTCATGATCAAGCTCCTCCCATTACACTAGAAAACACCCCTTCACTCCTCTATTATCTTCTCCCCTCCCTCCCTCTTTCTCTCTCTTATCCTCCCCCCTTTGCATCCCCCTGCTTCACGCTCTTTCTATCTTTCAGACTCCCTCCCACCTCTGTCATCATTTTCCACTCTCTCTTATCTTATCCAGCCTCCTCTTTAAAAAAAATATTATTTAATTTGCCATCAACACAGTTTAAATACAACTACAGATCATATGAAAACATTTAAATCACAGCATAAATTACAGGATATTTCAGTGTTCCCATCATTCACGGTAACATTAGACTCAAAAGTGAGTGTTTGTATCACAGATTAATGAGTATTTTTAAACATCAGTTTACATTTTAAAATAGAATCATAAACATTTCCTTTTCGTTTGACATGAATATTTTAATATTCTTGCAGCAGTTAAAGATATACTGTAAAATATTCATTTTGCTGATTTCACACATCTAATACTAACTTAAAAATTTTCTACTCGCAATTTTTTTCTAATAACAAACCTTTTTCACAATTACATTTTTTAAACTGTAATAAATACTAATTTACGCATCAGTTAAAGCAGAGTGGAGCGCACTGACCGTCTGAATCAAAATGTTTCCAGATGTCGATGAACTGCGCTGCGGTGAGCTCAGCCAGGTGCAGGGGGGGCGGCTGCTGTGGCTGAGTTGCCATCTCTGCTGT
The DNA here is from genome assembly GCA_032362345.1 of Sandelia bainsii. Lineage (NCBI taxonomy): Eukaryota > Metazoa > Chordata > Actinopteri > Anabantiformes > Anabantidae > Sandelia > Sandelia bainsii. The sequence continues at coordinate 7,028,425 of JAUMHL010000018.1, forward strand.
TTCTCCTTCCGTTAAGTCGGCTGTAATAGTTGGATGTAAACTTTCCCCGGTGTGGAGCTCCGTTATAATGTGGGCAGCTCCTCGTCAGTGGGGGCTTTTAAACCCCCCGCGGCGTCCTGCGCTTCTCCTGCCCGCCACACGGGGGCGTCTCCACTGAAGAGTTTGCACCAGAGGATCAATTACAGGAGGAGAAGGGGGAGAAAGGCTCTCTAAGGTTGTGCATATGAGTTCCCATTAACTGCTGTCCAGGCTGCTAGTTTGATAGTAGGATCATTATACATCATCCAATCCTGTTGCTCCCAGGAGGAGAAAATTACATCAAGCAGTTTATCCTACAGTCCTGCTGGCTCTGGTGGATCTATTTCATCCTGGTCTCTTCCAAGGGAATCCTTCAAATAAAGCCTGGATTAATTAAATGTCCCATCCCAGGGACCAGAGCACATAAATAACAGACTTACAATATGCAATATAATAAAAAATATGCAGTGTGCATCCTGGGAATGCAACATTTCTTCTAAATCACTTCTTCATTGTCTGCTGAGTTTTGATCCAAAGCAAATAACATTTTATTTTTAAAGCTCACAATCACAAATTTCCCTCAAGGGGCTTTACTATCTGTACAACAACAACATCCTCTGTCCTCAGACCCTTGAATTGGATAAGAGGTCACTTCAAGATGAGACTACACACTCAGTCCATTCGTTGCTTTTACTTTCATCTCCTCCCTCCCTCAACCTTTCACCACCTCTATCATTCTTCCTGGCCTGCAGAGGTTGTGGGGGCACTCAGTCTCTTCAGTCAATCTAACCCACACTTGGCATAAATCCAAGCAGCAGCAGTGCGGTTGTTGCAAGACTACTAAATCACTCTTGTGCCTTTGTTCACTCCGCAAGAGGAGCCACACAATCCTCCCATCTTTATCTCATTTTTTCCCACTGCATCTCCCTCCCTGGTTCGGCCCCCACAAGGCTGGGTGCTGTGATGGGGGGATGGGGTTCAGATGGAAAGACACTTCAGCTCCTCCCTGCAGAGCTGTGTGCTGCTGATCAGAGAGAAATGGAAGCCAACAAAAACAGAGAGAGTTGGAGAAAGCAGATTATAAGTATGTGTTCTTTCATTATGGATAAGTGCATATATGTTTATGCATGAAACACAGGGAGAGGGAGAGAGAGTGGGAAACCATGTTTATACAAATGTCCACCATAAAACTTAAAATGTATGAGTAATAATTATAAAATTTGTAGCACTTCTTTGAGGAGCTCTGAGCGCTCTCTGTCGAAAATGTTGGGGGAGGGATGTGAAAGACAATGATGGACAAGAGAGAAAGATGTTAATGGACCTCTGGTCACCTTTTAAATGGAAAAGTGTCATGTGGATGCAAGCATGCACATGCATACTCATGTACTTGGATAGTGTGCACATGTTATCCACACACTGACACTCTCAAAGGCAAAGGCAGGTGCACACACACACACACACACACACACATAGAATGAATTTGAAACAGGCAGCCAGTAGGAAGGCAGTGCTGTTGGCTTTGCAGGCCAGTCTTTCTACATTTAATGTATGACAGATTATGGATAATCATGCAGCCTTTTTGCTGTATTATACACATTGTATGAAATGTAGACAAAATGACTTGATGTTGAGAATTAATATGAAGAGTGCAGGGTGTCAAGGTGTTTACTGTAAGAGGCTTTACAGTGCACTTTGATATTTTTAAATAATTTTTATGAAATGCAGCAATAATCTAGCATCTTTATTGTTACTCATACTTATGCAGGATCAAACACGGAAATCTTGATTGTGTTAAACATAATCAAAAAGTTATTGGTTCATCTTGAAATATAGTGAAATGTTAACCAGTACCAGAGTACTGGACAGAATGTCTGTTCTCATTTACAGAAAGGCACGTATGCAAGTTGAAACTATAGGTTAATGGCTGTGGTTATAGATGAGACAGATGTTGGCTGCTGTCTCCAAAATAGATGATGAGTACGACGAAGTTATTGTTGTGCAAAGTTTAATACCAGATTTCAAATCTACATTTTCCAGCCCTGTGTGAATTTTAAGACCATAGTTATTAATGAATAAATCCTTGTGTTTCCATTGTCTCTAAAACCTAAAGTTGTTTTGTCATGCTGTGATACAGCCTAAGGGGATGAGCCTCTTATTCCTTTTCTTACAGACACTGACATTAATCCAAAGGAATGAACATTTCTCCAGGAGCCAACACTAATTTAAACCTTTCAAGAAGTACAGAGAAAAATTGCCAATGGTTTTATTTTATTTCATTTCACTTGTGTCAGTGTTGTGTTACGCTACATGAGGTTTGTATGCTGTGCTGGAGGAGGCCAAAACATATTAAATTAAACATTAGTGTCTTCTAAATAACGCAAATGCATCAAATGCAACATCAAATGCAGCACAACTGCCATCTTCACCTAAATGTAGCTTCCTCCTCATGTCTGCTCATGCAGACAAAGTCAGTTTATAGCTGCAGCCAGCAAGAGTCAATGGTGGTGATAATGCAAAGTCCAAAATAGAAATCAGTCTCATAAAGTCAGAAATGATGTCTCACAAAATAAACGTCTTAAACACTGAAGTGTCTCTCTACTCAAAAATGTGTTTTGCTTTAATTTTACTTCACTGTGTTGTTTTCTGTTTTCTGGTCAGAATGATGTTTGTGCAGAGTTTGACATGACAGCTCACCTCAAAACACGAAGACGTGTAAATACCAGCGTGATCTGTGGGGTCAAATATCTTCGATGCCGAACCCAGTCTAATAAACAATTAAAAGAAGTGTGATAAACAGCCGTAAAACCTCCAGCACACTTACATTTAATAAGAACAGCCGTCATGGTGAAGTAGGACATATATTAGTTTGAGCAGTTAAATTCTGAAGACACGTTTAATGATGAGAAGAGAGAACGTTGATGTATTTATAAGAATTATTAACAAATTAAATTAAGTTTTTGTGGAAAAACATGAGACGCTAAGTAAATTTAAATGTCTTAATCAATGACTGGAGGGGATTTCTAACTGCAATACTACTGGTGTGTGTGGTATTTTTGAAATAAACACAGGACAGGAGCTGCTTAATGAGCCCTTCACCGATGCGTGGAATAACCTGCAGCATGTCTGAATCTCTCTTTGCCTGAGTCTGAAGTCTGATCAGCCACAAGCACACAAACCAGTGAGATGGCCCACCTGGCATATTAACTACACTGATGTAAAGACAAAAGACACGGAATCAAAAATAAGACTTCAAAGACTGTTATTATTCATGTGTCCTCCTAAATATTTACCAGCATGCCATGCTAAGTTCCAGTGAACTTTGACCTCAACTACTGACTCTGTTTTGAAACCTGCAGATGGGGTTTGGTTTACTGGCTGCCTTGGATGTGGGCAAATGTGATTTATGTAATCTGTGCTATGCCGCAGATGACCCTTCTGCAAAACTAAGACTCGGAGCTTCCCGACCGTTGCCTGTTGGCTGCACAACTACACAGAGCTGGCACAAGTAGATTTTGCAAATAGAGTGCTGACAAGATTTCAGATGGCAGACAACTGAGGCAGGATAAATGCAGAATAAGGTGGTCAGTAATGTAGCTGAACAGGGTAAGCTGGCGTAGTTGGAGCGAGTTGCAGGGAGGGGCTGAAGGGACAGACGATCTGACAGTAGGAAAGTTATGGCTGCTGGACATGACTGGTGAGTTTGGAGAAGAAGGAGTTGGCAGGAAAGACAGTGGCAGGTTAATCAGGAATCAAACTGATCCTTAGAATGATCACATTTTGTTAATAAACACTAAACAAAGTTCAGCTGGGGCTGATGGGAATGTTTTACTAGTAATTTCTTATTAACATAAGTCTTGGACAAATTAATAATTTGCCACAATGATGAGGTTAGAAGAAAAGATCACCATATAAATATGTGCCTCTCATCTTTGCATTTTATTCTATGGTGTGTTGTTCATGTTCTTTTGTCTGCTGCTGTATCTGATTTAATCTGTCTAATCTATTTATCTAGCTGTAGTTTCTTAACAATGTATCTGATCGTTGCTCATACATTTAACTCAAAACCATTTTAGTAATAAGCTTATTTTATGGGAAATTATTTAACTTGCTGCAATGTTTTGAAGGTCTTTGATTCATTCTGAGTATTAATATTACATTTTAAATTTAATTTAGATTAATTCTTGTATTAGGGAAACCACACTGTTGCTATATACCAGTATGGAACAATAACTGTGATATTCTGTTTACAGACTCTTCCTCTGTCTCTCTACACACTTGAGTGTAATGTATTTGCCAAAAATAGACACACAAAATTAACAAAGTTAAAGACAGACTTGATATTGTTACAATATTGTCATCATAAATTATTTTGGCTACAATAATCATGCAGCAAAAATCTCATATTGTAACAGTCCTATTCTTTACATCTGTAAAGAGGCAGAAAAGAAAAATGCTGTTCTATGTCATTGGTGCAGCTCTAAAAATGTGGCAAGATAGCTCACAATGTGAATAAAAATGTAATTCAATAAAGCGACAGGGATGAGTTGCTGGAGAATCGCCTGACCCTGAGCTGTTATATGATGTAAAAAGGCATCAACCATGACAGCGATGCTGTTTTTCATGAAACACAACACTTTGCCGGTTAATTCCACTAACACGGAATAATACTGACCCAGATACACATGACTGAGAAGCATTTGGTGAGGTGGGAACCATCCATGTTTATTTACACACACTACAGATAACTACAGGCATTCATCATGCAGAGTAATAACTGTGAGCTGAACATTGCACATGCAACATGTCTGCGCCTGGTATTCACTACATGCATCATCAAGACACTTAAAAGCACATACAATTCAATAGACAGCCACGCTTCTTAATGGTCTGGAGGCTGTGCAATCAGGTCTCTGTGGATTTAAAGAAGTTTATTAGTCACAGGGGGAAATTACTTTGCAATATTACAGCTGCTCTTTGTCTAAAAGGCAACAACAACAGAACGCTGACATAAATATGACTATATCTTTTAGTCAATAAAATTTTTAAAATGACAAAAAATAATGTCTAGAGTGAAGAGTGCAAACAGTGCTGGTAGATTATGAGGGTAATAAGTAGGAATGATTAGCAGTAAACTGCAGAATGAAAATAACGATAGTATTTACAATACTGGTATCAAAATATGAACATTACCAAACCTCCAACGAACGTTAGTCTTACTCCTGTAGCATTTCCACATTCACCTAATCAGACATAACTGAAATAATGTGCAATTCCGAGTTCTCCTCACTGATGTGATGCCACTGAGACAACACTTTCTAAAACTGCATAATTACATGCTCAAAGGAACAATAAATACCAAATGTGTCTATTGTTGGTAGGAATGAATATCACAGTGCGGGGTTATTTGTGTGGAAATGTGCATGTAGATTGAATTAGGGTCTTTGGGTTTGACTGCCAGAGACATTTGCTCCGGCGTTAATACGGTTGAGCAGCAGTCAGAGTGGGAGTGTATGATTAGTGTAAATTAGAGTGACAGGGTGCCTCATCGCAGTAATCAGCCATTTTTATCAGCTGCTCAATGTGGACAGAGTAACTACAGTGTTATCAACAGAGATAGAAACTGGAAAGCTTATAGTGAAAGCAATTTTCAGTTTACAGTGTTCGGTAGATATTGTTGAGATTATTATTATTTGTCTGCAGAACATTGGAACAGATAAACCTTAAGTAAACCTTACTATGAGAAAAACTGCATCGTAATTTACTGCACGCTATTACAAGCAATAAATATCACACACAGTAACAGCGGCACATTGTGGCCTCCTGCTGAGATAGGAGCTGAACTCACACAATGCGGCACAGACATCCCCATATGGCATTTCACAGATGAGGCGGGCGCTAAGCTCCACAGCCAGTTTCATGTGATAAAACTGTGTTTTAGGAGGAGAAAAGCATCTCCCCATATCAAGACAGGGCGATGCGTTCCCCTGGGAATAATTAAGCTACTACACCTCCCGAGAGCACTGTTCTCCACTGCAAAAACAGCCCCACCACTGGTAATGGTGTCACTTGAGGCAAGAAGTGATTATTTGTCCCTGTGATGCAATAGTGAGCCCTGTTGTGATGCTGTGAGGCAACGATTTCATGGATCTACAATTAGAAAAAATGATAAACAAAAGTTGACTTGAAGATCAATCCATGTGCAGCAGGCAGGAATCTGAGGCGAAAGGTCAAGGTCAACGAAAGTCATTTATTGTCAACATGAGACATCACAGATTTTACATGTGCAAGCAAAGCAAACATAGAGAAAGGAGACTTTCTCTATATTGACATAACAGAAACTGATTCTTTCCCAAATGTGGTCAATTACTTGGTTAAAACAGTAGCAGAAAGAGGATATTCGCTAACAGGAAAGCACATACTGTACACAGTGTCAGGTAACTCTCTGACTGTGGCATGTCTGAGACAGTACACAGGAATATTTTACTCCTCTTCTACTGCTCAGTTAACAAAGATGTGATTCTCGTGAGCCTCATTTTAGTCTCTATTTTGTGTGATACGTTTCTCCTAAAATTCACTGGGAGAAATAAGCAAGACTGAGTCATTCTTGAGTTGTTATTCTCCTTTTGAAAAGAAAATGAGCAATGCTAGAGCTACTGTGGAACAAACTGAGTCTATATACACTGAAGACACAGAATAATCACATTAGCATGTTAAACTTTATTTTTTTTAAAACCCCTTTGCGGCAATAACTATCTCACAAGTCTGTGGCTTCTACGGATATGTTTTTGCAGATATTCAGGTATGATTTCCTCCCAGGTTCTCTGCAGCACTTCCCAAAGGTCTACTGTGCTGGTTGGGCAGTGCTCCCGAACTCTTTAGTCCAGCATCTTCCACACCAGCTTGGTATGCACAGACAGACAAGAGACCAAAGATATGACTTTCTGTGAATACACACTGTAAATCTCAGCTGCTCCCTTTCGGGGTCGCCACAGCAGATCACTCCACAAATTTGATATGGCAAGGATTTTACGTCGGATGCCATTCCTGACGCTATCCTCCCCATTTATCCAGGCTGGGACTGGCACTAGGGAGGGACCCGGAGGCAAACCCCCAACCCAGGGGTTCTTAGACAGTTAGCAACTGCTGACTGCCCTACCTACTGCACCACCGTCCTACACACTGTAACTCTCAGCAAGAACACAAATACCTGCATTTCCCACAGTGTCAAAATGTCCATTTAAATGCTTTGAATCCGTTTCATTACAAGAAAGCAGGATTCAGACATTTACAGAGGTTGATAAATTTTGATTTCAACCTGTCTTCTAGGACTAGATGAAAACAGGGATAGACTGACAAATACATGTGAATTATTTGTTTTATTGGATTCTATTTCACCTACCTGAAACCAGATCTGGAACTGGATAATTACAGAAAAAGTGGCATCCATAGTACAAACAACATGGATGATGGTTCCTACCTTTAAAGCATCTCAAACCACACAAACTTGACTGAGCCACAGGCTTATAGGCAATATGAGCATGTGCACACAAACATGGAGGGAAAAGATGTTTAAGACCAAAAGCTCAGTGCTGTGATGAATTGTTTGTTGACAGGGCTCCACAAGCGAATGCACTGATGCGGAAAGAGCACTCCCACATGCACACACAGTATAAAGTACAGTATACATACCAGAGCCAACATATCCTCACATGGATGTGTGATGTAAGTGTGTCCCTGTGGTCTGATTTGTGCTACTCTACACCCACCTCTGTGCAGTCAATTCATTTTATTGAGTCAATTCAATTCAGCAATTCAGTAGTTGAACAGAGGTCTATTGATCTTCATGGAAAGAGCGAGAGACAATTAGACAAACAGGGAGAGAGAGAGACAGCAGCATATAGTAGACATCGACAACAACTAATACTCAATGATTATAATTGTTCAAAAACATACTGCAGAGGAGGAAAAACACTCGGTGAAATGGGCTGCTGTGATTACAAGGCTTGAAACAAATTAATCAAATTAAACTAAAACCAGTGCAGGCCATATGGGGCCTAATCTGGCTGCCAAACAGCGGGAAAGCTGCGATTCAACAGACAAGCAGCAGTTTCACACACTAACTGTTTTGGCAGCTGCTAAAGCCAAAGCTTTGGCTGCATCATGCTTTTATTTCGGACAGAAAATGACACAGTGTGCTCACAGTGCTGGCAGCTGGCTCCAAATAGAGGCTAGGTGGGTTTTAGTCATAGATTAATATCTTACACATTTCTGATTTCGCCCTCCACCCTTATGGAGAAATGTGCAGATTCACGCTCACCGCAGAAAATAAGGGACATTATAGACATTAACCTCAAAGGAAACGTTTATTCTTTCAGTGTAAAAATATGTTTACATTACTAAAATGCTCCTTACTTCACTTTCGTGTATGTCCCCAAAATAAAGATCTGTCTGAGGTGTCACCAAAGAGATTTTGTTTCATCCACGGTATAATGCCACTGTGAATGTAGAAGTATTTAGTGCCTGTGGTTTATGATAGCTGTGAATTTTGAAAACAGAAATGTAAATATATATTCAAGTAAAACCTTTAATGTCTGTAGAACACTAACACCTCAACTGACAATATTTAATTGCAGTCGAGCCTCTGATGTCACCAAATCTGACAGATTTCAGCACATTAAGATCACAGCTGTTAACATTTGTGGCCAGAAATACTATGTTAGCACCATTTTTGGGAACAGATATCAAAACAAAATATACGAGGATGTGTCATAAAAACATCTGTAGTTGTAATAAAGCTGAAATCTCAGAGGTCACAGAATCTAGTGGGTGCAGTACAGTGCAGTTATGATCCTAGTGGTGGTGTAAGGACTGTGAAGCTGGATTTTATTGGGGTTCTGGGATTCAGGGTCCTTCAGTATAAAGTAAATCACATTGAGTTTTAATTTTTAGTTATGACTGTTAAATTACTAAAGAACTGCAGGATAGGTGAAATATGTTTTCATCACCAGCAGTGATCATAGAGAATATAGTTGTGTTGTGACTGATTTCAGTCAGTCTGCTGTGTAGACCTGTGAATGTTGTGTTTCATAGTTATGGTTATTGATTGTGTTGTAGTTGAACATCACATTGGTGCAAGGCTATTATAAGGTAATACCTGCACACCAAGTCACAGATTTATACCATGACAATGTTTTGTATTTGTAGTAAACCTGGGTGGTGCCTCTGATTAGGTACAGGACATCATCATGCACTAGCAAGAGAAGCAGGAATTATAATTCTTTGTTTGTTTGCCTGCTTGCATGGATAAATAAATCTTAATTTGAATTGTAGAGCTAAGACTGAACAACGCTTTATTTTGTGTGAGTACACTGTCGTCCCCACGTTGCCTCAAGCCTTTTTTATTTTAAGTTTGCTTTGAGTTTAAGTCATGGTTTTTGACACATTGCAGGAATTGGGTTATACCAAAATTTACAGGTTGAAATGTATAATTTACTTTAGCAGCTCATGTTATGCTGTTAAAATATTATGAAAAACCTTTTGAACCTTGACTCTGTGAAAAGTTTTCATATTGGATCCTGTTTAGTGACAGTGGCCCAGCAGTGTGAAGGCAGGTCTCTGTCTAGTTTACCATATGGAAATCAAAGCACACAGAAACACGAGAGAAAAGAATATAGCATATACATGTATAACCAACTGTTAGTTCCGAAAAGCAGGAGAAATGTTTAGTAATATTTAATAATGTATGTGCTTCTATTTAAACATTTAGTAAATCCTACATTTCTTACATTTTGCCTTGATAAAGTATTTAACCTTTATCGGTAGTAGCTTCATTGGGAAAATAATGGCTTGTCATGCGAGGAGTTTGTGTGTATTTTCAGACATTACATGAGTTAAGAATCACATATTTACATATACTGTAAACTGGTATTTTTCATTTTCTTCAGCTTCATATGTGCACATGTGTGACAGAGGCTGTAACCACTTCATGGTTTTATTACTGCTGGTTCCTCCATAGAAGAGTTAAACTGATTAGCATTTTAAGTAGACAAAACCAAAGAGTATTGTGCTTTGACAATAAACCTGAGACTATCCAACATGATTTACATACTTAATCCATAAAAGCAGCCATGAGAACAGCAACTATAGACCATCAGGCCAGGTGTCAGAGGTGAACTGTTGTTGTTGTTGTTCATGAATTTAAAAACAAACCTGCCTCTTTTCTCCGCTAGTGAGTTTTTCATTTTTCCCTTCAGACAATCTGAGCTGCAAGTTGGATTAATTAATACCTTCCTCTCAGAGATTCTCTTTTCATAAAGTCTCTGGGATTAATATTACAATAAAGTACAGTTTATATTTATCACTTGGAACACTATCTGCACTAGGATGCTTTTATCCCACAGGGTTACTTATCTGAAGTTAACCCTTACATCTTCATAGTTATCAGTATCTTTGCATTAAAACCGTTCCACTAATACTGAAGGAAAGTTTGCTCTGTACCTCTGAAGGCTTTGTTTTGGGCAGCACATTTTAAAAGCCTTCAGCTATGACAGTAACTCCACAAGCCGCCTTCCAGGGCTGTTAACACAATTAAAATGTGCTTTTTTATATTTTTTCATATTCCTGCTTATACTGTAAAAGTATTGTTTTTGTCTAGCAAGCCAGATGTGCCGTGGCTCATATCTCTTTTTCTAATTCGGAGATTGATCTCTCTTCTCTCAGTTTTTAGATGATCCATCTTTCGTCTATGGGAGGGATATGACGGTTTGTTGTCAGACAACAGCTGCGTGAGGAGAGAGAGCGGCTCGTTTGCATCGCTGCAGTGTCGCTGTGACAGAGAGCAGATGTTCGCTGTGATTGCTTAGTGGTGTGTTTATTTCTACTCTGCTCCTCATCTCACTGGAGCTGAAACATAACTGTCATCCTCAACATTCATCCTGTGTGAAGATTCACATGCCGCTATTACACAAATCATTCAACCCTTAAAAGCTCAAAATGTATTTTCACTTTCTGTTGTGATATTATAATAAATCCAGAGAAGTAAGACTTATATCTTATATCATATACAAACTGCTTTTTTCTGTGTTTTGTTTAAAATGTGTTTACTTGATTGGTTCTTGGTATGATTTGTCATTAAACTAATAAAAATGAATAAAACTAAATGTAAAACAAATCTGTGGGGAAATGTCCTTAAAAAAGCCTGGAGCATTTACTTTAAAATTTGCTTTCGTGCTTTGAGCTAAATACAAATATGCTCACAATGACAATGCTGACATGTTCATGCTAAGCTGGTAACATAGATATGCTGATTCTGGGATGCGCCTGTCGCACCGCCATATTGGATCAGGACTCAGCGGATTAACCCCTCCATACACACACTAGGGGGCCTGGATTCCCTGATCCAACATGGCGGCCGAGTTGAAGCATCGCCACAAACATACGTTTGTCACTGAGCTTATTTTCTGCATTGATCCAAACCCAGATGGAAAAATCCAACTGTTTTTGTTTGTTCATTAAATATTTTAATCAAGTTTTGCCAATGGTTCAATAAGATATTTTTCCTCTCCCTCTCTACTGGGAATTCCTGCTAAATCTACTTCGTCACTTCCTTTCTACCAACTTTCTGTCATCACCACGTCTGTGATGTGCCGTTTCCCCATGTTCCTCGGTTAGTTTCAGTTTGGTGACACTGTTCTTTAAACATCACTTCTACCTTTCAGACCTATAATTACACAGCCATCACCACCACATCCCAAAAGGTAATGCAGAGGTGTCTACTGTCTTACTCCACCACAATCACCAGTATGTAGACCTCTAGAGCAAAACTGGGCCGTGCCATCCCTGCACCCCCATTTGGGCCTGTACCTGGTTGTGCGTCCAAACCCATGACGCACTGAGCAGAGGTCAGTCAGTCTCCCCATTAATTGTCCTGCCTGGCAGGATCAAGAATCAACAGAATAAAAGACTGGTGTGAGTTTACTAGTGCTTTTGTTGTGTGCAGCATATTCTGAGGAATTTTATAATTTTTTTTACTGCAACCCAATTTATTTTTCTAACAAATTAGCGATTGCAGTCACAAAGCGAGTCTAACAAGTGAGACAGCTTCTCTTAAAACATGATCAGAGAGAGACAGTTGACTGACTGAGATGACTTCCTCTGATGAACACGTCCGGATCTGTGGGGAACTCAACTCTCCTCCTCTCAAGTTTTTCCTGCCTTGTTTTTGTTGCATGATGAGAGTTTCACTTCACCTGATCTGTCAGTAGGAAGTTTCTGTTCAACAGTGACATGAAAACAAAAACATAACATTTAGGCTATATAACCAAAAGTTCTGCTACTGCCTAGTTTTACTGCATTTTGTCACATTTATGCCAACAGTACTACAATGCGTGCAGTTTTACCTTTTATCACCAAAGATGAGATGGGAATTAATTAACTGGATTAAACTGCCAATGTGCCAAATATCTTCAAGTATACACAGTATACATAATGATCAATAAACTAAAATATGTAAAAACAAAATAAAGAATAACAGTGCAAATATGCAGATTAAAATATAAGAAGATTGAGCATAAACACTCAACATATAATATTAAGAGTATTAATAATAGTATAATATTAATATTGTTAAATGAAAATACCACAAAGAAGAATTACTACTGTAATAGTACTACTTAAACTACAACAGTAGAATTATAATAAAATATTAACACTGCTAAATATAACTATATATATATATATATATATATATATATATAATATAGTACTATAAAGAAATACTACTGCTAAGGGATTACACAGTAGTATACATTTTATATTGTATATACTAATATAATAGTATATAATAGCATACAAAATACTTGTATGCATGATATTTACAGTACAGGATAGCACATATAATGCTATACATACTGTAAATATAAAAGAATCTTTTTATCGTATTTTTTATTTAGTGCTTACTTTGTGCACTCACTTTAAACATAAAGTACTTTTGTTTCTGTGAAACATTTATCTTTTCAAATCTGATACTACATCAGTTCACAAAAGTGTTTTGTTTCCATCTTGAATAAATTCAACCTGAGGGAAGTTCACAAGTTCACAATCGGATTGTTTCGTCCACACAGATTGGACCATAGTCAGCATCAGGTGTGTGTGTGTATCCCTGCACTTGGAAAGGTCAGGGCAGTGACAGAACAATATTGCACCAAGGAAGGATTACACCCCCATATCCAATCACTTGACTCACTCACAACTCCCATTTCTACCAAACTCCTTTTTAGCACCTTTTTTGTGCTGGTTGATAAAACAGGTTTGTTGCACACAGTATTTATTCATTTCTGGTTTCTAGTTTCTCAAGTAAAAAAAATAAAATTAAAATCAGAGCAAGATTAGTGGAACATAACTTCCAGATTTGCTCTCTGATCTAATTTTTACTTTAATCCACAACAGAGGAGAGAAACTCTGCAGATATTAACCTGTCAACTGGGTGATTTGTGTTATAAGGATGATTCTTAGTGGCTGAGCTGAAATATAAACAGATAGAAACCGATATAAGAACTGGTTCAAAGCCGAACACAGGGAACACCAACCAAACAGGCAATAAACAGATTAGAGATTTGTTTCTCTTCTGACCTACTAATGTGTGTAAGTGTGTTTTTCAGTGTTTTGACAGTAAAATGCAAAAGTGTTGCCATCTTGTCTTAAAATCCACATGTAGAAACTAATAACTCGTAAAACAGATGTAGAGAACGTGCTGTTATCCTAATCTTAAAAAAGTTTATTGTCCAGTATATTTTCACATACAAGGAATTTGTCTCCATGATTCGGTGATGTCAGTGTTGTTGTTGCTTTTATTGTCACACACACACACACACAAACAGTATTGCCTGTGACCTCTGAAGTGAACCTATACTGCAGACAGGATCCTCCTTCATCTCAACCAACAATTCACCAGTTTTTCATTAGCAGTTTCTGGAGGTGAAGGTCTGCCGCAGGAAACTCTGTGTGGATGATGCCACCACAACCGGTTTCGTCTCAGACGCTGAGGGATCAAAATAAAAGTATCTGCTCTGCCTGCAGCTACAGATTTGCTAACATATTATTCACCAATACCCCTGCCCGATAAAGAAAAGCAGGTGAGATATGATTGTGGTAGAAGTGTGGTTGAGTAAAGTGAAGGATTAGGAGACAGCGATACGAGGACTAAGAGATATCATGGTTATTATGACAATTACAACAGTTATCTGATATTACCAGATGTGCAGCATATGATGACACAATTGTCTCGTGCAATAGTCCTTAAGAATGATCACTATCACACAAGCACATGAGTAAACACCCGACTGCAGCACTTTCAAACTCTTATCCGAAGTAGTAGTAAGTTCTGTAAGGTAACATGCACATCTCTCTCCCCAGTCACGTTCTCCAGCTTCTCCTGGGGAATCCAAGGTGTGTGAATATATAACCTCTACAGTGTGTTTTGAGTGTGCACCCGGGGTCTTCTCCCAGTTGGACACGCCCGGAAAACCTCCAATGTAAGGTGCCCATGTGGAATCCTGATGAGAAGCCCAAACTACATCATCTGACTCCTTCTGATGTGAAGGAGCAGCAGCTCTGCTACGAGCTCCTTCCAAGCAATGAGTGAAATAGCTAATTAATTTATGTTTTCATTTGCTAATTCACTGGAAACATTGGAAATCGACCTGAAGCTGCAGTCAACAGTTCCTACAGAAAGATGGCCATTTGGATGTTAAACAGTGTGATAATATCTATATAAAAAGGGGGTGAGGGGTTTATGACTAATGTGCAACTTATGGTTTCACTTCTGTAGAGCTGTCACATCATCCACCTTTATCACTGCAGATATGACTTTATAGATATAACCATGAAACTAGAATTACTGCATCGCAGTTTTATGCCTATGACAACTAGTGAAGTTATAGTTTACTCAGATTCTGATTGTTCGTCCATGAGTCCAAGTGGACATTTGTGCCAGATGAAATGAAATTCATGGAACTTGCGATTGTGGAGAACAAAATGAATTCTTAAGGTATCCAACAGAATAATGTCAGGATGGTTGTCCACCAGAAGAGAAGTTGGGTGATGTAGCAGGACGATGATCTGAAACATCAAAGTAAATCTACAACAGAATGGCTTCAGGGACACAAAATCCACTTTTTGAAGTGGCCCAGTCAGAGCCCAGACCTCCATAGAGACGCTGCAGCAGAATAACCTCAAGAGAGGCGCTCAGGCTAGATGTCTTAAGAATATGTCTGAGCCGAAGCAATTCTGTGAGGAATAATAGTAAAGAATAACTCCTGGACGATGTGCAGGTCTAATCCTCAGCTACAGGAAGTGCTTGCTTGTGATTATTGCTGCCGAAGGTGGTTCAACCAGTCATTGAAACACTTTTTCACTTACTTTTTCCACCATCACTTTGTATGTTTAATGGCTTTGTTCAGTAAATACAGAAAATATCATGACTGTGTTTTATCAGCTTAGAACTATTGTGTTTGTGACTTTGGTGAAGATTAGATCACATTTCATGACCAATTTCTGCAGAAATTGAAAATAGTTGACCTACTTTTACATGAGGTCGAAGTGACCTTGGTCTTTGACCTTTTGACTACCAAAATCTAATCAGTTCATCCCTTTATTATGTCTTTGTGCCAGTGACAGCACACAGGCATGATGAAGTAGAAACTTATTTTTGTATTGTACAACTCTGTTTCACAGTTAAACAGAATCTACATCACGTTTCCAGGTAACCACTGTAGCTCTTTTGGTAAATGTGTTTGGTTTCCACATTATTACTCCTCAAATTCCTTGTAATTATTAAAATATTACTCTGCTATTTCCCCATTACTGCAGAGCTGTAAAATTGACTCAAGTACTGTACTTAAGTACAATAATACAATATTGGAGTTCTATTTTATGTTACTTTTACTTTTCTTCCACTATAACTAGTAGAGGAAATATTGTACCTTTTATTCACTATATTCACAGATGTCTACTTTTTTTTTTAAATAACCAAAACATAAATGATGCTGTATTATTACGGTTTAACCAGCTGTCAGTGTACATGAAGTAATTAAAAGTTGCTGAACTGTTTACTAGCTACTGGTCTGGTTCCTATGTTACAGACCAAGTTGCTCTGTAACATAGATCTTTGACCTAACTTTGAAGGTTTGTCAAACTAATCTGGACTGGAGTTCAAAACTCATGTTATGAATGTTGAAATTGCTTGAAAGTAGCAGTGGATCAATCGACATCTTCTCTGGTGCATCTGCTAAGAATCTGAAAATAGCGAAATTGTAAGGAATAATTTCCTTTCAGTTCTAAATTAGACTCTAGCACACTGTGTTTGTTTGAAAAGACAATTTAATATTTCCTGTGTGGCTTCAAACAATATTTTAGCACTTGCAAATAAGGGGACACAAGGTTTCTCCCAGCTTCAACCAATCTGCAGATGTCCTAATTTTCACAGAGTTAGTGAACTTAGACTTCATCATTTGGCACATTTTTATTGTTTTTGTAAGAAAATAAACTCCAAAGACACATGATACTGATAATAACAATCAGAAACAATTCTCTAGTTGTTGTATCGAACAAATATTGAACATTTTAGTGCACACAGACAGTCCTTTTGTATGAGGACAGTTTGTTTTGTTTGTATACATTTAATTTTTAGTTCATTTCTAAACCATACATTGGCAAACGCATGATGGATAAAAGATTTTTAAAAATCCCCAAGATCCTGAGACAAAATTATGTGTTGTTAAAGACAACAGGCACTTCAGGGTGAACTCCAGGCTCTCCAAACTATCTTTGGTGCCAAGAGCTGTGTGTTGTTTATTCAACCTCATTAAAGTCCTCAGTGAATTTAGTCACGGATGGGTTCTACTGATCCAATACTGAAGTAATTACCATTTTCATGCATTGTATCATCAAACAGTGCTGGTCTTGCCTGCAGGTTGTCACTCGCTGCATCAGCAGAAAACTTACTTTTTGTTAGAACTGAAACAACTAAGACGTTTAAACTTAAATCGAGTTAAGACCCAACTGGTGAAGTCGAGCCTGAACTGATTTAGCACGACAGGATTAACGACCAACTGATACATCAGCATGGTGAATATTATTGGCTGCTTTTACTGTCGCTTAGGAGAGATAATGTATGAACTACTTTATGTTCCGGTACATATATTGGGCCCATTTCTGCACTTATTTTAAATTTATCTTATTGTCTCATATGTAATGGAATTGATTTTATCTGAACAGGAATTTCTTAGTACGTATTAGGCTACGCTAACATCAATATACTGTATCAGCCATAACATCCATGTAGATGTATCAGTTGGCTCCAATTCTCTTTTACCAAACTCCCTATTACTTTCAATCTATGTTTTATACTCAAAATGTTCCCACCATTCTTCAAATGTCTGTCGTTTTCATTTTGTACATCACTACTCATATGTCTCCAACACATCAATACACCAACTGGAAGATTCCTAATAAATATGCAGCAAAACCACTGAAAACACACTGTAGAATACTACTACTGCACAAAAGCTGCATGTCTTGTGGCTCCACAGGCTGTGAAGTAAAAAGGAAGTTCGGTACTAGACCTCTGCAGCTTGAGACTACATTAGCAGCTGCTAGAGTGATGCTGGCTTCCGTTTACCTAGAAAGTTAGACGTCGAAGCTGGGAATAACATCACATCCAAGTTGACCGCATTCCAATACACCAGCTAGGTTACCATAACAACACAATGTCAAGCCAGGTTAGCCATTGTTAGGTCCAGTACCACCAGATCATTATATGGTATTAAGTGCATACAAACACAACAGTAAAATGTCCACACATAGACGTTGGACAGTACTGTGTGTACAACTGCTTTAGTGGGACACAGATAAGACAGACCTGCTAATAATCAGTAGACTACTACAGCCTCCACAATGTTGATGAGCATCCTTCTTGAATTTTGAGGTTAGGGTTGGTGAGGTTTCTCCAATTTTCCAAGCGGGAAATCCAACTCCAACTCCAACTCTGTTCCAGATGAAATTTCTAAGAACTTGGAAATTCCAACCCTGGATGCACCACATTGTTGCATTCTGGATAATGTAGGTGTCATGTTTTGACAGCAAAAAAAGTGGAATAAAAAAAAAGGACAATATCACTAGATCTGGTGCAGACATGTTAATTCTTTCTGTCCTTTCTGGGTCCAAAAGTATAGGAGAGCAATGTTAAATTAGTAAATTACTGTTTTAATACTTATATGATCCAGTGACTAACTGCTGAAGGCACTTGAGTAGATTAAAGCAGCCTACTGTTTCAACAAGAAGCTGAGGAAACAGACTGTCATATAATCAGATAGCTCCTGCAACTGTATACCAGAGACACAGCTCACTAAACTGCATGCACTATGATTGCATAAGCAGATGCAGCTTCTGTTGGATGATTTCAGAGTTCATGGTCCATAGGAACTCAGTCAGTCCTCCAGTGAGCAGTCCCTCCATGGGAACAAACTGCAGTACCTGTCTGTCACACCCAGAGGACTGATTTTTACTTGGGTCGCCCTCTCCTCTTAATAACTGACTCATGCAGTTCTGGACATCAGTGAGAAAAGGGAGTACTGGAGCAGCAGCTTCAGGGCAGAAGCCAACACACACAAGCACTGCCCCAACCGTGCCAGAGGGGGGTGGACACCTGAATGTGACAAAGCGAAAACACACATGCAGGCAGAGCACAACAGCTGCTGTTACCCGGGTGAGGGCAGAAAACACAGGCAGCAGAAGGGTTTCCCCAGCGTTCAGTGTCTGCAGGGAAAACACAACACAACCTAAGAGCTGCTGCTGGTAAAGAGGCTCCCCGTCGTGCAGTGTGATGCAGCCTGTCTGAGGAAATGGAGGCTCTGCAGAAACTGTTAAGACTAAATCCTCCATTTGGCTCTCACAGGCACCCCACACTGAGTGGCTGCCAAACACCAGACACTGCCTCTTCTTCTTTTTGTTCCCGTTACTGTTGGCATTGAAAATGCAAATATTTGCAACATCTTTTAATATAGAGGCTGCGCAAACCATGTGGCACGAGTCACAGGGAGGTACACGAGTCCAGTCTACTACTGTGTCTGTCAGAGCTTCATTCAAGTGGTTTAACAGTCCTCCTTCACAAAATGGAGAGTTTTTGAGAGCAGGCAGTGCAGCCCCGATAATGATGTACCATGAGTCCACGTGACACCCAGACAGGGGCCCTTCCAGCACACAGCCTCCCCCACCAGGTTCAGGGCAGTGTCTCTGTATCCAGGTGGCATGGCAACCCCTCTCAATGCGCTCCCTCCAGCTCAGGGTCTGCAGCTCCTTCCGCTCATTGAAGGAGCCCATTTGTTTTTTCTGTCCCAGAGGTCGACCCGCTGAGACGCTGCAGCAGGCGGGACTCACCGTGTTACGAGAAATCCATCGGCTCCGTGGAAGGAAGCTCACCTACACACAGAGAAAAGTTCAAATGTAGGTTTTCTGAAAGTTTTTTTGTCAATGAAACCTAGATGGGAAGAACTAATTTATTCATGTCACCAAGTTGGCTCTGAAGTTCACACTTTCTAGTCCACCTCAGACTAGAAATCTTAAAAATACTGACTGGACCTGAGAACAGTCTGATTGAATTAACTACACACAGTTGAATCTTTTCAGTTTATGTTATAGGTTCAAACGTTTTTTGTGATTTTAATCTTCAGGATTGTGTTCATTTTGTGTTTTGAGTGGCTGCATGATTTCCCTCGGGGGCCATAAAGTTGATGTTGAGGTGCAGTCAATCAAAGCAAATTATTAACGTAAAATATGGTTGTTGTCATGTTAAAGATTGTGTCTCTTACTTTAAGAGCATTTTCTCCAGTTAGACTAGAATGGTGAATTTCAGTCTAGTTTTTAATGAATGTTTGTGGTCTCTCTATCTGCACTGCTTCCACGGGATAATAAATGAATGTCTCTGTCCTGTAATAAATTAGGCAGTGGGTAATTAAAATGTATTAATTATGGGTCATATTTCTTTTAATCAGTTTTCCATCCAGTACCAAGATTAAAAGGCTAAAAGAACAAAACATATAAAAACTACATCGCCTTCAAACAAACTGGAGGCAGTGTAACAGCAAAGGGTGACTAATGCTACACACAGTCTGTTGGGTAACATTTTCCGAACCCATGAAAACCAACCAACCAACCTACATGTACTTCTCTTTGTTGTTTGTTCTGGCCACATTTTTAATTGCTAACACTGAGGCTGGAACAAATAATCAAATATTTGTTCGTTGGATACATATTTTCTTTTCAATTTTGAGATGTGCTTTATTTTTTCTTTTTACAAAATGTAAGGTATCAGTATTAATTTAATTTTAATTGTTATTGCACAGCTGCACACAGATGATGGCACTACTGCAGGGTTTGGTGTTTTGTCGAAGGACACTTCAACATGTAGCCATGAGGTATAAATAATGTTCTGATCTGATGGCTAGTATCTAGCACATCTCTCCTTCAGACCCAGGGCCCAATGCTGAAAATGTATTTGGTTGAAGGTTGTTGAAAAAACTATATGGACATGATAAACTCTGTCATTAGCAGATGTCATTGGTGCACAAAACATTCAGTTGGCAGCTTGTTATTTTAAAATGATAAATGTCCCCATTGGCAGGTCATTTCAGCTGTCACTAATGAACATTAACTCTGTGAGTAACTTGATGGTTTAAGTGATCCCTGCAGGCTACAGAGAGGCTGTCAAAGATTTTTGTGAGGGAACCACTGGACCGAGTGTTTTTGTAGCCCCAGAAATTACAGTGGAGTGATACATCTTCACTCTATTGTCAATAATTAATATTTTTGTTTGTATGTTTTAATATTGACAGATATAAAAGGACTCAGATCCAGTTTGGGGCCAAAAGAAACACAAATGTTACCCTCATGATGGTGCAAAGAAGACTATGAATGCCTGTACACAATTTTCTTTGGAGCTCAGTAATATGACAACTTCATCCTGTCTACTTCATCCTACCTGGAAGCGCTGCAGGTATTCATGAGCGACGGAGTCCCTGATGTGGTCGAGCCGCTGCCTCTGCTCTGTGCTCATTCCTTCAAACAGTCGCAGGTTTTCTGTGATCGTCTCCACCTGCAGTTTGTGGAAGAAGACGCACACTTCTTCATGCTGTTTCAGAAACGACTTTGGGATAAGTGCATTTGGGAAAAGTGCCTCTGTGTCAGCCATATGTGGCCCATAATTACGAATCAGTTTTGAAAGCAGAGGCCTCACGGCTTCCTTCCTGTCATAGTTCAGACACACAACATAAACTTCAGAGTTGCCTGCCTTGCTGGTGGCAGGTTTGAAAACACTGACAGAGTGAAAACAGCAGTTCAGCAGGTAGAGCAAGCAGATGGAGGAGTGTTCATATAATGTGAACATTTTCAGCACAAAGGAGCCGCCAGGGCTCAGGAGCAGCAGCGCAGCTGTGACCTCACAGTAATGCAGTGATGCCACCAGCACCTCCTGCTCATCCGGGTTCTCTTGACAGTCAAAACTACCATCTGCCGTCACCAGATCGACTCTACGCATGTTGGAGACAAAAGTCTGCAGCTCCAGCAAGTGGTTCTGGATCATGAGGTTTCCTGTGTTATCTGAGCCAAAGAACCACCAGGGCAGCGTGTTCGCAATTAGTCGATCATCTGCGATTGTCGTGCTCCCCCCGTTAGCCTCATGGTATGGGTTGAGAGTGCTGGCAGCCCAACTCCAGTCACAGTAGCGTGTGGACTCATTGGTTTTGATAAAGTGGTTCAAAGCTGTTATAAAAGCCCCTGGAGCTTCACACAGGTGGACTGTGTTCAGCTCTCCGTTTTGAAGAGCCTCCTCTGGAAGAAGATTAAAGCTTCCCAGGATCTCACAGAACTTGCACCAGGCCTGAGTGCAAATCTCCGCATTGGCAGCAGACCGCACGGCAGCGATCACCTTCCCAGCACGATTGGTGGAGTTGGTGTGCTGATGCCAGACCTGGACATTCTTGTCACTGAGCTGGTTCTTCACGGTGTTCAACGAGACCTTCAGAGCCTGCAGCTGACAGTGCTGCTCCGCTGGGTGTCTGAGAGCAACATTCGGGTCTAGGATAAACCACTCCCCGCTGGACGGCTTCACATAAGTTCTAACTTTACTAAAAAGACTTTGAATCTCAGTCAGTGTTTCAGGATCCAATGCCACCATGTTGTTGAAATGCTGCAGCTTCCCAACTTTCTTCCTGGTCCCATTGCCTGAGTTCATCCTCCACACTTGTCCTGAGAAAAGAACATGAGGAGTTAGACACGATTGAAAAACACATTTTCAGTTATAATGTAATCCACCAGACTGTTCAGTGTTCCTTTGACCTGCTTTCAATACATGGTGCAGGTTAATTAAATAAAAAAAAAAAAACTCTACAGCCCTTCATTTGTCTCTACATGCATGAATAGTACTGAATTACTTATGTCAACTCATTGTAATGTGGGTTGTTTCATTGTATTAGAAATGCATCATAACAATAAAGTTGTTCTATTCTTTGCTTTTCTAAAACCCACAGTTTCTTGAGGATATATTGTGATTCCAGAACATGTTACACATGAAAGGAATCAAAATGGTGAACTCAGGTTGTGGTACAGGTTGTTGCAATAACAGAGTCCATGAGCAAAAATAAATACAAGAGAAACGCACACTAACACACATTTAAAAACGATCAATAATATGTAAAGAGAGAAAGTGTGAACAGCAGGTGCACATAAGAAGAAGCAGAATGTTTAGTGGGATCGCTGTATTTCCAGTCTCAAACTGCATCAGTGCCCTGCTATTAGACAACACTGATTACAGAGGCAGTTTTTCATTAAGATGCAGAATTTGTCAATTTCACAGCTTCATGAAGAAGCTGTTCTTCAGCCTGTGGTTCTGGTTCTGGTCCTGATCCTGCACAAAAGTGCTGAAAGTAGGGGGCAAACAAAAGTCCCTCAAGAAGTTAAGAGGCCATTTTCCTGCACCTGTGGTTGGAAATGTGACTGATGATGGGTGATGGCTGCTGCCAATGATCCTCTTCTCACTGAAGTGCTGTCCTGGAAAAGGGATCTCTACTCTGACGCCCTTTGTGAGGTTTCTTTCATACGTTTTTTTTTTCCTAAATGGTTTTTCATTATTAATTTTGAGAGTGTCATAAGTTGTACGGACTGTAAAGGCCTTTGAGATAAATTTGTGATATTGAGCTATAGAGTAGAGTAATAGATATTAAAATTTGGAGATAGTGTCTTTAAAAAACACAGCACAGTGGTTTGTAACGCAGACAGGATTGTAAAACATATCACAGCAGCAACTGTCTTTATCTGAACAGCAGAAACAAAGCGTTCACGTTACAAAGTAATTCAGTTTTTTCCGTTCACATTTGTTCAGTCTGCTTGTCAGCACTTTAAATTGCAGCAATTAGTATTAATTAACAATTAATGTAATAATTGCCAAAGTTCTGAATCGTGACATAAAAATAATTAACAGAGAATCATATGAACCCCAGAGCTGCTCCTCTGCTCATGTGCACATGATTTACATAATGGCACAGAGCAGGAGAACATATTTCTGAGTCATTTCTTAATTAGTGATGAAAGGCAACACACTGCATATAACTAGTAACAGCACATTCATCAATTATTCCTCACAAATCACTCTGATAAGCACTGCTGCTGTGTCTGACACTCATCAGCTCCGCGCTGTCACTGGGTCTATGAACGGTTCTGCTACTGTGGAGAAAAGCAGCCTGATGTTAATGTGACAATGTAAAAGAGATAGAGCTGAGATCAGTTTTACACTGATTAATAATTAATCTGCATGAATTGTCACAGATAAGTAAGATTATTAAGAATCTATGAGACCTGATTGTAGCTCAATAAATATAATCCTAAAGTGAAAAATCACACACAAATAGACATTATCTTAGTGTTAGCTGCATGATTTTCACTCACAGTTGTGTTAAAATTAGTGGCAAGTAATTAACAAATTTAGTGGCAGAACATGAATCAAATTTTAAAACTATAACTTTAGGCGAATATCCAAATAAAAATGCCAAGCATTACAAAAGTAAAGATTTGCAGCATTTTACATTATTGTGATCTGAATACCTTTGTTTTAAAAATTCAAAAAAAGCCAATAAAAGATGATACATTGAGTTTTTGACACTTTCTTTACATTTCATTGGTTAAGGATTAAATAAATCAATCAAGAAAAAGCCACAAATCAATAAAATAAATAATCACTGTTTTGCAGCTGTAATAAAATTTAAATATGTATCCTGTTTAGAGGATTTTTGAGGATTTCAGATAAAAATTGCAACAAAGAGAGAGAGAGAGAGATCTAATGCTGTAACAGATTTTGGTCAAATTTAACTCATCATTCATTTAATCAGATCAGATGTCAACATATTGCTAATATGAATTATTGCCAGGCCAGTGCTAGAGTAGTTAAAACTATATACCCCAGTGCTTTAAAAAAAACAATGGGATAGTTGAGATGATAAAGTCTGGTAGCATTAGAAACCGTCCTGTTTTCCTCCTAAACCTGTTGTGGTCAACATGAGCTCTGAGGGACGACTCCTGTTTCCTGCAGAGTCTGTAGACAAAACATTTTTTTGCTCACAATGTCTGAAACATAATTAAGTATTTCAAGAAAACAACAAGACAAACAGCCTTAGTGCGGCTGCATGTTTAGCCTGTACGAACAATGGAAAAACTCAGGACACATGTTTATGGAAAACACAACACAAAAGTTTCTCCTCTGCTGGAGCTGAACGGGACGCTGCCTCCAGCGCGGAGCTCAAGGCCGAGTTGTGTCTCCTAAAACCGGCACTGACTGCATTTGCTGCCACACAGTGCTGGTTAAACGTGTTCAGATGACTGTCACTGCCCCAGTGAACAGTGTGTGGAGCTGCTCCGTAGATAACAGAGACACAAACACCCTGAAAACACTGAACAGTAACTCACCGGACTGCAACTGCTGTCAGGAAACAGAAACACGCGTCATGTGACTGAGAGCGATACTGCGCATGCGTCTGTCCGAGTGGGCGGGGGCTCTTTTAAAGGAGCAGTGCGAAAGAAAAGAAAAAAATCTTTTATTTGTTAAAAAACTGAGCTTGGTGATTTTTTCTACGTGTATATTCTTAATATTTCCATTAGTTCATCGATCTCAATCTGTAGTTTTTATTTGTTGTTTAGCGAGCATCAAAATGAATGCCATATTAAATAGGCCTACATTGTTGTCTTAATGGATTTTAAAGTATGTACTTAGTACTTTTACTTGAGTAAATAATATGAAGTGGAGAATTTTTAGGCACTTTTACTTGAGTATTGAGTTTCTGTATCATCATTGTGAAGCAGCATTGACACAGATAGAAGCTGAGGTTTTCATATCTAATGGGACTAAAGGCATTAGTCATATAGCAAACTGTTTTGATCCACTGTTTAATGTATATATTTTTAAATATGTGGACATGTTTGTTTTATATTTTATTATATATGGTTTAATGCTCTATCATAATAAATCTAATAATATGGCTATGTCATAACTTTCTGATAAATGCGTAAATGTGTAAACCATAATCAGAAAATGACTCAATATATATGTCAGTGTTGAAGGTCCATGTTCTAATTTTCAGTCTGTGGGTGAATTCTGCTGAATTTAAATCCCTGCCTGTGGAATAAACTCTATGATCCTCTACTCTACTAGAGTCTACTGGATTTACTTGTGTGTGCATCTTTCCAGCCAGATTATTCATGGTGAACTGATCTGTGTCAACGCGTTACGTAATTATTAGAGCTCTCTAGAGTATGAGCTCATGATGAAAACTGGGATTTGTGTTTTAATGCCATGTTTGTATGAATGAGCTTTGTACAGTGGTGATGGGGGGAAGACAGTTGAGGCTTTAATGAGAAATATGTGACTAAGTAAAAAGAGGACACTCACAGAGGGAGGGTCATTCATAAGAAATGGACCTTTGGGATTTCCAGGTGCAAAACAGTGCATGTAAACATTTTGTTATCTGATTTACTGCAATAAGAGTGACACCTATTGTATTATTAATACAAAAGACATCTGTGGAGTGGTCTTTCTATTTATGTCTTAATGTTCCTAGAATACTTTCCAAGGCAGAAGGTAGAAGAAATCCTTATTATTTTGAAAATGGTGACAAATATGAAGTAGTAGTCTGAAAACAAATTATGAGGTTTTGTATTGTGAAGTTAACAATTAAAAAAAAGTTTTATGAATTCTGTGGCTCCCACTCAATCATCATTAAACTGTACATCTGGGATTGAACATGAGATGTGTCAGAGATTCATTCATCTCGCGCCACTTTTTTCATACTATAGTTGCTACGTGAATAAAACTTCGGACTATGTAAAGAAATTTGACCTCTAAAACCCTCTTTGTTCTCAACTTATTAAGTTTTTCTTATTGCAGTTTTTCTGATATCCGCTGTGTTATTTTTTCTTTTGTGCAACAAAAGAGAACCCTTATTCTTATAAGAACCCTTTCACACATTCAAGCATGGTTAAATACACCAGTAATATCATCAGTTTTAATCCAGTTTGCTTCTTTTTGTCCCTGGTAACTATAACAAACAAAATAAACTTAAAGTAACAAATCAATCATAATGCAGAAGGGCCAATTTCTGAATTATAGCAAATGTAGGGAAGTAAAAATTCCGATAATTACCTCTGA
The DNA here is from genome assembly GCA_032362345.1 of Sandelia bainsii. Classification (NCBI taxonomy): domain Eukaryota; kingdom Metazoa; phylum Chordata; class Actinopteri; order Anabantiformes; family Anabantidae; genus Sandelia; species Sandelia bainsii. Next base: position 7,055,186 of record JAUMHL010000018.1, read on the forward strand.
AATGTAGCAGAAGTAGAAGCATGGGAAAGTAGAAATGCTCAAATAAATTACTAGTACCCCAAAATTGTATTTTAAGTATTTCTGTAGTTATTTTTCACTGTGAAGGTTTGAGTTAAACCAGGTATAAGAAAACAGTTTGCATAAAAAGCTGAGTAGGAATGTGCAATATTGTATCATCCATGATATATCATGATAATTCCTCCCGACAATAAGAATTTCATCATATTATCAATATTGTGATAATGATATGACAACATAGTTTTGCAATGATGTGTTTGCACATGTGCTATAACGTGGGCATCTCACATGAGCCTACAATACTGCTACGAAGGAAATGTTTCACTCATATTCTATGTTTTAGTTGCTTAACTAGTCAGTAAGGTTAAATGAGTGAAGTGAGTCATGTTAGAGATTTTAAAAACAGACCATTAAAGGACACATAAAGTTCTACCAAGTTTAGAGAATTAAATGCAGCAGCATATTTATCACAATCGATGTTAAAGAGAGTGGGCTTTTAAAGGTCATATGTGACTGTGAAAAAAAATGAATGGGCTGCACAAATGGAAAAGAGAGACAGATATGTTTGTACTCTGTGTGGTATATTATTCCTAAAGGGCAGCCACCTCCAAAAATTAGCTCTATCTGGTCTCCACTAAAAAAACAACTGTGTGACTCAGCCAAGCGACACTGTCCACTGAACTCAAAAACTGTCTGAGAAACTATGATGCAAAATATCAACACAGACTTGTCCTTCAGCCTGATTGTAGGTGAGACCACTGAGATCATACCGTACACACAGAGGGGAGGGTTATACTAAAATCTGCCCCCTCATCATACTGCTGAGGGCTTTTACTGATACTGCTGCTGAGGTATCATGATGTTCTTTCTCAATTAATTAAAATGAATTAAATATGTTACAGCTGTATTTACACATTATAATTCTCAACATCAACGTGAAAATAATAATTTGAGCAATTATTCAAATTAAATTTGTGAAATGCTTGGTTTGGATAAGTGAGTCATAAACTAATCACCAGGCTAATTCACCCTCATCTGATATTAAATGTAGTTGTTCTGATAACTTCAGAAAAAAGCTGTTCCTTCAGGATTACATTAGAAGTGGTGCATAACAAAGCAAAGACTGGATATGTCTCAGAGAAAGGCCATTTGGAGACGGAAAAAAACATATCTCAAAGGCTTTAATTGTCCCTTTAAGTATGGCTCAGAGCACTATTAAGAAGGGGAGAGTATAGGATGATGCTGTCTAACCAAACACACATCGTACCGTACAGAAGGCTGCAGAAGTGATAAATGAAGCAGGTCCAAGTGACAGTGGCATTAGTAAGGAGTATGAGAAGCTGGAACCTGAAAGAGGAACTGGGAGGGTGAGGAAAGTGAAGGTCAAAGAGGTGTCAGTGGTGGTAGGAGTGGTGGTTGGGAATGTGACTCCTCAGCTGGAAGAGCAGCTCCAACAGATACCAGAAACAGCATCAGAGCTCTCTGTCCAGAAGAGTGCAGGAACAGAAACCAGACCTCTGATAGAGGATCCAGTTCCACTTTTAACTACATTTAACTTCTGTTACATTAATATTAAATTTTGCTGATTTATGAAAGTTGATGAGTGATGAATGAATGAATAAATAAAACACAGATAAACTCTTGAGAAGATCTTTAGTCAGCTTGTGATGTAATTTTTTATTTTGTCACCATAGCTTGCTCAAGTATCATGTTCTATAATACATGAATTCAATTGTGTAGTTCAGTAGAGAAACTGTTACAATATTTAAAAACTGTACTTTAAGTGAAACTTTGCTCTTTTAATATGACAAATAGGACTGAATGTTATTCTGGGGCCTCTCCTTCACCTGAGCGCAATTATCCTGCACAGTTCAGCCCAGAGGTTAAAGATCTACTGTCTCCACGTCTATAAAGTCTGAGCAGCAGCATGATGGACGCATGTTATCTCCATAATCATGATTTCAGCCTACTGGTCATAACCTTGATGCGTCAAGATCGAGGTCATACAGCACATTTATATATGCACAGTCACAGCTGCGATACAGAAACATCTTTATTCTTATTCGATATGAAAGACAATGCTGGTTGTCTGCAAATTAAACAGGAAAACACTATTCTGAACACACACAGTAACAGAAGTAACATGCAGACATCCGTTTTCATTCAGACCTTTTGCTGACGCTCTTATCAGGAGCAATTAAACGTTTACAGGGACGTCAATGCAAATTGTCATTTCATTCATTAGCACTGCAAGAAGCCGACTTTACAAGTAATCTTTCAATTATGAAGTGGCTACAGGGGACAGTGTGATAATGAGGACTGGAAATTATTTTTTAAAAGCTGAGGAAAATGAAAAGATAATCTAATGCAGAGAATAATGGATGATTTTTGTACTGGAGATGGCAATGCTGCTCCACCACTTTGGTCCTGAAATATCTGCTGTGAAAAAGCCTGCAGTGTTTTTCATTAGTATTATTTTTGCATGTAAAAAAAAAATGTTAATGCTAACTAAACCAGGTGGGACATTGTGCAACTGCTTGGAGTCAGAAAAGTCTGCAATGGGTTAAACAGAAGAACCACGTAAGATGTTAATTGTGCCTTTTCAGTGACTGCAGAATTGTTTTAAAAACCTGTGGGTCATTTTAAAGTAGAGGTTTCAAGGAGTTTGGTGTGATTATTTCCACATGCATTTAGCGGATTTAGTCATTTGGCCAGGAGTTCGAAACATAATCCCATGTGCTAAACACAAGTAGAGTATCACAATTTGAGGTTTTCCCTCAAAAACATTAACGCTGCACAAGATAAAAAAAACATTTATTACATAACTGAAGCATTGATAAGGAGTCGCAGCGTGTTTATTGATGGTCTGTTTTTGAATGAAGTTTTGATTCACTCTGTGTGTTCAGATGGATAAATACTGTGCATTTCTGTGAAGTTATCACGGCTGATATGTTGCTTGTAAGCAGATCCCTCCAGGCCCATTTTAACTAACAACCATGTCTGAGCACGTGTGCACACTCACAGGCGGTGCACCATAACTCCTTTAAGCATTAAGTCAATAAATAATGAAAAAGATAAAAAATCATGTATGTAAAAGAAAAGAATCTTCACTAATTTTATCACCTGCAAACATACATTTCAAGGGCAATTAATCCATGTTTATATTAAAAAAGAATATTCTATTGCTTAGTTCACTTAGATATTATCATTCCATGACTGGAACCACATTAGTGATGATAAGAACAGTGTTTCACGCATCTGTGCTGCCAGTATGTAGTTTCACATACAGTATGTGAATTAATAACAGATAAATAAATAATTCCTTAAAGGCACAATACTGCCCCCTGGCAGTGATGTGTAAGTATAAATGAAGACTCAACCTCAACATATTGTAGGTATACTGTATTATTGGTATAAGAAAGAAAACACATAATATATATTAAAACATAAACATTTTTCAATACAGACTTATTTAAATGTGTAAAACAGGATTAAGTGACTTATATCAGCTACAAATGAAATCAAATCCATTTTTATGCATCACACAAAGTATTATATTGGCACATATTATACCAAGGTCAGAGAAGACCAATTAAGGAAAACATTTACAACTAAAAAACACATTTAAAAATGCAACATTAAGTTGTGCAAAACAGACGTGTAAAAATCACAGTGAGGCAGCAGACAGTGACGATGACAGTCAGTTTTCAGAAACTGTGAAAAAGCTCCATGACAGCGAGGGTTGTGCTCTGTCCAAAGATGAAAGCTCCAACTACAATGGTTATGACTCCCCAAATCGTTAAAATCCCTCTGTAGTGAATACAAGCAGCAACAACAAACAACAACAACAAAGATATGAATCAGTAAATAGTTATCATTCTTTACTTTATTCAAAACTAAGAAAATTGATCAAATCTTCTCTAAAAACTAAATCTATTCAGGTTTTTTCTGGAAGAACAAGTCATTTCATTTCTACAGAACTTTTCACCTCTTTGTTTCATTCAGGGAGACGATGTGAGCCAAACTCTAAAAGTCAGATTTTTGCAGACTGATGGGAGCAGAGTGCTGTGGACTGATACTGTGCATCACTTCTGTAATTGTATGATGAGCAGCAGGTTTTTCAGGTCAGTTTTATTGGCTTGTAATTCACTATTAAAAAATTTCAGGAATGTTCCTGGGAAAAAAATATTTTTTACTAGTATTTATGTTTAGTATTAGAGACTGACCTGCTGAACTGGATAAATGACTGTTACACAATTGGAAGTGGACCAGTTGCATTGCTGACTTCCCCACAATTAGCTCTCCATCCCATACTGTTGATCTTTTCAGGAAAACGTCTCGATAAATTACAGACCCATAAAATAAAGTGTTGCCAAAAACAGTTTCTCACCTGACTCTTGGAGTCACAGATTCAGTTTGCATTGTGAACACCAAGCAAAGGCCTGTAAGATACAACACACCAAATTACCACAAAGCCATCAATCATACATTTGTTCAAATTATAGCTGGAACAATTAGACTATGGATTTTTCAGCTGACTGACAAATAATTCTCATAACTGATTATTTAGGGCTACGCCAATGACGCACAGCTCTTCCTATCTTTTGTACAGAATCACTGTCTGACCCCATATTTCTGTCTGTCTCTCTCACACCTCTGCTTGGATGGAAAGACATCTTCAACTCAATCTCAATCCAGAAACAGACCTTCCAAACAGCGCAGCATCAGCATCAACATCTTCCCTAACTTCCCATGCACTTAAAATAAAATAAAAATAAATTTTAAAACATCTTTCCCTTCATCTGTCTCTTACATACATATTTAATCAAAGATTAATTGACACATGAGTAAAACAAATGTACAAATGTCCTTAAGCGCGATTATGTCAGAAGTATTAAGTTAAGGCTGTTTTCATACCAGGAAAGATAAAGATGAAGAAGGAGCTGATTCCTCCGATGACACTGATGACTTTGCTCATGTCGGGGACGAACATGGCAATGAGGAGAGTGACGCTGATCCAGATCACAGTGAGAATGACTCTGCAGCGACTTTCAAATGAGTGAGTGACGATTCCCCATCGACGCCTCTGAATTCGTAACATCAGGTTCAGGATCACAGATCTGTCAAGAGAGACAGAGCGAAACATGTTGTGTTGTTACAAGTTTATAATTAGTTATAGTAGCTCTTTAACTAATTGCAGTAAAGAGTACACACATTGAAAATGCATTTCTGCATTCTGCATTGCCTCATGTTGGAGATGGTATTGATGCAAAGTTTTTATATCTTATAATTCTGCTGAGACTGTATGATCTGTGGATAAAAAGGTAAACACACTACACACACTGCAGAGACTGGGCTTGTGTCCAGACCAATTTTATACATATACATATATATATATATAGATATATAATAAAATGACAAGGCCAAAATTATTAGCCCTCCTGTGCTTTCTTTACTTCCAAGACAAATCTGACCATTCAATTAGCTT
>JAUMHL010000018.1:7074466-7092831 GCA_032362345.1 Sandelia bainsii
TAGTGACAGGAAGTTAATCCATATATGATACATCAGCCTTTTACTAATATATAATGATTTATATAAGAATCTATTCCAGCAAAAAGTAACTAGTAACTGATGATGTTAAAATAAATGTAGTGGAGTAAAAGTACAATATTTTCCTCTGTGTTGTAGTGGAGTAAAAGTAAAAGTAACATAAAATGGAACTACTCCAGTATAGTACAAGTAGCTCTAAACTGTACTCAAGTACAGTACTTGAGTAAATGTACTTAGTTACTTACCACCTCTGGTTACAACAAAGGACTACAATCGAAATAAGTTGTAAACTCTCACATCTTGCAGATTAATCATATTTCATTGTGTTAAATAAACTAAACAAAATTGTTGATTGTTGTAATAAAGTTTGCAACTTTAAGTAGCAACTTTTATTCATAAACTTTTTAATCCTGTTTTACCTTACTGGAAAAAACAAACCCCTAATACTGTTCAAAACAATTCACAATCAAATTCATGATACCGTAAAGCCAACTGTGTGTGCACGAGCGCACACACACACAGAATGACACACACTGAGCGTTTCATTAAGGTAAGTGCATTTGAAAAACCTCTCTCCTCAGTTTTAGAACAAGCTGCACAAGATGTTCTTTACTTTTTCTGATAAACCTGCTGAAATTCCTCTGATCCATCTAAGCGTCTACCTGAGTGCAGTTTGAAGAAAAGACATCCTGTGTGTCCAGATACAGACACAGGAGAAAACTGCAACAGCGCACAGAATAAGTCGGGTAAGAGCAAACTCAGACTTAAGTGCATAAACATATATAAAAAAACACGCTCAGACAACAACTGGAGAGTAAAGAAACATCCTTACTGATGCAGAGAGCGGTGGGCAGCAGCATAGTTGCAGCACCTGGTTGGGACTTCATCCTTTTGGCTCAGCAGAATCCCGTGGACCTGAGCTGAATCCCACCACTGACCCTGAGGCGCTGATGTGAAGCTCCCACTGGCTGCGAATCCAAAGAGTCTAAAGTTGCTTTAAAATGTGATGTGCCCTACCATCCGTTGGGAATTCATCAGATTGCAAAAGTACAGCAATGCACAGAGGCACAACCCGGCTGGATTAACAGTGAAAGGGGCCGACGCATTATGGAGAGTAAGAGGATGTTGTGTTACCGTTAGTATGTGTGTGTGTGCATGTGTGCAGTGGGGAGGGGCACAAGTTGAGAGCCACAGAGAGCTTGGAAGCAGCAGACCAATGACAGCATCACAACACTGCACACAGATTAGAGCATTCTCATTTCCGGTCTTTAGTATTTAGAACATTTATTTTAAATACAAATAAATTATAGAGTATGTGGTATAATGCTGATCGACACACTCAGAGACCGTCTCTGCTTTGTTCACTCACATCTGTCTACTACTAAACGACGAGTTCTTCACAAATGACAGAAAGGGAAACATTATCAGAAGTGTCAGGAGGATTCTTTTTCACGTGGACAGATGGATGGTGTCCCAGTGAGGATAAGAGAATCCAGCCCACCTGGGAGCCCAGCATAGATGCAGAGTCCCCTCTGAGAGTGGCAGCAGCCCATGTGAGAATCATCCACAGCTATGTGGGTCATTAGAATTTACTGAAGAGTGTTGTAAACAATCTTAACTAGAGACTGGGCTGAGACAGAGAATTATAGTTACACGCACACCAACGTTAACTGTGGGTGATTGTAAACCATCTACCTTATTTCTAATCTTACTGCCCTTCTTACACCCCTCACCTCTCTACAAATCCCCTGCTACACCCCCCAGATGGCTCACACTCTGTGCATTAGTAAAAGTCCTGCTTCACATCTGTATACCGACACTGGAGGAATGGTAACCCATTGTTAATCTGCAGCTTAAAACAACTATTAACTGCAGAATAATCTGACTGGGTCTGAAGCTGTTGCCACAATTCAATACATTATGGGAGCTACAGTACTCTGCCAGCAATTTCAACTGTAAGCCTTTTTAGAAATATCTGTATGAGCTCAACACGTATTGAATAATGTCTCAATGCTCCAGCACATTACAGCATATTTTAGATCATAGTTTGTTTTTGTTAGGACACCATTTCCTTTTTCAGTGTGACAGAGCACAAAGAGAGGTTCTTAAAGAAATTGTTTGGTGTACAAAACATTGCTATAAAGCACAGAGCTCTGATCTCAACCCCACCCAAAACCTTTAGGATGAACTGGGGCCAGAACTGGACCTCACTCATGCTCTTTTGGCTCAAGCAGGGCAAAACCCTACAGCCATGTTTCCAAAATGTTGTGAAAAGTTAAGCAAAACTGTCACAACATTATTCATGAATCACACACGAGTGTAATGTTCAGCTCTGCAGCAGGAAGTTATTTTAGTGTCACAGTTTTACTGCAGCTGAAGAATTAAATGCCTGGTGTCAGGTGTTTGTTTCCTCATGATAAAAAAGCTCCCGTACAGAAGTGTGAAGTCTTACTCTAATCTGTGACAAAGGGTTGTTTGGTACTGTCTGAATTGTATTTGTATAGCACATTTACAAACAACCGAAGTTGACCAAAGTGCTGGACAATTTTCAAAAACTTCAGCAATAACACATAAAAAAATGAATAGACAAATAAATAAACAAATAAATTCCCATGAAGTGAAAGGAGGCAAAGTTCTCTAAGGAACCATTCTTAAACTGACATCTAGTTATTCTAAATCAATTTGTAGGAACATGTACTGCATAGCAGATACTGTATATAAGACATTTCTTGCCTTCTTGTTATTATTATTATCATTATTATTATGTCTACTGTATACATATAATTGTCTCCAGCTCACATGCAGGAATGTGTATTAGTTTCTAGATGTCTTAGTGCAAACCTCTTACCCTACGTCTCTTTATTAAATTGTGAGATTCAAAAAATCATCACATCATTGATTTGAACGTATTGTAGAAAGAAAAAAAAGGAAAATATGAAAAATTTGTGAAGGAATTGTATATGATCCCTTGGGCAGAGCAGTATTTAAGTATTATAATACCCTAGCGTCACAGTCGTGTCCTGGTCTTGTCTGTTTCTTTCTTTCTTTCTTTCTTTCCTTGTATTTTCGGTTCCTCCCTCACCTTAGTCACGCCCCTCTCTCCACTCTCACTCCCTGACTGTCATCAGCTGTCCTTCATTTCTAATTAGTCCTCTCACTATTTAAGCCCCTGCACTTTATACCTTCCTTCGTCAGTTCATCCTGTTATGCAGTCCATTGTCACTTGTTCTTCACTCCCTGCTCATGTTCTCTCTTCATTGCATCAGTAAGTTGGTTTGGGTTCAGTTTCTGTTCTGTTCTTTATCTCTCCCTGGTCTCTGTCACTCCATGTTCTCTCCTGGTCACCATTTCACGCTCCCATCCCATCCTAGTGTTTAGTTCCTTCCTCCACTTTTCATCTTCCCTGCCTTCTAGTGTTTATTTTAGTGTTCTGATTTTTGCCTCCTCTCGGAGTGATTTTCTGTTCAACATTGTTTTCAACATTGTTATTTGCACCATTCTCTATTAAAGTTTCTTTGTTTGAACCCTCTCTTGACCTGGTCTGCGTTTGGGTCCACCATTTTGTACATGAGACTGACACCTAGCCCGAAGCCAAATACTCGTTTTTACTTCGCAAAATATAAACATGTGGTACTGTGTTTGTGTTTTTGTTCATTAACAAAAGAAGAAAGCAAATCTTTAAATGCTAAATGATGTCAAAACACAAACAGATGCACATGAACTTTGCCTTAATAAAACACAAACTCTGCAAATGGAAAAATTTGGTAAATCAGAAAAGATCTGATTAGTTTGAAATATTGTGTAAACTTCCCATGCAAAAATTAGGACTGTTGTTAGAGCAAGTAGATTTGTTGAACCATTATGACCCTTTTAATCTTCCCAAAGAAAGTTCAAGAACAAATGCAACAAACAAAATACAAAGAAGTTTGAAGATTGTTGTAAATTGTTCAGAAGACTCACCTCGCACACATCACATAAACAGCCACTAGTGTGTCACAAATTATATTTAGAGAAAAATGTTGTACACATTCCTAAACTATCAGAATATTTTATTATCAAAATTTTCTGTTGTTTGGCCTGAATGCAAAGATGGTCGCTGTGAATGGCAACATCCATAGAAAAGAAAGATAGAGTTGTGTAAGTTTGATTGACAGCGCTGGATTAAGGCATTATGCAACACTGTTGGGAGTAAAAAAAAAACAAATCCAGATGAGATTAGGATCAGGATCCTCGTTCTCGCCAGTGCTCTATCTACCCATTCATCCGTCTCTACCTCTTTCTCTGTTTCATGTGACGCATTATCGTGATGTGTTTAAAATGACACGTCCTAAGTTTGGGCTGAGGAACTCCACGTTTAGATTCATATCATGACATTCAGCATTTCAGTGATTTAATATGAGCAACAGTGAAACAAATGTTCATCAAATGGATCAACAGACATGGAGAAAGCAAATTAGGCCATATAGAGAAGAGCTGAACCTCTTTATGCTGCTATCTCACCGCCATCTAGAGGGTGAATATTACGCTGCAACATTTCACTGTACACATAAAAAAAACAACACACTGAACTACTTCTTGTTTCTACAGTGAGTTAGAGCTACTAAACACGCTGCCTCCCAACAGCGAGGAAACAAATGGACAAGTTATTTATGAATTAGAAGTATGTGAAATCAAAACTTGTGATGACAATAAGCCAGATGTTCATTTTTATTAATATTTCTCAGTTTATTAGTTATTTCACTTAAGATAATTTTACCTTTTTGGCATCTGAGGAGCATCTTTGCTGCTGTGACTGTGTCCGTTTCTCAATTGTGACAATGAGCTTGTTGATCTATTATCATGTTCTTCAATCTGAACACAAAACTACCTGAATAAAAATTCTCTGGGATCTTGTAATGTCCTGTTTTTTTGTTGTTTTTTACTTCAGGACATTATATGGCCAACATAATTTATTAATCTGTCATAACACAGCTCTTCTCTAAAACCTCAACAAGAATCTTCATTAGTTTAGAAATTGTTGTTGTTTCTCCATTTTTTTTCTGTGATTCAAAAAAAGAACCACCTTCAGTTCTTTTCTTTCGCTGACGTGTGCGAGACTTCGTGTCAAACAGGAATAAACAGGTGTATTAAACTGTGAACAGATCTTTATCATAGAATAATTAATATGATACAAGCTGTACTTCTGTTCCACAACTCAACTGTCTGTTCTATATTTAGAGATGTGTCTACAGTTATTGTAGTATGATGTGCGTCTTGACAGTGTTTATTATTCAGTTTCCAGAGGATTATGATGTTTTGTACTTGATATTTTTACATGTGCTCCTTGGATGTAACTCTATTTGTCCTTCATAAAATCATGGTTATAAATGACCTTTGTTAATTATTTGTGTTATTGTCTGTTTCTTATGATATTCTGCTATAAACTATACACTACTTTGTGTTTTTCCTATACTGTATGTGTGTATTCTGTATGTGCATCCATATGAGTTTTGCTGTTTCTAATAAAGTTAATTCTTGTAGATTATGTAGATATGGTTATGCATGATACAGGTTGCAGTACAGACCTAACAGAGAATCACCAGAGAACATATCCAAATGGTGACATCTAACACAGACTTCAAGCAGTCATTGGATGCAAGGAGGTGCAACAAAGTCCTAAACATGACTACTTTCATTTACTGTGTCCCACACTTTACGGTGCCCCTGAAATGGAGGAACTACATATAAACACAGCTGTAATTTTTACCAAAATGTATAAAAAATAACCTTTAATAAACTTTGAGAAAGTGTACTTTAACCACATGTGATTTGTTTTATTACAAATCTCAAACTGTGAAGCACAGAAGCTAATTGAAAAATGATGGGTCTTCATCTCAAACATGATGGAGGCCTCTGTATGAGCTGTGTTATGACGGTCCGCTTCTGGCTGCCCTAAAATATTTATATGTGATTTGTCTTGATCTTTACGATGATGTTACATTCACGAACAGTCCAGGCCGTTCGAACAGCTCCTTGGTAGGAACGAAGGGATCCGAGTCTTGGAGACGAACGGAGCCAGCAGAACCAGGTGCGTTTAAAGAGCCGTAATCCCCCCATCACATTTCTTCAGTGTGACACTGGAGAAAACCAGGAGACATTTCTTGACGTGAGAAATTACTCCATGTTAACCAGCACTATGTCAAAATGAAATTTACTTCAAAGTGAGAGTAGAGCACAGCTGTCAAACCACGTTCAAAATCTGAAACATCCTGAACAGAGAGATGCAGCCACTAAACTTCACGTATCACACAGAAACAAGTAAGAGACAGATGTAGATGAAGTTGCATAAAGTATCTTCAGAAAATGTACTTAAGATTCCCTACAGAAACAAAACTATTGCGCAAATGTAATTTAATGCATATTTGTAAGAAACATCCTTTAAGAAGATTTCATCGCTTGAGTGTCCTTTCAAGTTTTAAGGAATTCCTTAAAAGTCCTTTTCTGTTGCACAAATATAGTTAGCAACAAAACTACTTAAAGGACCATTAAAGGCAACTCAGATAAAGTAGCTGTAGTTTTATTTCACTGACTGTGCTCCAAGAATAGTGTTCTGGTTACAAAAACTCACATGGATATGTCATCTTGGCATACTTTACCTCTGCAACTTCAAAAGTAAGGAAATACAAACTGTCAGAGAAATCTTAAGGACAAAAACTTCATATGCAACTAGGCAGTTTTTAGCATCACGTGTCTTCCCATCAGTCAGTTTATAAATATGTAAGCCCGCCTTGTAACGTGTAAGTCTACTACGAGTCTTTGTTAAATGAATAAAATGTGCTATTGACCTTGGATGGGCTGCAGGATAGTGGACTGTGCATGTTTCTATGTGATAAGCAATGAGATTATTACTATCAGCTACATAAACTAGCCAGCCAACTTTTTTTTTGTTACCAGGCCTACGAAAAATGAGCTCTATTTGTCGAAAATAAATTGTCGCCGCTGATAGTTTATACAAAATAGGGCTGGATCTACTGTTTTCACCCCTCTCGGTGTTCTCTGTGTTAGACCGAGTCTCTGTAACGCGTCGTCTCAGGTGATGTTCACACATCAGATTTTCTTCCGGACGCTAAAAGCCACCGAGTTACCGTAGAGCAACCGGTCCCGCTCCCGCACCTCCTCCTGCAGCTTGGCCTCCGCCACCCGCAGCTGGCGGATGGTCGCCTTCATCTCCGTCATCTTCACCTCCATCAGTGCGATGATGTCCCGCTGCTCGTTCAGTTTCCGCAGCAGCTCGGCGGACGTGGTGCCGGTTGTAAGAGAGTACGAGTGGTCCAGCGGGCTGCTGGTCACACTGACGTACTGCACGGACGGCTGGTGCACGGTGGACGCGGTTTCGACAGAGGAGTCCTCGGCAGTAAGCTCGTCTGCGCTGCCGATCGGCGCGGTGTAACAAGTCCCCTCTGACTGGGCGGGCAGCCGCGCCGTGCCCAAGTACTCCCCGTTCTGGCCTATCTGAACCACGGTGATGCTGTCGTCGCTCGCCTCGCCGCCAGCATTGCCCTCGGCTCCCTCCGCCGTGCTGCCCAGGACGCTGGTGATGACAACCCCGGAGGTCGCTGCAGCAGCGGGGGCAGGAACCGCCGCGGACACTTTCCTGCCTCTGCCACGCCGACTCTTGCGCTCGTTCACCCCTCGCAGAGGGAAGAGGGATGGTACTCTGATGCTGTACGTTTTCCTCCCGCCGGCGAAATGGACGCTGCAGACTCGGTGTCCTGTGGTGGGCTGAAAGGTGCTGAAGCAGCCGCTGACCCCGGCTCGGGAGATGTTCCTAAGCCACAGCTCCCTCAGCGTGGTGTCCTTTGGAAAGGTGTAGAAGCGCAGGTCCCGGTCCCGGTGCGAGTTGTTGTAGCAGCCAGGTACACAGCAGGTGAACCCGGGCATGTTTGCGTAAGCGCCGAGGGTAAAAACACGGTGTTTGGATTAAGTTTGCGTTATTTTATTGTTGTTTCTTTATTCTATGCGTTGTTATCAAGCTCAGCGGCCTGCAAGCGGAACTACACGTCCCACAACGCTAACAACTTCCTGTTTATTTTTTAACAAAAGTGAGTCCTTCTTCTTCGTACGGCGACTGAATCCACCTTAATTTAATCCGACTTAAGGCTTGTATGTATCCTTACACCGACACTGGTGTTTTATTTTCTGTATTAATTGTCTTGTTTTGTTCTTCGCGGTGTTATCAAGCCAACGGTCCTCCACTGAGAACTAAAAGTCCCATAATTCCCTGCACTTCCGGTACCAGTCTGTCCGTGCTCTACCGCCCCTGGTGGTCAGACAGTGGTAACACACGCCAATAATGCACTGTTTTTCTACGTCCAAATCTTTGTGTTTATTAGTCAATGTATGTATATCAGAGACTAAAGGAAGAACGGGAAAAGACATGGAAAGTGAAGACCAAAGTGGTCCCAGTGGTAGTGGGAACACCTGTGGCTGTTGTGACACCTAAGCTAGAAGAGCGGTTCCAACAGATCTCAGGACCAACTTCAGAACGTATATGAATAGAAAACTGTTATTTTTTTGTTTTTTTTTAACTAAACAACTAAAAATGAAATAAAAGTAGTTGAAGAACGCTTACATTATACCAGTCTACACTGTATTTGAATAAAAAAACTAAATACAAGTTAAAGTAGCTCAAATTTCGATTTAAGTAGTTATAAATAATAATAAAACTACTTTATTAAAGGCCGAACACATCCAGAGGTGTTTTCAATTTCACTGGTTTATTAAAAGCTCTAGACAGGTTGAGATTACGTAGAGCTGTCCTGGGAATTGCCTGATATAAACAACCTCTATGAAATAATAAGCCCCGGGTAGAGCTCTAATTAGGCAACATAAGAAACACCTCTCTGAACCAGGGGTGAACCTAATTATGTTAAATTTAGTGTATCCTCAGAACATTTACACCCGCTCTATACCCAGAGACAAAATTTTGTTTGTTTATTCTGAACTATGTTGTTGAAATGTTCCCAGTACCAACGCTATGAGGCTCCATGACTTTTAAGATACAAATCAGTATCTGTCTCTTTTCTACTACCTTTGTCTCATACACTTGACTATCTAACTTATTTTGTACATATTCTTTCTTATTATTATTCTATTCTACATGTTACTATATTTTTTCTTTTTTTTCTATGCAACTTTTTCTCAGCTTTTCTATCACCTTATGTTGTATAAGTTTGATGTCATAAATAAAAAAGGATGATAAATATTTAAAGAGCCAATTTAGGATAAAATGTTTTGTCCATATTTCATGTGATAGAACATCAATAGAAACACTTATGTGACACAGAAAATAAACTAGAAGGTATAACACTTGTGATTTTCTACATGTTATTGTTAAAAATTCCATAAAGAGACAAAAACCAACAATCTAATCACCACAATGTCTGTGAATCCATGAAATCATTTAGTTTATTCATCTATGCCATAAAGCGCCACTGAAAAACACTGAAATGAGTCACAATGTAAAAAAAATATGGGCATGGGCACTGTAGATAGATAGATAGATAGATAGATAGATAGATAGATAGATAGATAGATAGATAGGTAAAGCTCTCTGTTGTTAGAATGTAGTCATTGTACAGGGTGACGGCTGTTGGCAGGAATGACTTCCTGCACTTACTTAGGTTACTTATCACAGCACAGCTGGGGAAGTCTAAGACTAAAGCTGCTCTGCAGTTTGACCAGCAGGCTGTGGAGAGGATATGAGATGTTCTCCTTAATGTTCAGCAGTTTGTTCAGCACCCTGCTCCCCACCACCTGCTCCAAGGGTTCCAGTGAAGACCCCAGCACATAGCCAGCTTTGAGGGTGATAAAATCCACAGTCCTCATTCCATGCACCAAAACATCGTAAAGTTTATCTGAAGCTATAGAGGGAAGAACTACCAGTCTGCAGCATGACATGAAGCCCAAAGCACACTCATAGATGTCTGACTGATCATTTTTTAAATATACTAAAACATTCCAAATGTAGAGCTAAGAAATAACAGCAGACATTATTTTTAATGGTGATACATATACTGCCCCATATGCCTTTACAATTAAACAAAGATCATCAGTATTTTCTTTTGGGACCTTATTACCACTACAGTTCAACTTTTTAACCTTGTTAGTCTTCAGTTGTAAAATGAAGTGAATAAAATTATATTTATCTTAGTCTACCAGAAATACTCACTCTATATGAGCAGACACAGAATTAACTGAGTAAATACAAAGCTGATTGCAAATTTCCCACTTGTTGGACTAATAAAGGTTTATCTTATCTTATCTTATTGTACTATAGTTTACAAAAAAGCTCTTATTTCATGTTGGCCTGTTAAATATTTTGAGTAACTTTGGCAATTGTTATACTGAAAATTAACTTGTGTTCATGGAAGGAAATTGCTTCTTTTTTTGATGCAATCTGCTTGATGCAATCTCCTTTGTAACAATTGCAAATCCTCCTCACTGGATCTGGAACAAATTGTATTCAGTTGTCAAAACAGAGGTTGCAGTTTGGTCTTATGGTTGTAAGCCACTGCAAATCCTCCAGCTCGCCTACTTATACAGAATTTATTTAGGTTTATGGGTTAGATGGCTTCATATGAACATGTTGCGTCATTGAGAGGTGTTTCTAACTTTTTTCTCCTCAGAGATTTGTAGAGATTTGATGTTGTTTTGTATCCCTTTGGAGTTATTCTGAATCCATTTGTAGCAGTTACACCTCTTTGTGTTGTTTTGCATAATTTAGTGGTCAGTATTGCCTGTTTTTCATTTTAGTCATCATATTGTGCTTGTTTTGTCACGACATGGTTGTTTGAGTCTCTTTGTAGTCATGTTCTATCTCCTTATAGCAGTTTAATCTATGTTTAGTAATTTTGAGTCTGTGTATTACTATTGCATTTGTGGTTGTTTCGTGTCTCTTTGTAGTTTTGCATCAGTTTGCAGACGTTTTTTTAAGTGAGCTCAGTGATTTTCAATCAAAAAATATCAACAGTCAATCATACCGAGGCTCTGATCCAGTTGTCCTCTTGGGTTTTTAGTTATTTACCTTTTAGGTGTTTATGCGCAGAGCTGAAGCCATACTTTCCGTGTGCGTCACCCTTCCTTTATCCGCTGCCGGTGACCCATCTTCAGCTTCTGCAGCGTCTCTGGTTCTCCCACAGTCCTTCCGTTGTTGCTGAAGTTACCATTAGCAACTGGGCAGTGCCCGGCTCAACTCTCGCTGCTGATGTCCTCGTAAATACGGCAGGTAGATAACCTTACATTTCCATATGGATTGTTTGTACCACGATTAAAGATAAATTAACTGTGTATATTTACTAGTTCCTACGTTTATCGTGAGTTTTTGAACAGCTATGCGGCTGTCTGGCCGGCTAGCTGAACATGCTAGCTAACATCACCGTGCACCTGAGCGTAGCTAGCTTAGTGAGAGCGAGCCGAGCAAATATGCTGTTGCAGTTAAAGTTGTGAACGTTTCCTGCAAGTTTCTGGCATCGCAAAAATGATGACAAACTACTACTGATGTTCATAGCGGCATTTTATTGTAACATGGTTTTGTTATCCGACCAGAAGACAGCAACACAGCTCGGCTAGGTCAGTTTGCAGTGGTGTCAGTATGTGAGAGTGAACTGCTGTCAGGCTGGTAAACATGTTTGTCCTCGGTGTTTGTTTGAGCCCTGAGAAAAAAGGCTTATTTTCCCATAGGCCACACGGGTAATGCAGGTGCACAAGCCCGAATTAGTCAGACATGACTGCAGGGAGAAAAATTTAAATAATAATAATGTAAATGCAGGTGTAACATTTTTAAACGGTTGATAATCAGATTAGTTGATGATTTATTTTCTGTTCAGCACTAATTGTTGCAGCACTGATCCCATTGCCCAAGCCAGCTGTAGTTTACACAACAATTACACTGATTACTGAAACCCACACATCAGCATTACATGACAGTACAGGATTGGGAAATAACCACATGTAAATAAAGAGCTGTGATGGCCTCAGGTGAGCCAGACTACACAGTGTTTCATATTTAACTTATATTTCATATTTAACTTAGTGAACAAATATCACTTGGTGAGTATTAATGTTATTTAATATAGTAAAATGTTTTACCTTGGATAAGGTCATACACACACATAAACTGCGCATGTTACAGAGGTGGTGATCGTGTTGACTTTTGTTGGGTGAGGAATGGTATGTTAAGTATGGAGCAGGACACAATGTAAGTGCCTGTCAGAAACCGCTAAGAAAAACTCGTCTAAACCTCCATCAGACATGTTTGTTCTGTTTGTTGGTACAATCATTAGTTATATACTATATTGTGCTATGAGGCAAGGCATTATAACTTAATATTATAACTATATATATATAACTTAATTATAATAAATTGTGATTTAATCTTCTCTTTCCTTTCTTAAATCTCTGTCAAGTGGTGGTGAAGCAGTAATTATAACTTAGAAGTTGCAGTCACTGTCACCCAGCCTTAATAATCTATTTATTTATTAATTTTATAGGTAACCTCTCCCAGGTTTACAGACAGTAAAGGTCTTAAAGGACAAGTACTGTGAGCTCTTGGGATGTGTGTGTGTCATACGTAACGTCACAGAGAGTGGCATTGCCATGTTGCCTGGAGTCGGTGTATTTGGCACGGGGAGTACAGCCCGAGTGCTGGTCCCTTTGCTGAAAGATGAAGGCTTCGAGGTTCATGCCCTCTGGGGGGGAAGCGAAGAGGAAGCCTGCTGCTTGGCAAAGGAGCTCGGCATCCCCTTTCACACCAGTCGATCTGATGACGTCCTGCTGCACCAAGATGTCGACCTTGTTTGCATCTATATTCCACCCTCCATGACGAGGCAGATTGCTGTCAAAGCACTTGGTAAGAGGTCATATAAACAGAAACACTTTTACTAATATGCTGATTTCTCTCATTTTGTCAGGCTACCCTGCCTTAAAGTGTACAACCTGTACACTTAACATTGGTGCCGAGTCTAATGTATGTGAAATTACTCCATCAAAAGCTATGAAACATACAGTGTTGCTATAAGAAGAGAATATTGATGGATGCAGCAGAAAAACGGCAGATTTCCTTCTTTCTTTTTTGGGTTATGCAAATGGAGTTTGCACTTACATTGTATTTGCATATTAGTTACACAAACTGTGACCTGACCCAGCTGTGTGTGGTTGGTCAGCTCTAAAGTAGATTTTAAATTTTTTTGTCTCCGCAAAAGACTGAATGGCTACATTCATCTCTAAGGCATTTCTCAGGATTTATCCATGAGATCTGATTAATGGTGATTGTAGCTATGACCACAGAGAACACAGTAATTTGAGGGGGGGAAACGCTAAACAAAACTTTCAAAATTTTTCACATCTGTCATGTTTTCACACTAACATGATCGACATCGTATCAGAGGAGAGTAGATCTATAACGTTAACTCACTGTATCTGATGGAATTCCTGAGTGATGACCTCAGCTTCCTGTTTTAGTTGCAACTTCCTGAGTGCGACAATACCAAAAGATTTGTCCACAGCACTAATTCCAAGGGGGACTTAAAAACTGTACTCAACCTCTCCTATCTCATGTGGTTGCAGGACAATGTGCTCTGTGACCATATAGTACTCTACCATTACAGAATTTGACTGATGCCTTTTAAAATCATATAGATAATGGAACATTCTTATAATGGTTAAAACGCTAGTATTATCATTGTCTTTACCTCAAAGGTTCAATCTTACCTGACTGAATAATAACCTTTACCTCTTTGTTTATCTGTCTGCAGGTATAGGTAAGAATGTTGTGTGTGAGAAAGCCGCAACAGCAGTGGATTTATTCAAGATGGTGACTGCAGCCAGATATTATCCGCAGCTGCTCAGCATTATGGGTAATACCTTGCGCTTCCTGCCAGCCTTCGTCGCAATGCGCCAGCTGCTGTTGGAGGGATATGTTGGTGAGTTGCAGGTGTGTGATGTCCGAGTCTACGGCCCAAGCCTCCTGGACGAGTCGTACGGCTGGACCTGTGAGGAGCTGATGGGAGGAGGAGGCCTGCACACTGTCGGCTCTGCCATCATTGACCTTCTAAGCTACCTGACAGGTGCTCGCGCCCATCGTGTCCATGGTTTACTGCGGACCTTTGTACAGCAAAACAGTTTGATCCGAGGCATCCGCCGCGTCACCAGCGATGATTTTTGTTTCTTCCAAATGCTGATGGGAGGAACTGGGTCCAGCTCTGGTGGTGTGTGTTGCACTGTGACCCTGAACTTCAATATGCCGGGGTCATTTGTGCAAGAGGTTATGGTAGTTGGATCCACCGGGAGACTGGTCGCCAGGGGGACAGAACTGTACGGTCAGCGCAACGGGAGTAAAGGTGAGGAGCTGCTGCTAGACGACAGTGGATGGGTGGGACCAGAGGTGAAAGACATGCCCCTGCCTCACCTGCGAGGTCTGAGCGCCATGGTAAAGGCACTGAGACAGTCTTTCCAGGCTCACGAGGAGCGCAGGTCATGGGCTCGTGGACCAGTTGCGATGGCACCAACATTTGAGGATGGTCTGTATGTGCAGACGGTGGTGGAGGCGGTGAAACGGTCAAGCTGTAGTGGAGAATGGGAGTGTGTTGAGATCATGAGTCAGGAGCCAGATCCAAACCACAACCTGTGTGAGGCTCTGCAGATGAATAAGAACTAAATATATATTTTACACCCAGTGCAACAACTACACGTCTGACAAAACTGGGCTCTGAATGTTTTTCCTTTAATTCAGCTGCTTTGGCAGTTTATATTACACATGACTACTTTGCTTTTTCACATTCTGTCACATTTTGAACAGAATATTTTGATTGAGATAACATAACTGTGTTATAGATGTTTGTACCCTTATGGTTTTGTTTTGTTGATACACTAAATTTGTCACAGCTCCATTATTCTACCTGTTCTCACCGGACAATATTATAATTCTAAATATGTTATAATAGCTCTGGATTTATTTTAAAATCTACCTGTGCTCTGTGGCACATGCCAAAAGTTAGACAGAGTTCTTTTTTCTCTTGAAGTCATGGTGTCATGACTTTATACTTCTGTTGAATAACGAAGGCACTACACATTTGTGAAATACTAGACAAGAGCAGAGAGTGTTTGGACTGACCATAAGTTTAGTTTGGTCTCAATGCATCCATGTAGAAAGCAACATGCACTATTTTAAGTACTTACAGTTGGACAAGAGCACAGCTCTTATGAGAACTTCTTCATAAATAGGTTTGCTTTCGCTTTGGTTGGTTATGATACTCTATAACATACGTAGCTCACTATGTATCAGCACTGTTCATCTAAATGTTACCATACAAGCATATACACGAGGATTTCTTCTAACAGCCTTAGAATAATTGAATTAATTAATTAATTCATTTTGTGTCATCATGATTTTTTTGAGAATCACTGGCCTTTGGTGTTGATGAATCCCAAAACCTTTTATTTTGAAAGGAAATGGTTACCTCAGACATGAATGTGAATATGAGAGCATGAGGATGATTTGACTAACAAAATACTTTCATTGTTTGACTCTGGCAGAAGTCAAATGATTTTCCACTGGATCTCTGTAAATTTCAGGGTAAGTATAATGGAGCTGTGTAGAGTTTACTTTCTTATTTTAGTTTTGGAATGTATAGTAAGCGTACATATAGATAGCTGAAAAGATTGCATACATAAGATACCAGGGATTGAGTAAAATAAGCTATATCAAGAACATAATTTGTAGCATCGCCCCTAAAAATGCCAAGCGATACTTCAGTTAGATTTAAGGGAAGTATCTGTACGTTAGAAAAGAAGCTGTAGAAAAGTTTCCTGCTTCTTGGACAGAGTAGTTATAGTGAGCTGAAATAACGTTACAGTGGATTTCAGTAGTGACAAGTTTTCATGGTGGGGAAAAAAGCCTGCATCATCCATACCCTCTGTGTTTTCAGTCCTACTTTCATAGAAGAAAACTGCTACCAAAACTGCTTCAGACTACTCAAAGAAGCTCCAAGGAGCGTGATGTTGACTGGAACAAACAGGACATATGGAAAAACGGTGAATGGATTAGTCCTCTGACTTTACTCTCTGATTTACTGTACAGAGATGTTTGCTAACTGTTGTCTACTGTCAGAACTTGTCACCAGTGTTAATCCATTTGACCACTGAAACTGTCTGTAAAGAAGGAGATGACCTGTGTTTAACAGCTGCCCGTACAGCTCACGCAGGACAGATGTTAGGTGGAGTTGAATCTTAATTAGCAGAAACAAGCTTTTAGAAGAAAAGGCCTGAGTTTAAATGTGTGTAAAAAATGTTTACATGTGTTAATTATCACATCAATTTTATGTTTTTACAAGATTTTGTTTCATGTGTGGGTTATCATCCTCACTCTTCTTACATCAGTCATTTTGGAACCGTAATTATCACTTCATTGAGTAGAACCACTGGATTTGACGTGCGTGAGAGTTTAAGTGTGCCGCTCTAATATGCTCAGACAAAGAGACGGAAAATATAGAAAGTTTTACAGTTGCTATGTTCAGTTCTGTTGATTATCCTAAATGATATCAAAGACAGAAGCAGTGGTTTTGATTTGATTGGTCTGCCTTCAGCTTAGTCCCACGCAGGATCTGCGAACATACTTATTACACGCTTACCTCACGCTAACCCAACAGTGCTTTATAAAAACAAGTTTACATAAAGTGTTTTTATAAAATACAACATATTTGCTCGCAGGATGCTTCTTAACTCACCATTTATTAAAATACATGCCACCTGAGTTTTCACCAACTTTTTTGCACTGATAAAATGTCACACATTTAAGATGCAGTGTAAGGCTCGTACCAGTTAGCTCACTGCAAAAATGAAACTAACATTTGGCTGTATAAGAAAGTGTTTCTGTATTTATTTTTGTCTTGGTGTTGAGAAGTTTCCTTGTTTATTGTCATCAGTGTTTGTCTTCAGCCTGTGAATTTCTGTTTCTGTTGTTTTAATTGATAATGTGGCTGCCCGAGCACAAGGTGTTGCATTTAAGTTGGGGAAACTGTACTGTTCATCTGTGTGACAGATATGTCATTTAATAAATGCGGCTGTATTCATGCAGTGTCTGTGGTCAGATTTCAATTAAGTGTTTTTTATTGTATATAAGTTGTGATTTTTTTTTAATCAAATATAATATTTCAAATCAAAGGAGAATCAGAAATTTCAGAAAGTTTTGGCATCATTGAATTACCGTAGCATCAAAGTAGCATCATTAGTGCAGCACAGTTTGATGTTACAATTAACAATCCCTTTGGAAATACAGGAAAATGCACTATTGTATGCTGCTCATAGGGCAATCAAGAAAAAGTCTCATGTGATTAAAGCAATAGCTTTGGTATATGCCAATGATTAAAAAGTGTTTAAGTTTAATGAGGTAGGTTTCTGGGTTCGCTGTGTATATACAGGGTCTTGATGAGGGCCATTGATTACATTTGCGTGATTTCTAATGCAGCAGCAAAAGCTCGCCTGGAAAAGCTAGACAGGACACAATAGTATAATAGGATAGGTATGTGATTTTTTATTTTTGTTATTGTCAACAATAACAACATAACCCTTGTATGTGTTAAGGGTGGAGCCAAATTAGTGTATGTATTAGCACGCCCGCCGACAGAGGGGGACAAACGGGTCACTTGTCCCGGGCCCATGGTAGAGGGGGGGCCCAGAACTGGGCCCTTCAACACAACAAATTGTCGAGAGGAATCATTTTTCAAAATGGGCCTATTTGTGGAAAAACATATGTAATATGTTAGTGACATAAAGTGTTTGTTTTTTTCTTCGTAATTGTCTTATAGTATAATAATAATAATAGTGGTCAATAATACCCCCACCCCTACACAGAAATGGTTTGGCCACAGACAACAATCTTTGACTTTGACTTTAGTTAGCGCTCTCCAGTAAATTTTCTAAATGTCCAGGCATCATGAGTCCTGTGCACAGAAAAGAAAAGAGAAGAAGAGAAGAGGAAAGTAGAGGCTTGAGGGATTTTATGAGAAAATATTTAAAACCAGGTGATGATGATGATGCTGGAACAAGTGGAGCGGGGGAGGAAGCGACGGGCAGTCGCGTCATTATAGAGCAAGGTAAGAAGGTGATGGTGAACAGTTATACAAAGTTTCTATGTCTATCGTGAGATCTGGAAACACTGATCACAACTAGATAATAATTTTTCTCCTGTTGAACACACCAGGTCTCTGTCTGCTGCAGCTACATGTTTTACTTTACTTTACTTTACTTTACTTTACTTTACTTTACTTTACTTGGCAGATGCTTTTATCCAAAGCGACTTACAAGGAGAA
>JAUMHL010000018.1:7092931-7197240 GCA_032362345.1 Sandelia bainsii
TTAAAGAAAGTTTAAGAAAAAGACATCACAAAGAGAGAGACTGCGAAACAGCCTGCTGCAAGGCTCACGCCTGCGCATGAATATAAAATGTTAGTTTTTCATACATGAAATGAGAGGACACACACCGGACACGAATTGGCGTGCGTCAACGGGATTTGACGCAATTCTGGCCACCGTACTTTCACTACTTCTCTCAGTTATGATTCTGTTTTTGAGGTTTTGCAGCAGTTAGTGTGTATTTTAAAGCAGACATTCCTGATGCAGCACACAAGGAAAGCGTGTGGAAAAGTTCACAAAATAATTTACAGTCACACTCTGATCGATCCTGAGTCTGTGTCGGGGACAATTAATAATCATGTTAATGCGCACAGACATTCACGCTGTGGAGATGTTCATATGGAACCTGTCTCCAAATGGCTGGAAGGTTCCAGACTGTAGAAATATGTTATTTAATGCCAGAAACATAAGAACATCATAACAAGTAAAATGCATTAAGCCATATAAATAGATGGTTTTATTTGCTTAATATCAGCGTCAGTGGAAATATGATTGAAAAAAAACTGCACCGCTCCCAGTGTGTGTTGCGCGCACCCCACTGCGCTGGGGCTGGTGTGTGTGTGTTGGCTTTTATGCTTCATAAGCAGTCATATTTCCTGACGCGCGCTCTCTGTCCGCTGGTGGGAATGTCTACACCTTCTACAAATATTCTGTATATAAATATTTTGTGTAAGGTCCTAAACCTTACACTGTAAAGTGCCTTGGGATTACTTATGTTGTGATTTGGCGCTATACAAATAAAGATGAATTGAATTGAAAGTAGAAGCTTGTGGGATTTTATGAGAAAATATTTAAAACCAGGTGATGATGACGAGGCTGGAACAAGTGGAGCGGGGGAGGAAGCGACGGCCAGTCGCGTCATTCTAGAGCAAGGCAGCAGGTAAACGTTTAGCAGCCTCTAACATGACCTAACTGTCCAGTCCAGCTCTAGTTTAACGTTTATGAATCTTGTATAAAAGACACAACATGTTCTCTCTGACATAAACAGCTGAGTGTGGTAGCTCCATCAGAGATGAGGGAGGTCCGACTCCAGCAGCGGAGCAGGAGAACCAGCTGAGGCGTGTTGTTCAGGTGACAGAGAGAGAGGAGGAGAACGATCCACTTAGACTGATGAGGGAGGGTCTGCCTGCCCCGGAGTGGAGAGACAGATTCAGGCTGAGAGAGAAGCGACAGAGCGAGCCGACGACAGTGGAAGGGGCTCGGTGCCCCGTCGGAGAGCAGGAGACTGATCAGACACTTAGTTACAGCGATCCTGCATTATGACCATCTAAAATGACCTACTCTGATAGAGTGAACGTCATACGTGAGATGGCAAAACGAACACTAAAGTCACGATACAATGTTACTGGTTTAAAAAATATATAAAAAATAAAATGTCAGAATGCCGTGGGTCATCTAAGATTGTCTTGTTCCGGGCCCAGCCAAGACTGTAAGCTGGCCTGTGTATTAGCATATATTCTTACATATTCTATTCTGATCTATGGTACTATGTAGTGATGTTACACACTTCGTTTACAGTAGGTGGCGGTAAACACCTTTCACGATGTTTTGTAGCCCAAAATTCCAAAAGAAGAAGAAATCAAGTGGCACCAATGCATTATGGGGCAGAGGATAACAAATATTGGTACTGTAGCCTGCTCTACTTTTTTACTAGTTAAGTAACGTTAAAACTAAGCTTTTAAACAACACCGAGCAGTGAAAATAAAGCCGTCTTCTTATATTCTTACAGCTATAACGCTGAGTATAAGCCGGGCGTGATTTGGACCCACACCGGGTTGGGAATGTTGCGTGTTGATAACCCGAAAGAGAGGAGTAATCCCGTCCGTAAAAGAAGCGTCGTCTGGCGCTTCTTCAAAACCATAGACTCGGATTCGGTCCAGTGTCTGCTCTGCAGGGGATATCTGTCCAGACATGACCAGGGCAGCACCACGGCCATGCTCAGACACCTGCGAGTCAAACATCCCAAAGAGGTTGTCAAGAAATGTAAAGCTCTGATACCCGAAACCAGCAGCGGTCATCCAGGCCCAGAAACGGACGGAGAACAGGTCTGCTCCGGTATGATGCACCATTAACTTATTAAGTTATCAGCCGGTAGTTTACTGAAACACTGGGTCAGTGTTAGCTACAGCTGCTAAATACCAACAAGGCTTGAGACAGATAAAGTAGTAAAACATCAGCCTAAAGGAAGATAATTGTATTGTGAGGTGTTGTTTGTTGTTCTCTTGCCTTTTCCCCTTATTACTGGTTCCATTCATGTGTCATTCAGCAGTAACTTATGGGAGATGTGTCCTCAATCAAATATCAGGATGTAAAGTCTGTTTTCAACATGCTGAAATGGAAGAATCGTAACATTTTCTGCTGCTAGCTAAAGTTGACTTGTTTCTGACATTCTGTACATTGCAAGATTCATCCATTATTTAAAAACAATTTACATATTGGTAAATAATTGTTAGCTGGTCCTAACATTTTTGTCTTATTCAGTTCAAGTGGCACTAGAGGATGGAGACTCAGACAACCCTACCACTGTCAATGAATCCGATATTAATTCTGCTGACATCGTGGAAGCTGTACAAGGAGGTCCAGCAGAGCGAATGACGCATGATGAGATAAGTTATGACCGCCCTGTAACACACAGAGGACAAAAACGAAGCTTGATTTGGAGGTATTTTCATCGTTTGGACGGTTTGGATGCTGCTCGCTGTCACATTTGCATGCAGAAGTTACAGTGCTGTGAAAGTGGTGGCACCAGCAATTTGCGGCGGCATTTATCAAAGAGACATCCAGAGGCGTTTTCTGCACTAGTGGCTGAAGGACGCAACTCAACAGCGAGCTCAAATGCTAACGGTGACACATCGACATCACCAGAGACTGTTGGGGCAACAGAGCAGAAAGTGTTTTCAGGTAAGATGGTGGGCTACATTCACTTTACTGTTATAATATTGTATTGACATATAAATGTATGGAGCAGGGGCTGGAAAAGGTTACAAAAGTTTGGACTCCACCAAAAGCAGGTCATGTTCAAATGGAGAACATTCAACATATGGGTTCGCAATGTATTGTCTATGATATCGATATTTTAATTGCTGTTTTAAGGATGTGCAAGTATGTTGCAACTTTGAGTTCAGCTGTCTGCAACAGGCCTAAATCAGACAAAGTACTTCCACAAAAACACACTCACAGCAAAATAAGTGCCTTACAGCAAGAAAAACAGATGGAGCGCCCTGGTAATTTCCTGATTTAACTTTGATTGGGGACCTTTCCTGCATGCCATACCCCCTCTCTTGTCCCACGTGTCCTGTCTGCCCCCCTACTACTTTACTACTGTCACTATCACATAAAGACAAAATGCCTAAAAAAAGTTTAAAAAGAAAATCAACAGATGAGAAGCAAACACAACAACAATTGCCTTTAATACTTCAGTGACACGTTTTCCTTAAACATGTTGATTCCATTAATATAATTAGTAAACAAAATTTGTATCCTATTAACTGCAGAGTGAGCTGCAAACACTTTTTTGAAGGATGTAAAATATTGTCTAGTAATCGTTATCAAGAAATTCCCAAAAAATATCAAGATTTAATTTTTAACTAATATTGCACTTCCCTATTTCAACAGCATGATTACTCTCCCCACATGTGGTTGACCAACAAAGATCACACCAAGAGCAAGATGTGTAATAGTCCAGAAAGTCTCAAGGAGCCCAAAGGTGACGTGTAGGAAACACAGGGTCTCTCTTGTTGTGGCTCATATACAGTCCCCTATGAAACAGCTTTCTGACACCTTTTTGCAGTAGACTGAAGACATTGGGTTTAAGATTACAAGATATATATGAGACAAAAGTTCAGAATATCAGCTTATACTTGATTTGCTATGTACACTGCGATAAGTTAAATGACACAGAAGAAAGCACCTTTTGTATCAGATAGCCTCGCTGTGGCAATACTTTCAGAGGGGACTGTAAATGTTCATGACTGCTGGAAGAATTTTCTGTGGACAGATGAAACCAAAGTAGAACTTGCTGGCTACCAAAAACTGCATCTCAACATAAGAACACTCACATCTGTGAAACATGGTGGTGGCAGTAACATGATTTGGGCCTGCTTTGATGCCTCTGGACCAGAATGGCTTGTCATTATTGATAGAGCTATGAATTCTGTGTCCAGAGGAAAATGTTATGGTATTTATCTGTGAACTGAAGCCCAAGAATGAGTGGATCATGCAGTATGACAGCCTCCCTAAACAGTCATTCTACCAAAGAATGGTTAAAGCAGAAAATCCTGACCTTATTTCTGTAGAAATGCTGTGGAAGGACCTGAAGCAGGCAGGTCATGAAGCCAAAATCCCTGTGCTGAAGCGGTTTTGTAAAGAGGAACAGCTGTAATAAACATTTGCCAGAGACATTTAGTTGAGGTTATTACAGCAATAAGGGGGTTGCAACAGTTACTGAAGGTAAAAGGTCACATACTTCTGCCACACACAAATATTTAACATAGTTTCACACAATAAATGAAGGACAGATGTAATTTATTGGGCCCCCTCAATCTAGTTGTACATTTTAGGTCATCTTTATGTGGTGAAAATAATATGGAATAAATGTTGGTTGCTGTCCTAATTCTAACTTTTTTCTTATTATTCAGTGGAAGTGTTACTGGAGGATGGAGACTCAGACAGCCCTACGACTGTGACACAATCTGATACTCATTATGCTATTAATGGCTCTCTGGAAGTTACACAAGGAGGTCAAGCAGAACAAATAAAACACGAAGAGGCGAGTGATGAGCGCCCCTTAATACATAGACGGCACACACGGAGCTTGATTTGGAGGCATTTCGAGCATTTGGAGAGTTTGGATGCTGCTCGTTGCCGCATTTGCTCGAAGAAGTTACAGTGCTTTGAAAGTGGTGGAACCAGCAACCTGCGTCGGCACATGTCCAACAGACATCCAGAGGTGTTTTCTAGACTAGTGACTGAAGGACGCAGCCAACAACCATCCAACTCTGCACTGAGCTTAAATGCTAACGGTGAAACATGGACATCAGTGGAGAGTGATGGGGCAACAGAGCAGAAAGTGTTTTCAGGTAAGATGATAATCTACAGCTCACTGCTGTTTCTATGAATATTATTATTTCAAAAATGATTTAATCTCTTGCCTACTTAAGTATCTTGAACCTGATGGATGTTTATTTCACAGTTAAGTCACATTACTGTTAAAATACTGTGTTGACATGAACACAGCAGACATATAAGGAATTATATGATCAGTGAGTGAGTGAAAAATATTATGAATCTGAGCAGAGATTTGATGCTGACTTTCAGTACTTCACAGTTAGTGATTTACTGTGCTACAAACAGTCTGCAGTATACTAAACACTTTAGTGATGTTTGACATCCAGCCCTGGTTTTATTATGAACATTTGGTTTGAAAGCCCCAGCCTCATTTGCATCGTGGGATTTATGTGACTTCTTGCACACTTTATTGTGTTGTACATGAAATTTTCATTAAATTAAAGGCAAGTTTACATTTACATTAACATTACTTTTCTAAAAGTGAAATAATAATAACAATAATAAATATATTTCATTCATTTTGTAGTTCTACTATATCCAATGTTGTAATAAGACTAAACATGTGGCTCTTTGCCTTTTTTTCTCTTTCCGGTGCATGTTTAAAGTTTCAAGAGCGTCTGACGGAGAGAAGCGTGTATTGAGGAGAGAGCGGGAGCTGATAGAAGCTCTGAGGAGAGCACAGAAGGAGGAGGCTCAGGCTCTGGAGCATCAGAGGCAGCTGCTTGAGAAGCTGCGTGCAGCAGATGCCAGAGAGGCAGCTGCAGAGAGGGAGAAAATTGAGTCATTGAGGAAAGCACAGCAGGAGGAAGCCAAAGACTTAAGTAGACAGAGAGAAGGGCTACAGAAGGAAAAAGCAGAGCTACAGAAAAAATGGGAAGAGCTTCAACAAGAAAGAGGAGAACTTCTCTTGCTTGCCACAGGACATTAAGACCTGATGGTGTTTCAACATGCTTTGGGACTACAGTAATTCAAATGCACAAAGATGTATAAATCTAAATTCCTCTCATTTTGATATATTTTGCAAACACTCAGTTCATTGCTGATAGAAGCTGGTGTCCTGACATTTCTCTGGTTGATTCAGGACAAACCTCTCCTGCCCCGCCTCACCCCACAATCACAACAAGCATTTTTCAGGTTTATATAGTAGGGAGACTCGTTATAAAACTGTATTTTTTCTCTTTTTTAAAGTCTTTAACATTAGTTAAATACATCTTTTACTCTGAGGCCTTGAAATTATCAGCTAGTCACTGATGTTTCTCCTTTATTTAACGCTGCAGTGTCACAACATGTTGTCAATAACAAGTGATATGAACCTCTTATGAAACTGAGCCTTGATTTGAAAATGTACTAAAAGATAGAAAAGATCATACTTTATGCTTTATACACAGTATATCTGTTTGGAAAACACAGTGTTGAGAGGAATCATATAAAAGTGTAAATAAGTGTTTTTTGTTGTTGTTTTTGTTCATATGTTTCTTATACTCCACAAGTCAGCAGATCATTTTAGAAAAATTTGATTTTCATACATTTTGTAAATTAAATCAGTACATAACTACTGTCTCAGTCCTTCAATACCATACAATTTTGTTTGGTCTTATTGACCAAGAGCTAGAATAAAACTATAAAATCAAAAACTATTAAAAGAACTTCAACTAAGCTTAAAATCATTTTTTCTATTTGCTATATACTCTTCTGATTGTTAAAGTGTAAGCTTAATTTCTAAACATATTTTGAACATCCCACCAAAGACAATCACTTGTAAATGTGATTCCAGTGAAAATGGTGGAGTGACAAATTCACAGGCCTTGTTCTCCAGAGTTTATCAGAAGACAATAGTCAGTATAATCAGATGGTTATCTAAAATATTTAGAATAAAATTTCCTTTTTGTGTTCACCAGTGTTTCCTTGTTATGCTGAAAATGAAAGGACTTGTGGAAGGAGGAGGAATTGTGTATTAACGAGACATTTGTTTATACACAGGTTGTCCATGTTAAGGACAGACTAGTAAAAACTGAACGGCTGTGTACAAAGCGTACGACGCATGCGCGAAGTTAAAGATAGATTTGGTTCCCAGAGTACGGTTTGTCAGGTAGTTCTAGCATCATTTCCAACACATAAAGGAGAATGCGTCTATTTATGTTGTTAATGAAGTATAATCTTACGGCATTTCTCTAGGTTACGATACACATTTGTAGACGGCGCAGCGTGTCCCCTCTGTAGCCTACCTAATCTTACGAAGACGTGCTGCCTGTTAGACTAAACCCAGGCAGGATCTGCATTGTGGTGTCCTGGGAAAAGATGGCTGACGGCGGATCCGTGGCAGTAAAGAGATGCGACTCTGGCTCGGTGGCCTCTGTAAGTATGGAGACCATCTCGAGCCTGACGGAGCTGGAGGACCTGGAGAGAGTTTACCAGCAACTGTGCGCCGAGGAGGTTCGTATAAACAGCCGCTGACAGTTTGAACGTTAACGTGAACGTCCGGTGTTATCCTCCACGTAAACATCCGGGATACTGCTAGCTCAAAACTAAGGATTTAAACCATCTTTGTTAAAGTTAATCTTGACTAAATTGTGGCAAATAAACATAAACATTTATGTGAATTACTTGTCTTTATGTTTTCTTTGCAGGTTAGGCAGGTTAGAGTTTCTGTTTACTGTTTTCTAGCTAACGCTACACAATGCGGAAGACGGGGGTAGCATTCAGTTGTCAGGGCACAAAACACTTCACAACACCTGTCACACAGTTCACACATCTGGTTTACTTCTGTCAACAATGTGAGATCATCCTGAGCAGATCTGCAGAAGACACTCACATTTATGGGAGAGTTTAAGTTACTTTACAGATAATACTTTGTTATAGATGAAAGTGCCAAACAGTACCTTCATCAGACAGGGGAGCATGTACAGGTGTGTCACATTTTACCAGATTTGTTTTCTGGTATTGATTTGGAGTAACATAATAGGGAAACTGTTCTAATACAATATTAATATAAAATACAATAATTAAATTAGCAATTAAAATACGTTTACATTAGAATACTGTGGAATCCTGTGTCATTTATTGAAGTCAGCAGTCAGCGATTAAGTGTGAGGGCTGGGATGTTAACTCACTGTCTTCTGACTGTAAACTCAGGGTGAACCTGAGAGGACCTCAGTGAACACGGAAGGAATAGCTGCTGCTTATCCAAATCAATGAACCTAATAATCCAATAGGTTAAAACTGATCACTTTCAGTCACTGATAATTAATTAATTGATAGGATCTATGAACGCAGATCGAAACTGGTTGTCAAAATGTGAAACTAGAGTGGTTCAGCGTGCTTCATGGCACATTTAATATTTTTGTTGCTCATAATAACTTTTGTTTTCTGTTCTGATACAGAAAGAAGTGGAAGTTGAGCTGGACCGACTGGTGGGACAGGAGGGGTCCATTCACACAAAGATGCTGGCACTGCAGAGGATGGGGTACAGCTTGTAGAGATTAATGTAGTTTTTAAAAATCCTGATGATCATCTCTGATTCGACGTTAAACCATCACCAAATATGTCCGTAATAGTTTGTGTTTTGTCTCTTTTTTCTATAGGCCCAACCTACAGTTGATTGGAGGAGACGCCCGTCAGCTGTCGGGCATGATCACATTCACCTGCAGCTTAGCTGAAAATGTCAGTAGTAAAGTCAGACAGCTCGACCTGGCAAAGGTAAATACACACACAGTCATTAGGTCTACCATAGATAAAGGTTTTGCACTGTCAGGTGTGTAATGGTGTAATGCATTTATTAAAGCAACAATACATCATTCATTTCTCATCATATGTTTTATTTTTGTAGACTCGGCTGTATAACGTCATCCAGCGTACTGACGATATCCTCGATCTGAAGTTCTGCACGGACGGCGTGCAGACAGCGCTGCGTAACGAAGATTACGAACAGGCCGCTGCACACATCCACCGATACCTTTCTCTGGACCAGTCAGTTATTGAGCTGAGCAGGCAGGGAGAAGAAAGTATGAGATGCAGACGTACTGCAGTTCTGTTTGGTTTTCTGTGTCTTTGTACAATTTTCACATTTAGTTTAAATGTAGTGGTTCATAGACATAAACAGTGTGACCAAACAAACTGCAATAGTGACAGACTTTGTAGTTGTATCTTATTACAATAGATATTAGCTTGCTAATACAAGTAAGAAACATACAGTAGCTGAAGAATATAAGCCTGGACCTGCCCACACAAACAGTCTAACAGTTCCAATGTGCCTTGTCTGTGCAGGCAGTGCTGTGGACGCCAGTCTGCTCATGCTGCAGGACGCAGAGAAAAAACTGAAGGTGATTGTTGCTGAGAAGCTCGACGAAGCTGTAGCAGCAGTCGACCTCGCACAGGTGGAGAGGTTTTTCAAGATCTTCCCTCTGCTGGGCCTCCACCAACAGGGCCTCGCCCGCTTTGGTCAATATCTCTGCAGTCAGGTCAGTAGAGTCAGTCTGCTGCTGAGTCATTTTGTGGTTGTGGTGAGAGTATTGTCGATATTAATTTCTCTAATAGTGATACTCATGATTTGTTCTTATTCCATTACCGTGAAAAGAGTTCTGTGTTTTTGGTCCTGTTTGTTTTTCTATCTGGTTTTTTAAATAGTTTACCGCATATATCAATAATCTAAACCAGATTACTTTCAGTGAGAATTAGTCCAAATAGTTTTGGTCATAGATCATGTTTTTAAAGGATTTCTTAACATTTGATGATCACCCAGTTACTAAATGAAAAGAATATTTTGCATGGTGTATTTTTTAGAAAGTTACGTGGAAGTTATGGATCCAGATGTAGCTTTAAAATTTCCACACACTTTCTGTTGAAGAAACTGATTTAGATTTGTGCAGCCTTGGTTGAGACACACACTCTCTAAAGACTTCTTATTATTAACTGTTGTAAAATATGTGCAGGGCTTCCTTTTTATTGCTTGTAAATTTTATGAAAGTCATAATTTCAGTGAATTTTGATGTTGTACTTGAGTATCAGCTAAATGCTTCTATTTGTAAATGTTCCCATCGTGTAAATACGTGTAGCAATGCACTTACAGTCAACCCAGTGTTATGGGACTATCAGATAGTCAGGTATAGTCACAGTTGTCTTCCACTGTGTCGTTTTGATCCTGTTCACATAGTAATTTTAATTTTTCACACTTCATTCACACAGCTTGCTTCCAAAGCTGAAGAGAACCTGCTTTTAGCTACAGGAGGAGACTTGGGCGAGAAGAGAGCGCTGCTCATATTTGCTGATACTCTGACACTGCTGCTGGAAGGTAAAAAAACAGGCCTGGTATTCTGTTGTTTTGTTTTTATGATGGAGTAGGCTCCGCTGAAGTGTTGTTGTGGTGTGTGTTTACAGGCATTGCTCGTGTCATTGAGACTCATCAGCCTATAGTAGAAACATATTACGGTCCAGGTCATCTTTACACACTCATTACTCACCTGCAGCAGGAATGTGACAAACAGGCCCAGAAAATAGTCGACAAGTTCATCCAGCAGAGAGGATACCACAACAAGGTATGAATGACGTCTGAGCAGCATCATATGATTATTTCGGTGCCGAGCTGCTCTCACTGTTTCCTTGTCTTTTAGTTTCAGATCGTCCAGAGCAGCATGATGAAGAGCATGCCAGGGGACAGGATAGAGCCCAGGTATTTATCTTTGTCTCAGAAACATCCTGTGTTTCTCTCTCTGTTTTGCTTTGTGGCGTTTTTGTTTTTACCTCTGTCGTGCATACAGGGAGCTGGATCCTGTACTGTCAGAAGTAACCCTGATGAATGCACGGGCTGAGCTCTACCTGCGCTTTCTACGCCGCCGTATTACGGCCGACTTTGAAGTTGGAGATGCTCAGAGCATCACAGAGGGTAGTTACATTAGCATGATGGTGCATTTAGAGATGCATGTCCGGGATGTAGTATTGACAGTATATATGATTTAGTCTGGTATTTTTGAACTCTCAGAGCATCAGCAGAATGTGGAGAAGCTGTTGAAACACTGTTTGCTGAGCAGGACGATGCAGGAGCTGATTGGCTACTACATTCCTATGGAAGAATACTACATGAGAGAGTCTGTCAACAAGGTAAAGTACAGTTTGTATAGTTCAGTATATGTCCATCCAGTTTCTTAGGTACACTTAGCTAAAATTAATCCAGTCTCACGCAATAGTCCTGCAATAAGTTCTCCTTTGTGAAGGTGATAATGTTTAGTTTATGTTTAAGAGAGGTGTTGATTCAAATGTATTATCATTTTAGAGTCTGTAGTTTGTTGTTTAATTACATTGTTTTATACGAACAAGGGTTTCTGTTATTTTGTCCACCATGTTTATGACAGTGAGGCTAAGCTAAATAACATAAACCTTTCTGTATAATACAGAACAGAACAGTTTCTATATTAACATATAACATGAAAATATTATTGTTATGGAAGAAATACAAATGTTAAACCTTTAACAAGGACAAAATAATGTATTTTCCACATTAGATTTAATACTTAATTATCTGCAGCTATTAAAGTGTTAGAATTATTATTTTCCTCTCCAGGCTGTTACTATGGATACATATGAAAAGGGTCAGCTGACCTCCAGCATGGTGGACGACTGTTTCTACATTGTGAAGAAGTGCATCAGCAGAGCTTTGTCCAGCTCCAGCATCGACTGCCTGTGTGCTATGATCAACCATGCTAACTCTGTGCTGGAGTCTGACTTCAGGTGCTCACTCTTTCACTTTCCTGTTAACATATTCAGTACTTATTTTTCTCCATGTTTCACGCATGTATGTGCCCCGTCTCTCTTCGCCTGTCAGGGAGGTGTTGTACAATAAACTGCGTCAGGGTTTTCCGGCTACGACGCTTCAGGACATCCAGCGTGGCGTCAGCAGCGCAGTCAGTCTGATGCAGAGCAGCTTACAGCAGGGAAAGTTCAACACAATCGGCATCGAGAGCACTGAAAATGCCAAGGCTGCATTTCTGGTAAGATGCAGGAACAGTTACACACATTTACACATGAACATCTACTCACCTTTCTTTTACAAAGTTAACTTTTCAAAGTGCTGCGTTACTCGAATGCAGCGTCTTCAAAGCAGCTGGCCAAATGGTGATAAAAAATTAACAAAACTAGGCCTAAACTTCCTGTTGCAGTAATGGCGTACAACAGTAATACAAGAGAGATTATTTTGTTTCTGTTAGTCCTGATGGGATACAGTGAAAACTACAAAACATTATGTAACCTACACATAGTCATTCAGTCAAGTTTTTCATTGCATTATGTCAGGGCTGAGTTCAGATCTCATTGGGTTTTATCCACTGAACCACATGTTTAGATGATTTGATCGTCTCATCAGAGGCGCATTCAAGTAAATCAACTTGCAGCCATTGTTCACCTGCTCTAAATATATCGCTGCCTTCCAACCCAACATTGCTGACTAAGTAGATCTGTTTGAGTGGGAAAACTGGCATCAGAACTGTGAATGTTTCAGAAGTCAAACTGTTATCCTAAGCAAAAGGATTTTCTCAGTGTCAAATCATAGCTGGACGGAAGGTTTCTAAGGGGGCAGTGCATGGTACTGGTTTGTGGAAACTGGATCAGTTTTATCCGAAGCATGATCATAGAAAATAAAAGTGATCACAAGACACCAGACTGTCTGCAGTCTCTAAAAGTTCACCTCAAGAGTTTGACCTTTTTCCCTTTGGACTCCACTGTATGTATTCTCTAAAGGTTGAGACTAGGTTTGGGAATCGTTAGGTCACTTAAGGTATGATGCTATCAGGATGATAAACCTAATAACAAAGAAATGCATTAATAATGCTGCCAAAATGCTTCCAATAACAATAATCCCTCATACTGTTTATACACTACAGACGACTTATATCACGGTGTAAAAATGTCTATAATTGTGATGATGGCTCTTTCTTTAGGCTTCAGAGAGGAACCTTGTTTCTTTCTGCATTCAGGTTTGTGCATGAGACTTTGTTAAGCAGAGCAGCAGTAATTTAATTGACAAATGTGATGCATGAATAGCCTCCTATAATTTAAGTGACGTAAGTAGTTCTTTAAATTTTTAAAGTGGCTCTCAGCTAAAAGAAGCACTACTTCAAAAACCATTTAACCCGTTTGTCAAAAGTTAAACTGGAGTCAGATTTATACCTAGTAGTTTGAGCTGAGAAGCCAAAATGTAAGTGTGCAGATGTTATTGTTAGAGTATGACAGAGGTGAGAGGGAAATAAGGTGCAAGTAAATCAAGACCCTGAGAGGTTTATATTTTACCCAATCTGATAGTTTGATAAAATATGTGTTGATGTTAGCAGAAGTTTTGAACTGTGTGGTATTAACCGCTGGTAAGGGTAACCTTAAAGAAGACCAGCTGTGGTTGAAATGTTGAACACATCAATAAATTATGGAACCTCATTTGTTAAATACTTATGTGAGTAACTTCACTACTAGTTGAGGCGATTTCAGAAAAGCCATCGACAGCTTCTTTGTAGATTTCACAATGCAGTTTCTGTTGTGAATGAGCTGGTCAGTGTTAAAATCTAAAGTAAGTGTTGGTATATGCCTCCGTGTCCCAACAAAAAAGTCTATAATACTATCAATATTAAAAAGAATCAGGCAGAGAATTAGTAATTACTGGGATAAATGATGAGATTTGAGAGTCAGGCAGAAAACAGTTTTTAAACAAACCAAACTGAATGTAGAAATGAATTAACCCACTTCTTATCTTTCTCTCTCAGGTGACTCTGAATAACGTGGAGGTGTGCAGTGAGAATATCACAACTTTAAAGAGAAATCTTGAGGTAAGTTTCACATCTCTCATCTATTCATCTTGTAATATATAGTTTTCCTTAACTGTTTTTTTTTTTGGGGGGGGGGGGTCTCTTCCAGAACGACTGTGCCAAGCTGTTTAATCAGGGGGGCAGCTCAGGTGATCAAGCCAAGATTGAAAGTTGTCTGTCCGACCTTGTCAACACATCTACAAAGTTCAAGGATCTCTTACAGGTTGGACACACACACACACTCATTAGTCATGTCAGCTGTAAAAAGCACAGTCGAGCTCTGTTTTGTCTCTTCTAACTTCCTGTCGTAATGTTAAACTACAGTCAGTATCTGATCAGTCAAAGATGTGAATATGTGTCCACATTGACTGTGGGACACCTCATGAACTGACACCACTACAGATATCAGATTAAAAAACATTGATCTTTGGCATAAAGTTTTGTTCAGCATTAACTTATCGCAGCTTAATGTATGTCACTGTGATGCATTAGCTCGTTACTTAACTGGTGAGAAACTGCACCGATGTTTGTTGTTCTAAGTTGTTGTACATACATTTGTGCTTTGTTGGTCTGGAAGCAGATTTATAAATATGAATTTAAACACACTTTTTACTCAGCTATGTATTACAAAATGCATAGTTGTTTATTTTATATATATATCTTACATATATTGTTAATATCATTTTTAATAATTAGCTTGTTACACAGTAATAGGCCCATACTATAGAAAAAGTTAATTGTGACTGTTTTGGAGAAACGAAGTAGCTAAAGGATGGATGGAGATATTAAACACAATCATATTATGATCACCATGAATGTTATAATAGCAGGAATAAATATGCATAATAATATATGTGTAACTCAGACCCACACGTGTTACTGTATAAGCTTGTTTGGTTAAGTGTCCACACAGATTAGGGCTGTGCACAGTAAAAATAGTCAGAAGAGGAGTTAATTACTCTTCTGTGATTTGGAAATGATTCTGCATCGAATCAGATGTGAATCAAACATCAGTGAATTTGTAAGTTGTGTTGGAAACACGTACCAACAAAGGGTGGAAACGAAACGAGGGTGGATTCAGGCATATGATAAAAAAAATCAACCCAACACACACAAACCACAAAATACTGTAATATATGTTAATACTTTTAAGTCTATATCACCTGATATTATTTTGTTTTACAGGAGGGTCTGACTGAGTTAAACACAACAGCCATAAAGCCTCAGGTCAAACCCTGGATTAGCAGCTTCCTGTCTATCTCACACAACATAGAGGAGGTAATGATGCACGTCAGAATGATGCACAAAAATAAACCAGAGCTCATGAAATAGATTGTTGTAACTACTGGTGTTCTTCACAGGAGGAGTTTAATGATTATGAAGCTAATGACCCCTGGGTGCAGCAGCTCATTGTTAACTTGGAGCAGCTCATGGCAGAGTTCAAGGTAACAATAACAACTTATTTTCCTGTTTGATGAATATGCTGTACACTATGCAGAGGTGGAGCAACTTCACATCGCAGGTGTTACCACTCTGAAGTACTCCATTACTAGTAAAAGCCCTGTATTTTTAACTATAAACTGTGTAAATATAATCAGGAAAATGTACTTGAAGCATTCAAACTAAAAGTTGATGCAGAAATCATTTAATTTATTTTATGAGTTCTTTATATGCAAAAATCTTAATTTTTAAAGTAACAAATGACAAAATCTCACAGATAAAAGTGAGTAAAAAGAAATATACCGACTGTTTTTACACCACCAGACGGCCCTCTCTCCTGTCATCTACGACACTCTGACCAGCCTGATGACCAGTTTGATTTCTATCGAAATGGAGAAGACGGTGCTGAAATGCTCGTTCAGCAGGGTGAGGAGCTGAGCTCGGCCACAAGGTGGCACCGAGGTCCCAGCACATCATATCACATTAACTGACGCACAAGATTTCAGCAGTGATTTATTAATGAGACCAGGGAGGCCTGTTGGAAAGGGGGCTTCCTTTTTCTATCTGATCATCTTCTTATTTTGAGCATCATGTTGCTTATTTTCTTATGCTTGATGAGAATATTGCTGTACACGTAATGTATCCACATTTTTTGTTGATTTACACCATGTAGCTTGGAGGGCTGCAGTTTGATAAAGAGCTTCGGTCTCTCGTGGCGTATCTGACCACTGTGACCACCTGGACCATCAGGGACAAGTTTGCTCGTCTCACACAAATGGCTACAATCCTCAACCTGGAGCGGGTAATTCTTATTTTCTTTGTTATATACAGTATGTTCATTAGTAATTTTATATGGTCTCATTTTCTTATCTTACATTTATGGCAGTTTAATTACAGTTGCAGACACTGACCATGGAACTGCAGCATCTACATTATAAGTCAGACAAACATGTTGTACTTGCTGTAACCATTCCTCTTGTTCATACTGGCTTAAATGGTCTGAATTTATTACAGTAAATCACGTGGCTATCTTCCAAAGTTCAAGTTTTTAGTATAACAGTCCCTCTTTGTGTTTCCCTGTTGAGCTGCAGTGGAAGGAAACTAACAAAAGGAGGGAAAATAGTCAAACCTGTGTTCATACGGGCACCTGACTGTTGTTTTAAGACACACTTGAAAACGCATGATCCCATCCTTTAATGCAGAATAATAATAATAATCCAGTAGTATTTTTGATACTTTAGTACATTTTTCTACAAATACTAGTAACTTTCAGAATATGCTGTTGCTTCTTTTATTTAGTTGTGTCTGAATTTACATTTTCATCTCCTTCAGTATCAGAAGTTGTAGTTCATATTGTTGAAGCGCAATCACAAAACAACTCCAAATGTTAGTATAGTGTGTATATATAAATATATTTTTACATCATTTTGCTTCGCACTGCAGGTAACTGAGATCTTGGATTACTGGGGTCCTAACTCGGGCCCCCTGACGTGGCGGCTGACCCCAGCTGAGGTGCGTCAGGTGCTGGCGCTACGAATCGACTTCAGAAGCGAAGACATCAAGAGGCTGAGACTGTAACCGATAAACTAGTGTGCTGGTTGTCAGTGACTGCCGTGCAGTACCCACCTTGTGATGCATTACACTAAAGAGCTCTCTGCACAATCCAGATTTAATCCGTGTTCCTGTAAATGGATGTGGGACGGGCAAATGGCTGCGGATTTCTTCTTTGTCAGAAACAAAAATGCTCGTTGATCTTCCAGGAGATTTCAGCCGGGTTTTCAGACTCTGCCTCCTGCTCCACACCCAGCTGATGTCAGTCTGTGTCAGAGCTACAGCTCAGCTTTTAGGCCAGGGTAGGTGGTGGGAAGGGACTATCTGATATGAATTAACTGTAAAATCCGCAGAATATTCTTGTAAAATTATAATTAAAAGTGTGTAATTGTAATCACAGCTGGAGTCCCAACCTTTTAACTGGCTGTGAGAAACGAGGACACTTTGAGGAGTGGTGCTCTGCGGCTGTCGGTGAAATAGAGCAGTAATGAACATCATACCCATTAAACTGACAGAAGCAGGTCAGACAGCTGATCCAGCCTAGTCATTCAATATATGAATAGCTCCTTGTCTATGATGATGGAACACTTTTAGCCTAATAAATTGAGAGCCGCTGTGCAATGCTCCTGATCCCTGCCATCCGCCACATTTCACAAAGAGCTGTCCTACTGTCGTGGAAGACCTGTTATCAAGCTTTTTCTATTTCTGACACTAAATACAAAGCATTAAAAGTGGACCATTCTCGTAATATTCAGCCTAATTTGCTGGTTTAACCTGCACAGATTAAAGCAGGTGAGCGTGTGTTTTCGTACAGTTTAATTTACCGTCTTCGGTGTAATCAGACTCGGGTCACGCATGCAGGGGTCGTTAGGAAAAGTGTGGCTTTAATGTAAACACAACATTCGATTGGCTCAGCACAAACATTCCACATGAGAGCAACCAATAAACTACCAAGTAGGATGGGGTGCAGCACAAAAACATTCACAGTAAAAAAAAAAATCTGGTATAATCATAATATATATATACAGTACGGTGCTTTAAGGTGAAAATGGAGATAGGATATGGGGACTGATATGTGAAAGGTAGAGTATACAGGGGTGGGAAGATGAATTTCTGGGTGCACAGGTGAAAACGGAGAGCTGTACTTTTTCTCTATTTAAAAGAGAAATGTGACAGACGGGAGATAGTTGTTCCCTGTTTACTGATCCAGGGAGAAGAGGGTTAAAAAACAAAAAACAAAAACCCCACCTCCCCAGACAGAGGCTGCCTCAAATGATATTGTTCTCGTCGTGCAGTCTTCTATTTCTACACAGATTCACGTCGAAGGGTAAAGCACCACACAGAGAACAAGATGTCATTGGAGGGCTGATTTCCACCCTCTGAACCGTACACAGGTATCGGTGCACCCCGATTTTTCATGACAGGAAATAAATATGTGGCACGGGATTTCAGGAGGTAGGAGGAGGCATGTAGGTCACGAGGCTTAAATAAATAAATCATTCAGTGATAATAAAATGTTAAATCTGTTACTTAAATAATATTAGTCGACAGTATGAGCTATGTTTTCTGATCCTAATCTGTCATTCTCAGATGGTTGGCACCGATATGACCTTCTTTTTTTTCTTTTTGAGATATGATTGGCTGATAGGCATTTCCTCACACTACCAGAGGCCAATGGCAATGGGCAGCCACTCTGAACAGAAGAAACCTCTCTTCCATTATGTTTTAAAGAGAAAACTGAGACGTGCAGGCTACGCTGTCATGTGTGGGTCTGAAGGAGAGGGGAGTGTTGCCCCTTCTGAACGTTAAAATAGCCTCCTTCTTTCCAACCATGACTCTCAGCCACAAGTGCAGCACCTCCCCAACATCATCTCCACCTTCATACACACAGCAGCTCTTCAAACAGAGCACCAGCGGCTATATTCAGTACAGATGTAAGTGTCTCGAGACTTGCACATAAAAATGTCACACAAAGATTGGGACAATATTCCACGTTGTGCTTTAAAAACGACTCCTCGGCTTTTGCAGAACAAGGCTCGAGCTGAATAAACCCCTGGTGCTGCCGCTTGTCTGAACCTTCCCAACTGTTGAAACAGTCCTCAACAAAACATGAAACAATCAGCTCAAAAACACATTTTGATAAGACAAAACAGGTTGCATACTGGAAATCAAAATAACAGGAGAGGGAACAAATCATGGCAATAATCCAGTGTGGTGTCTGACGGCAGCTCTTTGGGTCCATTTGGACGTGTAGAATTACATATTTATGTGTTTAAGTATCATCAAAATTATCATTATTAACACCTCATTCTCCCCACGACGACCTCTGTGCTCAGTATAAGCCACACCCTCTAAGGTTGTTTGCAATAATTATGTCAGTGACAGCATCAAACACTACCTGGATATTTCCTGTGTCTGTGGCACAGGTCAGGTGACAGTAGATCTCCTTATTGGGAGAGCGGTTCTTACTCTCAAACTGAACCTGAATGTACGCTGTAGCGTCGTCATAAGTGTTAGCACCTGGAGATGAACAGAGAAAACAACACAGAGCATGAAGGACGAACATTCACATCACTTTTCTCAAGATGATTCAGATTTAAAGTAAATAAAAAAGACTCAACCTGTGTATTCTGGAAAACAGATGGTCAGCGGTGACTTCTTGATCTTCTCAGCGAACAGATCCTTCTTGTTGAGGAAGAGGATGATGGAGGTGTCGATGAAGAACTTGTTGTTACAGATGGAGTCAAAGAGCATGAGCGACTCGTGCATGCGGTTCTGCAGGAAGAACAAATATAACATTGAGGTCAGTGTTAAGTGAGAAGAGTTGGAGGATGTAGGTTTACAACAAAACACCTCAATAACTCAATATATCAGTAAACAGACATACAATTTAAAACTGAATTTAAGTTCATCTGTCATACGTTGTGTTTTATTGAATATCAGTGTCATTTTTTCTGTTAACCCAGCTCCATGTGCAAAAAAAATAATTGAAATAAAACACACAACCCATACAGTAAAGGAGAAAATTAACTAACAAGTTTAAAATGTTTAACTAAATTATTTTACGAAGGACGTGCAGAGAGCAGGAAGCTAATTTAAACTATTTTGAAATCTTTTCATATTTTATGTATGTATTTATTAATAAAATATTTATAAATAGA
Organism: Sandelia bainsii; assembly: GCA_032362345.1. NCBI lineage: Eukaryota > Metazoa > Chordata > Actinopteri > Anabantiformes > Anabantidae > Sandelia > Sandelia bainsii. Next base: position 7,112,988 of record JAUMHL010000018.1, read on the forward strand.
AATCTTTGAAATGTGACATCACTGCAGCAGCTTATTCAAACTGCTGCTGGGCTGAAAAGATAAATTAATTACCTTCTTCTGAATTTATCAAATGTTTTTTTTATTGAGGAAATCAGTAACATGGAAAACCACCCCACCCCATCTGCACGTGTCTGTATTTTACAGTTCATTAGAAAAAGTAGTCGTGTCACTGTGCTGAAAGAAGGATCTCTTCTCTGGGGAGTTTGTCTCCTTTTTTACTGTGTAAGAGTGTTTTTCTTTATTAGTTCAGGATTTAAGGACAGAGGGTGTAAAGCCTTCTGAGACATTTTGGGCTTTATACATAACATGATACATAAGTAAAATTAACTTGAGTGGAGAGTAAAGTATAGAGTGTGGTGCAGTCATATGAGGTGGACGCTCCAGGTAACGTCACACTTACAGTTGTCTCGTCTTCATGCAGCACCTGGTCGTATCCGCTCAGAGCAACACAGAAGATAATGGCTGTCACATCTTCAAAGCAGTGGATCCACTTCTTCCTTTCTGACCTCTGACCTCCCACGTCAAACAGCCTGTAAAAAGTGCAACAAGTCGGTACCGAGCTACAGTCCAAGAACTATAAAAGCTAAGTCATCATGAGCTACGAAGCCGAGACGCCTATGTGCTTCCTACCTGAAATGGAGGTTTTTGAAGGTGAAATGGGTTTCGACTATACCAGTGGTCTTCACTCTGGTTCTCAGAATATCCTGCTCTGTGGGCTGGTAGTCCGCCGCCCCGATCCGATCTAGACTGTCCAGGTAGCTGATGACAACAAGGAGGAACGTTAAGAATAATAATAGGAGAGTTCTGGTTTCTTGCACACTGGGGTTCTTATTGTTCTTTCTTTCTACTCACTATTTAGCAGAGTCGTTGAGCTGGTATTCCCGGGAACGGCTGAAACACTCCTGAGTCCCAGCGTCAGCCCACAAACGCTTCATGGCGGTGAGAAGCTCTGCCGAGTACGGCTCGGTGTCCTCCATGCGACTGACCACATCGCAAACCAGCTTAGCATCAGCCTGGACAAAGAAAGGACCAGAATTATACCTGTGTATTTACTATTTATCATCAGTTGTAGCAGGATTGTGGGTGTTTTACATTACAAATCATTACACACCCACAAATGGTTTTCTAATGACAAAGTTTAAATTTTAAGACCAAAAAAGATTTCAGCTGGAGCGTAAAGGTGACACTAACTTTTCTATCCTTGTCTCCAAACTCGATGCCCAGCAAGTCCATGGCTCGGAGGATGGCTGCCAAGCTCTGGATGGTGTTGCTGTAGACCACGGGCTTATACTGCTTCACGTCATCCCCAGAAAAGCCATCTTCATGTATAATCCTGCATAGACACACAAATATTAACAGAGACACAAGCGTGGACTAAACAGAAAAAGTTACACATGTGCTTCTGTTCCTGCAGACCTAAGTAACTGCCTTTTCACAATAAAAGCTTCACGTGTTTTGGCAGATTATTGAACTCCACCACCAGGTGATTCCTACTTTCTTGGAACTAAACACAACATATGTTAACAGTCTCTCCGTTGTTCCTAAAAGGCATCTGTAAGTGTGTCAGTGTGTGATGGGACACAAACTGATCACATTATCAGTCTGGGATCTGTACTTGGACAGTAATGTGATATTTAAGCCATTTATAATTTATGGTGGGCAATGGAGTGGAATCAATCAGAGCACTAATCAATCTCACTACACTGGACTCTGCTGCTCCATTTAGTACGACACAGTTAAATAATCTGGTCAACATTAAATTATCCACCCGCACACACTCACCCTGACCTCATGTATATTAAATCTACTAAATATCTGCCTTTCTCCTGAAACTGAAATCCACATTTCAGCAGCTTCTTTTTCTTTCCTCTTGCGATAAGTGATTAACGTTTGGTGGTGAAAATAAATGCTGGATGATAGTTTTAACCTACATTCATCTCATCAGAGCAGGTTATGAAAACAGAGCAGGTTATGAAAAGATGTTTTATAGCAGAGGTCGACCACCTCCACTAACATCATTAAAACAGTTTTATGAGATGAAACCTTCAGGTGAGAGGAGTACAGGTGAGGTTTCACACAGAAAAGCCTGATTTAAGTTTCAACAGGTCAGTGATGGATGTTTACGTACTGTTTTCTGACTGAAAATCTTTTTTATCACGCATGACAAAGAAAATTTGCAGGAAACAGCAAAAGTTTTGTATTTTTGCTAAACAAAATTGCATAAAGTAGCATTTATTCATCAAAACAAAACAAAAAAATACAGGTAATTAAGTAAGATAGAAAGTTTTGACGGTTAGGGCTGCAACTGACAATTTATTAAGGGTGAAGCAACAGATTATTTGTTTAATGTATAATAAAATTGAGAAAAGAAGTTAAAATGTGTATCACAGTCTTTAAATTGATGACTGAACCAACCAACAGTCCAAAACTCAAAGATATTCAACATAATATCATTTTAGACTAAAACCATGTGCAAACATTCCCATTTAATAACATCAGAACAAGTGAATTTCTGCCACTTTTTCTTAAAAAATTACATAAACAATAAAAAAAATCAAAATAGTTGGAGATTTTAACAAACTAAGTGTTCTGCTCTGTATTTACTGCACGCAGCTGATGAAAACTTGATGACATTTGTGCAGCTGCAAGTGATGAGCATGTTTAGTACAGCATCACCCGTCAGTGAAGCTGCTTCATGTTTAATTAATATAATGCATACAGCACATCCACACCACAGCATACATTATCATAGGTCACATTTTCTGTTAAAGTTGTTTCTCGTGGCCTGCATCAGATATAATTTGACTTTGGTCCATAGCAGCTCATCTGACAGTCAGGTCTGGATAAAACTATATGATTAAACTTTATGATCCACAGTGTGTAGTAAAACCCATCCATCTGCTGCTTGCTTAGGCTAAAACAAACCGTGAAAAGTGTTTGTAAACAAGAGCTGTCCCAGTGTTTCCAGTTCAGGGGCAGAGCGGTGAGTTATGGAGCACTGGGAGGGTAACGGAGGTGATGGGAAGAGGAGGAAGCGGTACATGGTGGGGAGAAGGGAGGGAGGAAGGGCGCAGGCAGGGCTGTGCAGGCCGGAATGGGAGGCAGAGAGACGCGATGACTGGGAGAGATGTTCCACACGGACGAAATATACAAAGAACCGTGCAAACATCTAGAAACTTAACTAAGAGGTTTAGAGAAAACAACAACAGTGATTTAAAACCTCAAAGAGTGATTTAGCTGAGACAGGGGAAGGTTTAGATGCGGTTTTAGAAGCCATATTTCTGCGTAAATCCGCTTTATAGGCAAAGTACTCCCGGCGATATCGGGCACTTAAAGCCATTAAGATTAAAAGCAGAGGTATTCACTAATGGAGCTGTAGTGACCTCGCTGTAATTCACACACACACGCGCGCGCGCGCGTACAGAGGAACAACACCCACAGGTCCCCAGTGTAAAAACCCTCGTTAACTACATTTCAGCACCCGGGCGGTGAACAGCACCCTGGGAGGCACCGGTGCGGCCTCTACGGCCTCATTCTCCGTCTGCAGGAGGTGCTCGACTCACCGGCGCTCCTCCGGGGCTACGGCCTCTCGAAACATGGCGGCTCAGCCTGCCTCACACATAGACGAGGCGCAATCTCGGGCCTCGGACTCCGGCTGTGTGAGAGCGGGTTACAATAAACACAAAAACACACTTACTTCATCTGTTTGACGATGGTGCTTTTGCCGGACTCTCCGCCGCCTGTGGAGAAACGGAGAGCACAGTGAGATCCGGCAGTGAAATCAGTACCACGGAGAGCACCTCCGCCCCATGCAGCCCCACTAACAAGCGCCGCTACCGCGACGCAGCAGCCCCGCCGCCCGGCCGGAGCGGCGCTTCTCTTACCGAGCAGCAGCAGCTTGACGTCCTTGGCGGCGACCATCCCGTCCTCTTTCAGGTTTTTCTCGATGGCCTTGCTCCGGTCCAGAGCGGCTCGCTCCTCGGCGCTCAGCGTACATCCCATGTTTCCAGGTGAATGAACAATCCCGTCGTCTCCGGTCCGCCCTGTCCCTCACCGACTCTCAATCTGTGCGTCGTCGCTCGCTCTCTCGCTCCTCCTGCGCGGTCCGCTACAGCATTAGGCCCGGATCGAGGGCGAAACGGAGCCGGGATCCAGGAACGGTGTTTTCTCCGTGACTCCGAGTGCGTCTCTCGCTCCGTCCCCTCTCTCAGAGGGGGTTTGGGGGGTGGGGTCGCTGTGCTCGAGCCTGCGGGGTTGGGGTTGTTGTTAGGTGGGGTGGAGGAGGAGGAGGAGGGAGGGGGGGGTCTCCAGCTCGCGCGCTCTCTCGCTACAGGGCGGCGCTGGTGATGATGATGATGATGATGACAGCGAGCACGAGCGATTTCAACGTATTTGTTCACGAGGGCAGGCAGGAGTGGCGCGCGAGGAGGAGGCTGTCCCCGCGAGACTCACCTAACAATCCCTCTGACGTCAGAGCGGGCGAGGTTTAATCACGTCCTGTAAAAGGTTGTTGTTCACACGAAGACGCTTTAAATGGTGAATTACACACAGAAATTATCTGTAAAACTAAATACACGGACTTAAGTATAATTACGAGGTACTTCTACTTTTTTGATTTTGATTTCTTTTCAAAATAAAATCAGGTTTTAAATTACGATGTATTTTTAGGGAGTAATCATCTGGCACTACTTAAAGTAGTTAAATGCAGCCCCATCTTTACCTGCTGTAACATTAGTGATGTTTACACATTAATGCATCAATAATTGTATTCCAATAATAAATATCTTTCTGTACAATGAGTACTTTTACTTGAGTTACTTTATATATTTTGATGCTATTTTTTTTTCTACTTTCGCTTAAAGGTGACTTCATCAATTTACAACTTGCTTCAATAGAACCATAGGGTACATGTATATGTATGTCCCTCTGCCTTCCCTATGGAAAATACTGTGATACACCTGAACTCATCAGGATTAAAAACTTCTCGATTTGATTGATGTATTCATGTGTTCAGCACTTCAATGTTGCATCTTGGACAAGTGGAGCTATTACTTCATCCCTGCTAAGTAATATGTAAATTTTCAATTGGGGATCTAAGTATCTTACCTTAACCCATAATAATGAAAATGTGTCATTACCTATTTTGTTTCATGTCATTAATCTGAATCTGCCAAGTAACCAGTAACTACAGCTGTCAGATACACGTAGTAGAGTAAAAAGTATTATTATATTTTTTTCTGAAAGTATAAAAATGTAAACACTCAAGTAAAGCACCTCAAATTTGGACATAAGTACAGTAAAACCATCCATTTACAAACATAGGTTCTGTATTTACAGTCTTACTCAAGCAAAACACAGCAGTAATACTGAATGGTTAGATTAGAATGATTTGTTGTGGCTGGTGTAGGTGGAGTTTAGTTTACCTACTTACCTACAACCACATACTTCTGGGGATGTTTAATCTGTACTAAAACATCGCAGCTGTCCAAAAAATGTAAAGTAAAGAAAAGGTGAAATGTAGTGACATTAAAGCATAAAGAAGAAGAAGATTGAAACTCCTTTACCTCAAAGTAAAGGTACTTAATCACTCCATATTTCTGCAGATCATATGCAAATGTAATTACAGACTGGTGTCTGTGGGGTAGCATTTTCTTTAAAATTACTAAATAGTTTAAAATCTGACTTTTCTACAACAACAATAAATGTTTCACACGTTTTCAGCCGAAATTAATTATTTTATTACAAATTGTATTGTTAATTTCGTTTTTATTAATTATTTAAATAATCATTATTCATTTAATATATTCATGTATGATTAATTATATTTTTATAATTAATTTTATTACTAAAATACTGACATACTGTACTTCTGTATGGGAGCTGCTGCTTCTTCCTACAAAAAAATAAATAAAACACAAACGCACCAAGTGTAGAACGTGGGTTCCTCTTTTTGTCATAAAGCAGATGTAAAGTGAAATGTTTGTGTTTATCATAACCTATAAAACTGTGTATGTTGGGGGTTGGGGGTTGTGGCTATGTCGTACTGCAGTGAAAAGTGTTTGTGGTAAAAGCTTCTAATCCACACATCACATCTGGATGGACGATCAAGTGGCGTAAAAGGGGGGGTTAGACTTTTACAGTGGATCCTGAATGAAACCAGCACCAGGAGCTAAACCTGCAGAGACTCCATGCATCAGTGAATTTCCTCTTTGACAGCCAAGCTGAGATAAAACCTCCACACACAGACACACACCTCAGCTGCAATCTCCACGTCTCCGACCCTGAAGCTCCCACAATGTGACGCATGCAGGCACCTACACTCACTCAACATCACCGGTAATCAGCAGTTTTAATCATATGAGCATGTGCACGTGTGTGAGTGACAGGGAGGGAGGATTAACACTAAATTACACCTGGGGGAATTTTGACAAAATTATGTTTTCAATTTTAATTACACTAATGCATCAAACAAAAACATGAAGACAACCATTTAATTTGTATGCACCCATTTTGTAGAAAAAAAAAATCAATAACCTTCAGTTGTGCACTTATTAGCAACGACCCACCAGGCTCCATCTGGATGGACGATCAGAAATAAAAGAGAAACGTGATGAAAACACAGTTTAAACAGTGCATTAAACTCAGCACAGCATATTTTCCAAACAGTGATGACAGATAATTTCATTTAAATGAAAATAATAAGCATATCAAGAATAACTCCATAGTCTGAAACATGCACACACCCTCATAAACACATACTCTGGAATAATTTTTAAGGTGAGGATGACAGACGTCAATGAAAAACACACATACTGTATATAAAAGCAGGCGAGAGTAACTCAACCGCTCGTCACGTCGGGAGTACCTCTCCCCCTCAGTTTTCACGCTCACACACGAGTTACTCTCGTGGCTGAACGCCCACAACATTTTCAGCCAGTCTAGTGAGTTTGCAGTCCTCCAGTGCTTTGACCAGTCGGCTCAGCTTGGCCGTTCTCCCCTCCGCCTGGATGAAGCGGTTCAGCATCTGATAGGCTTGCTCATACAGCCCTTCTCTCTCATACTCGTAGGCCAGGTTGTCTATGGCCGGACTCCTCAGAGCCTGGCAGCTCTTCCCCAGGGTCCTCCCCACCCGCTTCCACTCACGGCCCACTCCGTTTGAAAATCTCTGAACATCTGCTTGCATCAGTATTCGGTCCTCTGGTGGGCGAAAGGAGAGAGGGAACAAGGTAAAGAACATTTCACATGACCTGTACCTAATTGTGATCATGTCCACTGTTGTTTATGAACAGATGTACACTCAGTTGGCAGATTATCAGGCTATGTTCACATCACAGGCCTTAATGCTCAATTCTCATTTCTGTAATCAGACCTTCGGCCTTTTTGTGTAGATGTTTTACATTCATGTTTGCGAGATGCATACGGTTCCAGTGTGAACGGAGCTGAGGACCTACACTGCCACACGAGTACAAGAATAACAACAGTATAATAATTTGTTCCAACAGTCAAATCGCGTCAAATTCTTCAAAAAAGTTTGTTTCTAGTTTGGCTTGAACAGAAGCTTCTCCATATTATATTATAGTTATTATTATATTTATTCTTAAGTTGAAAACTTATTCTAGTTGTTCTTTTTTAGCGTAGGTAAACGCCCCCCAGTGTGTCTACAGGTGCGGCGTGTTCACACAGGGAAATTTGAAAAGGAAAGTTGAAGATGGTGAAGAACCTGACTCCAAATGAACTACTTCAGTAGTTCTGAAGCAGAGGCACTGCTGCTATTGAACAGGAAACACCTGTAATATTTAGCAGTGTCAGTAGTGGATATTAAATAACACACACACAGATGCTATTAGTCGTTCAGTTGAGCAAGTCAGTCTGCTGTCTAGTGCGAGTGGGTCAGGACACACATCCTGATGTTGTGCGATGTGAATTTAAGTGTTATTGTAGTTTTTATTTATTTCAAAAGACCATAATGCTTTGTAAAATAAAGGAAATAATTATTAAAAATATCAATGATAAAAAATATGATTTACAATATATAATTAAAAACTGTTCTGTACAAATGTCAGAATCTTTGTGAAAACAGCCTAAGTTCATTTAAAGAAGAAATTTCTTCATAACTTCCTAACATTTCTGTTAGCCTCATAATGACATTAAACAGACTGTAATATAATATTTCCTCTGGATTCAAACTGAAAACATAAAATTCTCATGTTGTTAGTGACATGGTTTCATGTTAATTATGTGCGCCTAAACACTGGCTAGAAATCTACAAATATTTTCTCATTTATTAACTTCCTGCTTCAGATAAAACCTTAGTGGTATTTTTGACATACTTACCTAGATTCTAAGCTTAATATAAAAATACTAGTGTTAAGTAGTTGAAGCATCTCTTTCATTCTTTGTTTCACAGCTTTTCACACAGTTAGCCCTGGAAGTTGTGAAAAGCAATAACATTAACCACAAACGTTTCAATGTAAGAAAGTGACGCACGGTAACGTCTGTGAACCACAGTTTCTTTCAGTTGGCACATGCAGACATGAGGGAGTCACCCCTCAGGGGTCACTCCCTGCAGATGAACCCTTCGTGATAATGACACTGCATAATGATGTCAACGCGTGACATGAAAAAAACAACAACACGCTGATTCAGATTTGACTGTTGTAACGACGATCACAGCCAGTGATTAGAAATGAATCAGATGACCACATATTCCAGTGGTTCTAGAAAAAAAATCTGATTTGGTTTGTTCACATTTCCATTGAAAAAACTAGATCAAAGTTACTACACTCCTGCAACAAATCCTCCTTTGTAAAAGTCATAATGTTCATCTTTTGTTGAAGAGAGATGTTGAATTCAACTGAATTAGTTTTTATTTGAGGCTAAAATCACAGAAAACACTCCTCAATATAATGACTCTACTGTTCAACAGCAACACAAACTAGACTTTTAAAAACAATTTTAACAAAAACTCAACATTATCACTGTCATGAAGTAGGATTTACTGCAGGACGGTTGTGTTTGACTAGTTTTGGCTCATTGTACCTAATAAACTGCCAACTGAGTGTATGTATAAACAGTATACATTTCCCAGAATAACTTACAGACTTGCTGTTAACATCAACAGGATTATTTATACAGTAAGTCTATTTAGTTCTTTTGTCGCTTCAATGTCTTTAAAGCATTAAAACAACATTAACTGATTTTTTGCCAGTTGGGGACAATGGAACAAAGGAGCATTTACTAGCATTTATATAAAGTCATATTTCTGGCCATATGAAGAATTACTCTCTTTTTAGCAGTGCTTTGGCACCAAACATTTTCTGAAGGAAATATGAAATGCTTCACTATGTGGACCATCTGGTTGATAGCTGTCTGCCATTTGGTGCTGAGCTGGTAGCGATCAGTGGAGTCTGATAGCAGCTCTGATAAAAGTGGTGAAACAAAACTAAAACAACTGTAGACATTAAAGAGCCCTGCAGAGAAAAGAGAAACTGAGTCGAGTTTGTCACCACGAGCCACCCTTTTACATTACACAGTCATTTAATAAGACTTAATGGCTAAAGTATTTCTTGCAGTTTAAAAAACAGCTCAGAGATTTCAGTCAATATCACTGGTGGCACACTCTCCCACTTTCCTTTGTCCCATCAATACCACCGGCATCAATTTACAAATCCCAGGAGAAGAAGTTAAACAGAGGTCGAGTGTTTTGTTTCAGCGTCACTCTGAAGTAGATATTATATCGAATTTTAATCACAACACCGTGGGACATTTCATAGAATGAAGTTTAAAGCAGTTAATTTAAGAAAAAACATTTTATTCACAGTTGCTTTTGAAGACCAGTGTCTACATTAGACAATTCAGAGTTTACATGTGGTCATCCTGCAAGTGACTGATATTAAAGATATTAGTGAAACCTTAAAATGCATTTTAATCGTATACATTTCAACCTGTCACAGATACATTAATTAGTTGAATTGTGTATTTCAAATTCACTATAAAGTCAGTTGACATGGAGGTCAGGGCTGTCAAGGCCTTAGAGGAGTCTTTTGTTTCCAGGTAGTGCTTCTAAAAAAAGCTAGGGGTGTAACGATTCTCAAAACCAATGGTTTGGTTTAGATCTTGGTTTTTGTTTTCATTGGTTTTTTGTTTTGTTTTGTTTTGTTTCTTTTCTCCCAAGAAGACTGAAGTGCAGATGAGACGCTGTGAATTTTTGTGTTGAGGTTCTGTTCAACACATCTAAATCAAAGCAACACATTATGTGCTGCTTCTAATCCCCTAGCATAGACTAGCCATCAGTTTGTTAAAGGTTAAATTAAAAAGGATTGGTTGAAAATATAAGAAGATCACTAACTTTGGACGTTGCAACAAAACTTCATGAATAGAAAAGTTCAACAAATCTCAGATGCTGAGGCTTCCAACTTGGAAGTATGATGGTGCCAACATTAGGGTTTTAAAAGAGCACAATCTTTATATTGAATGACATTACAGCAACTGTAGTAAAAGTAAAATCAACTGTATGTTCAAAAACAACTGTATGGTTATTTAAAGCTGACAGCATGATTATGTCATCTTTAGACATTAAGTGATGACACGTTTAGGTGCATCCATTAAGCTGCATCAAACACCTCACACTGGAGAGAAAAATTAAAAAGTAAAAACAGTCTTAACTCACCAAACACTCTGTTCTGGAACTTGAAGCAGTTGCTGGGAACGGGAGACTCTTCCTGTGTGTTGGTGGTCGGCTGTGGGGCAGGACCGAGGGCCTGACTCTGCAGCTGCTGCTCCAGACGATCAATCTCTTCATCCCGAAGGCGCTCCGGCTGACGCAAAATGACAAAGATCATTTAAACGAATGAATTGAAAGAGAACATGTAGCTGAACTCGCCCTTCCAGAGCATCAACAATTACTTTTTATGTTTGGACTCAAGCTTTTTTCTCTTTTAATGCTATTCCCTTGTCTCTTGTTTTATTTATTCAGCCTGTCAGGACATAAATCCACTTCAACATTTTACACAACAGTAATATTATACAGATATTACTTTTTGTTCTTGTTCTTTTCCAAGTTCCTTCTGGAGCTGTGAGCTGTAGTATATGGCCTCTAGTTTTCATTCATGTGTTGCTATATTGGTGGAAAAACAAATGGTGCAAATTATGAGTGAGAAGGGAAAATATTTAGCCAAACAAACTGGAATGAGTAATGTAGCAAGATGAGTATTTCAGTAGAACTGGGATAATACTAGTGAATTTGTTTCCACAATCTGTGCTGTTTCTTGTTGTAGTTCAGACATAACTATTGAACACGCATATGTGCACGATGGAAAAAAGTCTGAGACTGTAATGTGTTGACAGTGAAGCTCAAACTGACACTAGTGCTCATAGCAACTCAGCAGATTTAGCTTTTAGTAACAAGTAAAAGAAATTAACTAACTTCGAGATAAGACCGTAAGGCTTTACTTTACAGATCATATTTTCCAGCCAATTTCCTTAAAACTTTACTAATTTACGGGACATGGAGAAGTTTGCTACAGTCATACAATACCTGCTCCTTTTGTTCAGGTTTTTAATATAAAATAGGACATTTTCTAGTTGATAAGTGAAAATAGTTCATAAACTGAGTGTTACAGTCTAGAAAACTAAACTAAATATACCATACATTATAAATCTTGACATTGACATTTCTGCTGAATATTGCTTGAGTTACCTGTAGTTTTCAGGTGCACTGGAAAGGCCCTAGTTTCATATTTCAGTGATAATGTGATAATAATCACAAGGAAAACACACATACATATATACTATCAAATTTCTCAAACAAGGCAATTATGCTTATATATACACACATATTTCTACTTAATTTCCAGGGCGGACATAAGGGAGAATTTATCTCCATATGGACATCAGTTTCTACACTGTTCTTAAAAACTTATATTTAAATAAGAGGGACTTAGTAACTGTACCAACTAGTGTCCTTGCAATCACTGTAGAAATGTAGCAATGTAAATCCCAGGTTGTTTAGGAAATTTGCTGGAAAATACTGTATTGATAAATTAAAACTGAACTTGGTGCCAGACCTATGAATCACAGCCCACAAATCACACACAGTATGTCAGCAATTCAAATACGTCTCATGTTGCACCAACAGACAAACAGTCAGAGAGAAGATCAACCAATCGAAGACTATAGAATTGGCGGAATGGATCCGGTTACTTTCTACGAGTGGCTCCAGCAAAACTCAGTCATCATGAACACAACAGCAGGCTAAATAAAAAAATACCTGTGAAAAGTGCACATGCTGTAGGCAAACATCCAGCTTATCCAGACAAAGATCCAGTATGTATGTGCCAGCCTTGAGCTGGGTTCCCACTGTGAGCTCCTGGGGCAGAGCGAGAAGCCGGCAAGCGTGTTGGGAGAGAAACTGACGCAACGTTCCGGAGCTGTAGCTCTCCAGGAACTGCTGACATGCTGCCACATCCACAAACTTCACCTCTACCCCCAGGAAGGGATCAGCATCATGAACCTTTAATATTTCATAACCACTAACACCGCCTGCAGAATCTGCCCATGAAAAATACGGATCAGTGAAACATTTACTTTTGTGTGATTAGAAATGTGTCTCCTATTCTGCCAATAGATAAAAAATAGAGCATCGGTGCTCACCTGCTAGTGTCAGTTTGATGATTTTGAAGACAATGAACTTTCCTTCATGGTCTTTGTAACGAGAGAGCAAGTTCACATCAGGACAGAGCGACTGCAGGAACATAACCGCACATCCTGTCCACGGCCCATGATCCAAAGTCTTGTCTGCCATTCTCTGTGAGAAGAAAATAGTGTTTCAATGAGCAGGGAACATCAACCACAGCACAAGTCTACAACAAAACTACATGCATAGGGTGATGAGATAAAGCCAAAGAACCAGTTGCTGTAAAATATACTGGAAGATGAGACAAGATCTCCAACTTGTTTGCTCGTCTTCATAACATCAAACAGAACAAGACTGACTGGGACTTATGTGCAGCAAACGTATCTGTGTTTACGGTATGAAGTGGACTGAAGAAAAAGAGCATTTAAATTCAAACGGTAAGAACGCAGATGAATCAGAAGAAGAATCAGTAGCTCCCTGTCACAAGGGTCACTTACACTCACTTAAATTAAAGTGAAAGTAAAGTCACTTAAATTACCATCTTCTAGACACTCAGGTGCCTTCAAAGAGAAATCAGGACACCTTTAATCCCTAATGAATGCCAAAATGTTTCTTCCAGGGACTTCATGTTCATTTGCTCCATTCAGAAGTCAGATTACTTTTTTACCAAAACACTGGGGTCTGTGAATAACCCTTCACAGTGTGTGTCTGAATATTCAAAGCTGTCATTTCACAGTCTTGTGACACGACCCCCCTCTCCACCCAAACTAACATGAATATGTCGGATAATAAGCTGTAAAAGTCAGTGGAGTCCATTTCACTTCTGCAGCGATTCTCTAAGCTAAACAGCCAATCAGACTGGTCTCTCTCGTATGGTTGCCAAACATTCGCTGGTTTGGCATTTTTCAGTCTAAGGATTTGATTCTTTTGTCTGTCGTAAATGTCTGCAGGTTTACTATACATGCATGAGAGTATAATGTGTTTGGGTTTTAAACACCTATATACATGTGTGCTTCATGTGTAAGCATGTGTATTTGCAAGTGTACGTGGGAGTATTTATATATAAAGTATGTACATCTACACATCTTAAAGTGTCCATATCATGCTTAGTTTAGGGTTTATATTTAATTCTGAGGCTCTATTGATGTAAGATTATATGATTTCAAGTTTAAGAAGTGCAGGCTTTTATTCTTCTTTATGCAACAGCTCCTCTGGATTAAAAAAGCTTGTTTGAGCTCCTGTGACTTTAAGGCCATTTTTCCCCCAATCCCACTCTGTTCTGATTGGCCATCTTGTAAAAGTCCTTCTGTGGGCCGGACTATGCCCAAATGGAACAGCACCATCCTTCAGCAACAACCCGATGGTGATACTGGGACACATTGTGAGAACAGCTGTCTGTGAAGTGCAGTGAACAGATAAAAACTTGCTTGAAGTCTTTTGCTGGCCTGTAACTTTCACTTTAACTAAATCTACAGAAAAAAAAACATAAAGACTATTGAGCATGAATAGAGGAATGAGGTTAAACTGAGTCTCTACTGTCATATAGTCATTGTACAGGGTGATGGCTTACAGTGTCTTTCCTTATCACAGCGGAGCTGGAGAGGTCTAAGACTAAAGCTGCTCCGCTGTTTGACCAGCAGGCTGTGGAGAGGATGTGAGCTATATAAAAACATGTTTAATCTCAGTCTTCAATCCCCTCCCCCCAGTCCGGCCCCTAACTCCTGTACTCTGGATGAAGCCTCCCTCTCTCGCTCCCTTGGTGTTGTCTCCATGCTCAGGATGCAGAGCGCTCTGCATGGAAAGAGCATCCTCTCAGCTGGATTATATGCACGTCCATATTTCACTAATACAGAGCATGCCTGGCTACTGGGTCCACAGGAATCTTAGCCAGTATTTAATTATGTGCTATCCTACCTACCGGTACTCTGGAAGTATAGTGTGAGATTAATCCACCAGCTGGATCAGGATTAAGTGATAATCAGGAGCTTAAAATATATCATTTAGCTTCTGCTGCCAAAAGGCAACCTCTAGTATTCCCTGGTCAGCTCGTCTGACATTTAGGTGAAAAATATAATTGATTCATATAGAACATCCTTCCACAAATTAGTAATTTAACTTCTTTATGATCATGTAAGACTTATTTATTATTACTGTCTTTAATACTTAATGATGAAAATGAAAATGCACATCACAATTTACGTTTGGGGACTCTCTTGTAAAGGCAGTAGCTCAGCTGGTAGAGCAAGTGTCTACAAACCCTAGGGTCAGTGGTTTGATTCCCAGTTTCTCCGGGCTACATGTCGAGGTGTACTTGGACAAGACACCAAAACCCCCTAGTAGCGCCAACATGTACTGTCTGGCAGATAGTCCAACACCAATTTCCCCAAGGGTAGTGCTGGGCGGTATACCGGTTCATACCGAAAACCGGTTTTTATTTTTGTTATGATATGGATTTTTCTTATACCGTAATACCGGTTTAAATAGCCTAAACAACGTTCAGAGCGTGGCGCAGCGGGACACTGTTTAAGGGGGACCTTTTTCACTGCTACACCGCTAAACACGCATGTAACAGAGTACCTGCATTAGTGGAGGTATTGAGCAGTGAAAATAGACAGAGACCGTTCAGAAACTGAAGCTGTAGCAGACAATGAAGTTAAACATGACACAGAAGAACTTTTGCTGAAAAAGGAGCCGTATCTGTTGTCTGGAGATACTTTGGTTTTAAAAGCTCGGACGTGATCCAAACAACTATTTACTGCTGACGAGTTAAAGTTGTCACCGGAGGCTGGGCCGGGGGTGGGGTGGTAGACGGACGCCAACACAAACGCTTAAAGCAGTCATGGTGTTCATGTGTTTGCTTTAATGACAAATTAACAGATTTTGGGAGCGTTTAAAAGACGCTGATAGTTTTATCGCTTATCAGGTAGTTGACACGACATGTTTTCCGACACGCACTCTCTGTTTGCTGGTGAGTGAGTCTGCTCACCTGTGTGTGCACGCATTGGGGCGGATACAGATGATCCTGCCGTGCGCGATACAGAGAGGGTGAGGGTGAAACTACATGAGTCATGCTACCATGCTGAACATAGCCACATGGGCTCAAGAGTACTTTGGAAAACTGCTGCCACCTAAAACTCTATTATGCAAGGAGAAAGCCATACATCAGTTCTGTGCAGAAACGCTGCCAAGTTGTCTGGGCCTGAGCTTGTTTCACATGCACCAAATGACAGTGGAAACGTGTTCTGTGGTCAGATGAGTTCAGATTTTAGCTTTTTTTTGGGAAAAACATACATCGGGTTCTCTGTGCCAAAGATGAAAATGCCCACTAGACCAGAGGTAGGCAAATTGCAGATAATTTCTCACTGATTGATTAATCAGTTAATCAATCCTTTAAATAGACACTAAAAATGTGTATACTTAGCCTATACTGTAACTTAGTGGTAAGTGAATGCACAGTTGTTTTAATAAGGAAATCAAAACATGTTAACATGAAGTTGTACTTCTAGCATTTACAGTAAACCTCAGAAAATCCAGATCCAACTTGTTATTTTCCAATTTCTTATCCATATGTGTACTAAATACACAACAATACAGGTGTTTCCAGTTATACTCAAAGATTGTATCTGTGCTCATTACAGTATATCAGCTCATATAACATAAAGAAAAACATCCAACATTCAAGGTAATCAAACCCCCCATTTAATGAATATAGTGTCATATTGTTAATGCTCTATAACCCTCACGAAACTAACTCAGGGAACGCGGTAATCAGGTTAAAGTTTGATTAAGATATTCTGGGAATTACACGACGTGACCAAACCCGATGCACTACAGTGATGGAGGTTTAAGTTTGTTGTACCCTGTTGCACCAGGAGAGTGAGGGAGATGTCAGTGAAGCACAGTCTGAGCAGTACATGAGGTCTAATCAAGCGGAATAAGTGGAAACACCTGCGTAGGAGTAATATGGGGGCGTGTAGAGGCTTAAAGGATAAACTTGTTTTAAAACAATACTCACAAGGGTATACACTTAGTTACTGGTCATTCCTCCTTAAAGCAAAAGGAACATAGGTCATTTACTTCCATTGAGTCCACTGCAAGGTACAGATACTTATTTTTTTAACCATACAGCTTGTTTGCGAGTTGCCCCTCAAAACAAAGTCAAAAGAGGAATATATCCCTATGAAATTAACTGTTCAGTACCTCTATGTGCCATAAGTGGTTAGGTGAACAGACTCATCGAGTCATTACTGCAGATTTTATGTCTGACAACAGAGTGTTGTAGGAATGAGTCATAAAACCTGGAAATGAATCTGCATTTTAGCATTTCCAGTTCCCTTATCCCAAAGTTCATGGGTTTTCTGAATGGGTTTTTTATTAGGTGCCTGAAATAAGATCTGTGGTTAACGCAAGGTCATGAGATTTTTATGTTTTATTTGACGACATAAAATTTGTCAGTAAATCCGCTACTCGTGATTTTTTTCCATGTCTTTAAATGCTGTTGCTAACAAGTGGCTAAAGGTTGTTGGGAACATTAAACACACACTATTTATACTTTTTTAATTGTCCTTGAAAAAAGGATGTGAATAGTGATTGGCAGCATGAACACTTAGATCAGGTCAAACTAATAAGAAAGGCTTTTCTAGAAGAAATAAATTACAAGTTGTACACTTTGTGGTGGTGATGCCATCATGTGACAGAGGTGTAGTTTGTTGATAGCCTACAAATAGCTTTTTACTTCTGGTAATCATAACATTTGTGTTATAAAGATTATCCTGCTGAACAAAATATGTAAGTATCATAAACTTTTGTTTCTCACAGACCTTATTTTCTGCAATAATCCAAAACCCAATGGGAAAATCCATTAAATTTTTTGTCAAGTGAGTCAGGGTGATGCTGACTTTCATGTCAGCCTATAAAAATATTTAATTCCTACAGCACTCTTTAGCATGAATTTCTGTTATGGTTAATAATCTGATGGTTAATTCTAATTCTGTAATACAGAAGAATTAAGCATATAAAATGTCAGACAATGATTGTTTTGTCTAATCAACAGGTCAAAACTTTAAAATGGAATTAAAATCAACAGCCATTATAGAACTAAACAGACACTGTTTGTTTGGAGCTAAATAAATAAAAACAGTAAATAAAAACTATGTATAAAACTGAAAATACATCAAAAATAAAAAGGTTACTGTTCTTCAGCCCTTCTGGTTACCTACAGTACATAAAGCAGTTAAAATTAACCCACCTTTACCTATTAGCTGCAATATTAGTGAACTTTACACATTAAACATGCATCAGTACGTATAATTCAGTAATAGGAAAGTCTAACACCTTTTTCCACACTTTACTGCATTGTAAATTATATGTGAAATATACAATATTACACTAATAACACTAACCCATAATGACAGTGAAAACATAGTTTTAGAAATGTTTGCATATTTCTTAAAAATCTAAAACTCCACACACAGTATTCACACCTTAATTCTCAACTAATTTATTTCAATTTGTTTTACTTTACTCAATTTATTTTGTAGAAGCTCCTATATTCCTGGCAGATCCTGTCAAGTTTCACCACACCGGTTAGAAGTGTCTGAACTGCCATCTTCAGGTCTCTCTACAAATGTTCTGTGGGATTTAAGTCTGGGCTTCACTGTAGAGATAGTATTAGCCAGAGGATAAGCTGGTGTTCTTCCATTTCACAATTATCAAGGCCACTGTGCTCCTGGGAACAGAGCTTTAGAAATGGTTTTATACTTTTACAATGATCTATTCCTAAAAACACGATACTACTGTCAGAGAGGTTTATGTCCTGACATGCTGTCTGAATTGTGGGATCTTATATGAGAGTGTGAGTGTGTGCCTTTCTAAACTATGTCTAATGAGTTCAGTTTGCCACAGATGAATTTCAATCAACATCTAAACTTAAGCAAGCAGGATGTGCCTGACCACAATTTGAGTGCCACAGCAAAGGGTGTGAAAGGTTTTTGTAAATTAGAGATTTCAGCTTTTGATTCTTAGTAAAAAAAAAATATAATAGTATGTTTTCACTTTGTGATTATGGGTTACTGCATGTAGATGAATAGGAAAATTGTTATTTTTTTCAATTTCAAATTAAACTTACAACCCAGTAAAATGTGCAAAACAGGGGCCAACCGATTGATTGGTCGGATGATTAATGAAGCTGATCTGATCTGACATTAATCTGCATCGGACGATGTCCGCACTCATGCCTGCTGATTACTAAAAAATGTCTGCAGACACATCTGCAGCCTACAATGAGAGTATTTCAAACACATATGCGACTGAAAATAATGTGAGTGCACCAGTGCAAGTGACTCAAAAGGATATATTTTATTAGCACAGAGCAGAGTGAGATTAGCAGATATGTAAACACAGTCGTGGGGTTTCTGCTGCAACCTCCCCTCTCTGTGATGGAGGGTGGAGCTCAGCCCCTCCACACTGAAAGGACAGCAGGCAAGAGAGCAGAGGGAACCCAGGTGAGGTGAGACATTACTAGTTAATGACTGTAAATGGTTACACTTAACTCGTTACTGTCTGCATGATAAAAGCAAGTAAAAAGAAAATTAAAATAATTTATCAAAATACCTGTTAAACAAGAACAAACACTCATAAGAACAAACATCCCACATCTCCCTGAAGTTACAGGAGTGTCCCAAATATTAATAGCAGTTCCCTGACTGATGCAGTAGCAGCACTGGCGAGGCGTTCAGGGATAGTACAGGGTGTAGGTCAAATAAACTACATAGATACAATCCAAAATATGTTAAATTTTGCTATTACACAAATCAGTAAATTCACATTTACGAAGCTGGCATCAGTTAATTTGTCTTTTTTTTTTTTTTTGCTTAAAATTGAATCCAATTATTAAACTATTATCAAAATTTATTTTCGGATCAACTGAATTAAAAAGTGGTCTAATTATTTTTGCTTTAGAGCATTGGGTCGTTTATAGATACCTGCAGAAATAACCTAAAGAAACTGCCATCTACAACTAGGGCCCATGTGCACAGGTATTTTTGTTAGTATAGTTGGCGTTAGCTCGTTACCTGACACAGGTGAGCATACTTCAGTAACTACAGCTTGATTCCACCAACCTGAGACAAAAAACGTCTGTTTAATTAATCGCAGTTTCAGTTTCGTTAAATAGATGGAAAACATTAATGGAGTTTGGCTCGTGTTTTCAGACCTCGTGTATAACTGCCACAAAACTTCAGCCACAGTGCGACTGAACAGCTAAAAGACACTGTAGTAAATAGAAATTGTTTCTAACTTTGTGTTGTTTTGAATTAATTCGTATTTAAAGTCAGTATAAACTTACCTTGAAACTTTATTGTATTGTCCGTTGACGCTTCCTCCTGTTGGTTCACACCCACTGACACATTGAGAACTTCCTGGCCTCCCATTGGCTAAGAGATCAAAACGCGCTCTGATTGGTGGAGATAAGCAACATGCCGACCGGAGGAAAAGCCATCACAGGAAGTACATTTTTTTAATGTCTTGTGTGGGCTTTGAATGTATAGCCTGTCTTCAGTTTATGCCTGCTGAAATACAAGAATTATATACAAAATACAGACAAACTCAAATATTAGTGCTTATTTAACAAAACCAGAAATTTGTATGAAATGAACTTGCCCTACAGGAAATCTCTGTAATCTAATTGAAAAATATCTGTAGATTTAAGGGGAATAAGGAAATGTAAATAGTTAATTACTGAGCAATATCTATTAAAACTTATTTTAATTCAAGATTTCTGTTTAAGTTTTCCAACACCAACTAGTGCCAGTCTAATAAAGTCTTGTACACAACATAAGGAAGATGAAATAAAGATGTAACAAACCCGTAATGTAGATAGATAGATATTTATTCATAGTACACAAAAGAGAAGTCATAAAATGTCCTGCAGGTAGAAGTGCCAGCAGAATCAGAGGAGCTTTTGTGGTTGACATGTTTGACAAACTTGAGAGTCTCTTTGTCTCTGTAGACGAGGGCGAGCGAGTTGTCCTCTGGATAAATTGTCAGAAGCTGTGAAGACAAAAACAAAGCAATGACAATATTTATTACTTTAATTTGATCCCCATTAGCCACTATGTAGGTAGCAATTACTCTTTGTGGGGAGCCAGAAGTAAACATTACATCATAATTAAAAAAACAACAACACAATAACAACAGCCAACATTATATGTCAATGTATAGTCATACATAAAACTGAAAACACCTGAACTGTTGCATCAAAATCATATATTCCTCAGTGGCGTTTTAACCACACCTGAATAACACACAAAACACACAAACTGGGTTCAGTGAAAGCTTTTGTTAACTTTTGTTTTGTTAACCTCTGTGATAGACTGGCGACCTGTCCAGGGTGTACCCCACCTCTCACTCAGAGACAGCTGGGATTGGCTCCAGCAACCCCGTGACCCTTAACAGGAAGAGTGGTTAACATAATGGATAGATTGAATGGAAGGACGGATGTTTTGTTAACTCTGAGTTGAGTTAAGGGAAACTCTGAGTTTTCAGTTCCATAAACAGAGATCAGCAGCAGCAGTAACTTTCGTCCGTCCCGGGCCAGGGACCTTTGTTGCATGTCACACCCTCTCTTCACCCCATGTTTCCTGTCTACCTCTCTCACTGTCAAATAAAGGCTAAAATGACAAAAAAAATTATAAAACATCAATTATTACAAAAAATTATGTGACTGCCTCATTTGTGGTCATCTTGCTTCTCTTTCATTCTGGGGGGGTCTATATAACAAAGGGCTTTTATTACTAAGGGTGCTTTGTCTCATAATCCATCTTTGGGTCACACTAAAGGTTACACACTGAGAGGCTTCTAAATAAGTGTTACATGTTTGATTTCATCTTCTGTTGCCACCAGCACTTTCAAATCACATTTAAAGATGCAGTGTGTCTAATTTAGAGATCTATTAGCAGAAATGGAATATAGTATTCATAAATATGATGTCATTAGTGTGTAATCACCTAAAACAAATCCCAATCATTGTGATTTCTTTAGCTTTGAATGAGCCTTTTATACTGTATCCACATAGGGAGCGAGTCCCCTTTCATTGGCAATGTTTCTACAATGGCCCAGAATGGACAAATCAAACACCGGCTCTAGAAAGGGAATCACGTTTTGTTTGAATTTGGTGACTCTGGACTTTTTTACAATCTTACATTGAAGCTATAGCCTGTAATCTTACTATACTACACCAAACACCAAATAGATTAACTAAATCCACGTTCTGAATATGTAGCTATCTAAAGTGACCTCATCACTTGACATATTACTAGTCGAGTGATGTGACCTCACGGACACAGTAACCTCCCTCTCGTTAGGACATGGGGTGTTAGGGGTGCTGAGAAGGTTGCAATGTTACCACTAGACCCTGCAAAATCTTTTACATTTTACACACTGCACCCTTAATAAATATATGTCAACAAACTGACTACTGAATTTAATATACTGACTCTTTTCTCAATCTCAGGATCTTTCACAGCTGCTGCTGCAGCATCAGTGGCTACGGCTGTGTTGTGAAAATGTACGTGGTGTGTTTAATCACACTTTTTTCCGCCAGAATGTTTTGTTTTCTGACATCCAGGGTACATTAATTTTAATGGATGACTGTTTTTACAAAAAAAAAAAAAAAAATTAATTTTCCTCATTCTTTTGTTTAATGGTGTTTTGTGTTGAAGATAACATAAAAGAAATCATGGCTTACAAAATACTGAAAGTTTGAACCATGTCTGGGGGAAAATGCACTAGGAAATACAATGACAAATGATTTTAGTAGAATGATCTGTAATCTTTAAAACGGCAAAATGAGTAGCATGTATTTAACAACAAACATAAAGCAGCACTGGTCCACAGAGAGGGACAGGGAGAAAAAAATTAAGAAAATTATACTGTAAATCATACTTTCATTAAGGATTAATGTCAGTGCAGTACTTCTACTTTTACTAGAGTACATTTTTGTTTGTATATTTGTACTTTTACTCAAGTTATGTCATAACATATTGTTTTAATCTTACCACAGTGTTACTGCCTTGTTGCTACTGCCCATGAACACTGACTACAGTGATCCTTGAACTAGGTACCTAGCTAACGTTAGCTGATTAGCTACTCTGACAAAGAAGAATTTCTTGTCTTTCACCCTCCAAACGGCAGCTTTTCTAAAGTGTTTCCTACACATGTACAACTATACCTCATACTGTGATCAGCACTCACCTCCTCATCCTCCTCATTAGCAACGTAACACGTGAAGCCTCCAAACTCTGACTGCCAGCCTATGAAAGACAATTAAAAACAGTCACAATACAAATTCTTACTGTGTGTGTGTGTGCGCGTGTGTGTGTGCTCACCTGTACACCCAAAAGGCAAAAGTAGGTCCAGAGCGTACTCTGCGCGCACCGCCTCTCCATCATGCAACAGAGTGTAGCTGCCATGGGACCATCGACGCAGTTCACTACAACATACAGGTGTGCTCAGCTCTGAAGAAAACACAAAGTCAAAGTTAAAACACACATACACACCCGTGTTGATAGGAGAAACCATCTCACACTGACACACACCTTTCTCTCTGCTTGTATTTGCTGATTCAGTCAAAGAACCAGTGGCTTCTCCATCCCGTTCATCTTCTCGCTTGTTCTTCTTCTCTTTGTCTTCATCTTCTTCATCATCATCATCTGCAGGACACAGGTAGTGCAGTCGAAGGCCGGTGAAGTTGGAGAGAAGCAGGAAGAAAGCCTCTGAATGAAGCAGCTCCCAACATGTGCTCACACACTGAGGCAGAGTTTCCAGAGACGCCACTTCACAGCATCTGAATTCACACAGGTAAAGAACAGTCTCAAATACTAGATGGGAAGTAACTGAATAAATTTACTCTGCTGAGGTACAAATGTGAGATAGTGGTACTTTATTTTACATACAGTACATATGATGTGATTATAGAATATGATGTATGACTGTAGATGTGGTGTTGCTGCTGAGTACTTCTTCAACTACAGACCCACCTCTTATTGGGTGTACCTCTTCTCGTCCACTGAATCTGAGAGAGTCGCAGTGCTTCAATCACCTCCCTGAACTTCTCCTCCTGAGGACAAACAAATTCAACAAATTCAGTCGACAAGAACATGTGGACACGACGTGGTACGGTTGAGAGATGAACAGTAAGAAGTTACCTTGAGAAAATCTTTAAGCTGAATTTCAGAGCTGTCCTCAAACTCCCCCTGAATTTGTTCTTGGTAGGAGATGTCCAGGTAGACTGGATTGACCCACTCCAGTAGCAGCGTCTCCTGTCATGAACACAAACGTAGAAATGTATGGTGTCCATTACAGGAGCAGTCTGACATGATGGGACATCTGTCGAATATGAAGTTGGAGCCAAAATACGGTTTGGCGGCCATGAGAGAATTTTTAAAAAGCTGCCAAATAGACACAAAAGAAATGGTTCCAGGGGGGCACTTAAAAGTGATGGACACAGATGGGACAAGCTTGTTGTCATGGCAACTCATGAAGCATGAGTCATCAAATTAGCTAATACATGTTTATATTATATATACAGTTTTCTGATTGATTTACATTTCTAATGATAGGATTCAGATCTCTTTACATGGTTGTGTGTTCTATTTGAAGCTCTTCATTTGTTTCTAAATGCTGCGTCTTTTGTCAAATTCAATTCAATTCAACTTTATTTATATAGCGCCTAATCACAACATAAGTCATCTCAAGACACTTTACAGTGTAAGGTTTAAGGCGTGGCCCAGTTGTCTGTTTCTGCACTAACTTTGGATTCTCATCCAGAAGACTGGCGTAATGCTTTCGCACACAACTTCAGCTAGCTCAGCACAGCATGGCAGAGGAAACAGATACAACATCAGCTGAGCTCATAAATAAATGCACATATAACTGTCTAGAGGAAGGGTCAAAGCGCGACAAGTGTTTATGACAGTTGTGAGAAAGTAAATTATACTCAGCAACTGTAAGGGAGCCAAATAGTAAAAATATTGCATAATAATGATATAATTGTACACAAACTCACATCTCTCGGTAAGTGAGGACTCCTTGGGATGGGGGGCTCAATGTGTCTAGGAGGACGCTCCAGAGACGGTCCATGAAACCAGCCGCCCAGAGACAGACGACACTTATCCTGAGACAAAACCTCTGACACCTGTAAAAACACAACACCTCCAAGTCTCCTTTAAGGGGTAACAGCAACCTACAAGTTTTCTGCACACTTCACTAGTTAAAGTGTCAAAGTATGTAAATAAAAGACATGTAAATAAAAACCAGTAGAGCTGACGACAACTAGAGTTATTTAATAAACGCAGTGTCAACTTATTTCACATTTTTGTCATTACTTTTTGACACTTTGTGCATTATAACTTACTACATGTGCAAGCTAGAGAAAATATGATTGTTGTAAATGAATTTCTTCTTTTTTAGGACTTTTTAATACCTGCACGTAGAGTGAATTTAAAAATCAGGAACTTATTCTTACTTGGTGAAATGAGACTGGAGAAACTTCAAAAAGGACGAGTGTGTTCCAAGACGGTACGAGCGACTTCACTATACTCTGTGGTTGGAAATTACCTGACGACAAGGATGAAAAATATAAGATACATCTGTTGTCTAAGAGCACAAAATAACACACACACACAGTGGGTCACTCACTGTCAGTTGTGTACAGATCGAGGGTTCCTCCGTCGCTGCTCTGCCACGGAGGCACAAGATACAGAATGAAAGCAACACGCCGCCCCTCAAGTTCATCGTCGTGACACAGGAGAACATCTAGAATAAAAGCGCGTGTAGAAGGTTAGTTACAGTGGAAAGAAAAGTAAATAAACTATGTGCAATTACCTGGTTTTCTTTTGCATAAATTGGTCATGAAATGTGAGCTTATCTTCACCAAAGCCACTACAGCTAACACATACAGCATGCCAGCATGAAAACATCATGATTTCGGGCACCACTGATGTCTAAACACTGAAGTGAATCTACTACAGAATGGCTTCAGAGACACCAAATCTAACTTTTGTATTATGTTCGCTGATATTTGTGACTTTGGTGAAGCTCAGATCATGTTTCTTGACCAATTTATGCAGAAAAGCAGGAAATTTCCTATAGTTTACTTATCTTATTTTTTATTGCCACTGTATAAATATATAAGCATCGTTCCTTATTGATTTTTAGGACTAAGCTCACCTGTGTATTCATATCTGGCACAAGAAATATCAACTGTTGGCTCCAGTTCAACCCCCAACACGTCCCCAAGCCAGGAGCGGAAACGCCCGAACAGAGCTGCCCTGAACACAGTGCACACATATGACACAAAATCATTTTTACATTTTAAACACTTCATTGAGCCCAAAAGGAAAAAATTTGCACATTACAGCAGCACAGTGACAGGTAAAAAGGAGGAAAACAATAAGGCACTCTGTGAATAATAATTAGACGAATAAAGGAATAAAGGAAACGAAAGAAAGGAATATAAAAGAAAACTGAAACTGGCATTAGTTCAATTATCCTGCACGTTAATATACTGTCAATCAAATACAATCAGAGATAAATGAGTAAATAGTAGTAAGAGTGGGACAATGCAGGTGTATTGTTGCAGCATTTATCCAAATACTGGTCCACAGGGGGTTGTGTTCTGAATCTCAAGTCAATAACAGAACAAGATAACATTACATGAGAAATAAAGTATAAAACTATCTAAAAAGACAGATATTTGCAATTTACGTATTGAACAATAATTCAATTATTTTAGAGAAAAATTATGAAAAGTCTGAGCCACTGATGAACTTTGGAATAAAATAAATAAATAAACACACCTGTAATTTACTGATACTAAAGACAATTAAGAGAATAAGATCAGCTGATTTGTTAGGTTGTTTATTAACATAATGTAAACACTGTATAATCTTTTAGTGTTTGGTTTATTTTATTATTGTAAACTTGCTTTTGATGAGTTATATTTACATGTAAATTTATTTATTGTAAGTTTTCATTTACTTACAATAATTTCCATAAATACATTAGGCTGATCCTTTAAACTAAATAATAAAATGAGAAATTCTCACCACAGTTTGATTGTTCGACTGCCTGAAAGCTACCATGACATTTTGTTGTGACATAAATAATAAATGATCACAACAGGAGGCTGTGATTGTGTATTTAATTATGGTATTTATCCTCCAGGGTTGCATTTCCTCAGTAGCTGCAGCAACATATAATCATAAATAAATATTTATAAGAAACAGTCTCTCCACTGTAATGAAATAATTACTTGTAAATAAAGGAAATGCTTCTACTTTATTTTTCTGTCTAGGTAACGTGAGTATAATTCGACAATATTTATGTAATTTGTTTGAAAAACACAACATTTACACCACTGTAATGATTTATAGTAATGTACAGATTATAAAATAGACATTTTATGTCTATTTTTGGTTTGTCTATTTGTGCTAACTGCGTGTCTTTTAACTGAGCCATATGTCTAACAACATGTGATTAACTGCAGCTGAATCCTTCTTTCACAGTCCCAATGTTAATGTAAACTTTAAGAGAAATACTAATTAGACGGCCGACGTAAGCTCTGGCTCCATCTGGTGGGGCTCAAAAACTGTCTTTTATCCCTGTACTGCAAACATAAAAACTGAAAGAAAATACAGTTAGCTCTGTCAGTTTCTAGATAATAAAAAAAAGATAAACAATCTATGTCAAGCAATATGGTCAAATTTATTCTTACAATATATTGTTTCATCTCAATTAATGTTGATAATTATATATGTATAAATTTAATGCCATTAACAAGGAAGAAAATGTATGTGATAAATGTATTATAAATACTTGATTATCGCCACTTTAAAGAAGAGTAGATTCTCTGAGGTGAAAAATGTGGATTTTAATTGACTACCATGCTCTAAACTAAGGTTGATTTTGTTAAAGGTTAATTAACTGTTAATTGCTGAAACGGTGGTTTAATCTCAGCTATTGAGAATCAGACACTACATTGTTAAAGCAGTCGACACAATGATGATTGTAATGTAATCAGTTTTAAAACAGTCAGCTTAGAAGCACAGAAAAACAAACCATTTTACAGATATTGTCCCATGTGTTCTGCTTGAAGCCTACTGTGAGAGAATGTCTCACATCATCAGAACACAACTACTATCTTCATTTCACCGTCCTCTGCAGCTATCATACGTTACACAGTAACAGAAGTTGCACAAACACATCAGGTATGATGCGTAAAGACATAAATGCAAACGATCCGCTACCTGAGTCCTGCGATGTGTGGCTCTGTTCTCTTCTTCAAGTCGTCCGACTGCACAGAAACAACAACACAGTAAAGACAGAGAAACTACAACACAATAATCCACTGAACTAAAATTGATGAGAAGATCGGTTTCACAGTTACCTGTTTAAATTTGTAGAGATCATTTGACTTCTCAAGGAAGTTGAGCTCCAGCAGTTCTCTCTGCAGGTTTTCTACAAAGGTCTCGCTGCTGAGGAAGTTCCTGATGATGCAGTGAGGGAAAGGGTGGCAGTCCAACTCAAGATCGCCTGCAAAACAACAGCAAGTGTCCCACTGAACTGTTTCTTAGCCCAATATTGACATCAGCTTCAATATATCTGCCAGTGTTCAGGCTTCACATAAACAAACAAAATGGAAAGAGAAAACACAAATGTATTAGCATCAAAGTACACTTAAAAGTATTACAGGTGATACAGAATGACTCCTTTCAGAGTGATACACAGTATATTACTGTATATCAGTGGATTATAATCATTAATACATTCATGTGTAAACATCACTAATTTTGCTGCTGTTAAAGGTGGATCTCATTAATCCATAATAACACATCATAAATTATTAGTTGGCTGTATTTTGTATTAAGAATCTGCATCTGCAAAATAACTAGTAACTAAAGTGCCAATTTAAATGTACTGAGGTAAAAACTAAAATATTTTCCTTTGAAATGCAATGAAGTAAATGTAACCTAAAAAAGAAATACTCAAGTAAAGAAAAAGTACAGTTTAAATGTACAGTAATTTAGTTACTTCCCACCACTGTTTGCTGCAACACAATTATACCACAGTGATAACAGACCTACGTTTACAGGCCAGTATGTGTGCGTCGTGTATAAGCAGACGTCAACCATGAGTTTCACTACAAATTAATTAACCAGTTATGTTTGAAAGAACCAGACACGTGTTTAAAAATACGTTTCGTTGTTCTGACGACATTCACAAATTCCTTGGATTCTAATCTAATGATCTGGATTACAAGCTGTTCAGGAAAGCGAATAATAAATTACATTTTCAGTCTTTTCCCTCTGAGCTGCGACTGTGATTCCTACGCAGACAGTGGACCGGCCGCCATCTTTGTTTTGACTGGGAAACAGGGTCGAAACTTGGGGAAAAGAGTCATAGTTTTTAATCTTCCAGCTGGCTGATGTTTTTATCATCCAGGCGGTTAAACGAGTATCTTACACATCTACAGATACATTCAGATCAACGGTGTTTTAAACGATCTTCTATGTGAGAATGTATGCTGATAAACGAGGAGCAGAAACCTGAGCTAAACATTGAACAACAACAACAAATGAATACACGATTTATCACCGTTACATGTCACAGACTAACGAGCCCAGACGAACCGAGCCGGTGGTTCGGTTTACTTTACCGTGGCTGTAGTGGCTCCTCCGGCTCCACGCCTCCTTCACAGCGCTCTTCCCCTGATCGTCTCCTACAGACGAACAAAGTTCAGCTACTTCTTCACATTTCTTCTTCTTTTTCTTCTTGTCTGGTTTGCGAAACTCGTCCTGCTGTCGTTTAGAGGCCATGGTAGAAACCATACGGTCCCAACTCGGGTTCACCTGCACTTTATGAAACGATTTGACAAGTCTGATTGTAGCGGCATGTGTGGATGAAAATGGCCCGTGTGTCGCGGATGAATGACGTCGTTAGAAGCCGACAGACAGACTGACGGGTGGCAGAAGAAATGACTGAAAGTTCAAATGTCGAGTTAAAGTATTTTTCCTAGAAATTTATCAGATTCTTCTGTGTAAATATTTCATTCGTGGATTTAAATATTTCAAGTTCACCTTCCCTCAAAAATATGTTTTGCTTACACACCGACTGGCCACAACATTAGATCAAACTGGTGATTTTTAACATAGTGGAAGACAGGTATAAGCATGTGAAAGTTATTTCATTTAGTTAACCTTCCACTACTGGAAAATGTTGTGGCTGCTCAGTGTCTTTTATTTTACGGTGTTGTCGAGTGTTCTGGTCAGAATTGATCTGAGTTCACCTTAAAACTTTAAGATGTCACATGTGATATTTTAAAAGACTTTGATTTACAGGGTCACAATGTTTAAGCCAGCTGACAAGATGTTTAAATGTGTATAGCAACAAACTCACTATAGTATGTTGTTCTTTTATAATCCACATATGAAAGACAACCCTTGTCATCACATATTAGGACATATCTGACCTTAACCTGGAGATGGATCAAAATTATCACCACGTTTGAATTTCACTGAGACCAGTGAAACACCAGTGAACATTTAAAACAGCAGAAATGACTGTTTTCTCAGCAGAAACAATTCAGATTCTGCTGTCTGCACACAGAACAACAGTGCTTCTTTTTAGGGCCATTTTGTTTCACATGTACAGTTTAAAATTTATACAGTTAACAATGTCTTCACTTAGGTTTTAATTGAAGTGCAAAACCAAATAAAATGAAATTACTTCCTAAAGTAATTCAGTTTTACTTAGAATCAGCCACTCTCTTTAAACTTTATAAAAACATACTCAAATGACTGCTTTATTAAAAAGAAAAAAAAAAAACCCAGTAATGTTACAGGTTAAAACTGGAAAGTCAATGTTGTAGTTTGTTTAATCAAACATTAGCCTCCTCTGTAAGGACATAAAATCAGATCTGAACACACTGAAATACAGACTATACTACAAAAAACTATGTGTTTTCAAGATTTAAAAAAAACAAAAACAAACACGACATTTTCTTCTAACAGTATCAACAGCCCTGTGGACTGTCAATATACCCGACAAGACAAACTTTTCTTTTGTGAAAGTAGATTTTTTTCCCCACATTGTTTTTTAACCTGAAGCTTCACTCAGATGCAGCTGCACTCACAGAGACAGCCAGATGTTCTCCTGCTCACTCACATCAGTTGTAGATAAAGTTGAACCTACAACAACAAATTACGGTTGTTAATGGTCACACAGATTTCATAATAATATGACATTTTGTGTCTTAACCAATTTATTTTTAAATTTTTCTTTCCTTCCTGCTGGAGTCCTGCTAGCGTCATGTTCTAGTCTGAGCAATCACCTCAGCATGATGTAATCATTCTGTATGAATATATTAATTTGCAATAAACAATTTCCCCTTTTTATATAATTTAAAGTCAAAATACAGAAACGCATACATCTGCACACCTGAATGTGTGACTGGAGCATCAAAGGAGAATGCAATACTACGCACACACAGTGTGTGTACGTACATGTCACATATTTCAGCAAGATACAAATCTAAAACAGTCCTTCAAACCATAGCAGTAGTCTTTGTATTCTATGTATAGGCATGGTTAGCCTGTTTGTTTTGGATTGGGTTCCAAGTAGTTAAATACACAGTTTGGATGAACCAGCTGCAAAGTTGGAAATTTATTGAATTGACTAAAAAAGAATAATGATTATTTATAATTATTTGTTACTGGTGTGGCTGCAGCACAGTCTCAGGCTCTCAGTGAAGAACAAACAGTGTGGAAACGGTTAATGAACATCACAGAGCAGTGATAAAATACTGTATGAGGCAAAAACCCTACAACCCTTAAACGCACCAACATGTCCATGGTTCACATTTGACACTTAATTAGTTTTTGTCAGTGTCAGGCTGCTCTGATAACTGCTCTTTAAATCACAGTTTAAATTATCTTTTGTTTTATCAGCATGACTAGAAGAAGCTCCATTCTTAAATATCAGTTATATCTGTAGGGATTTAGGGATCTACGATGACAAAACACATGGAAATATCATAATAAATACCTGCTCAACAGCTGCGGTAGACTGGAAATGATTGGTCCGTATCCAGGAGCGTTGTCATAAAGTTCAAACAAAGGTGCTGCCACCAGTTTGTAGTTCTTGGGGACGGCAAACAGCGCTGAAGACACGTGACCACAGGTTTCAAAACAAGAAACAACGACACTATTAACGTGTCTCTAGTCTCCTTTTTCATCTATTAAAAGAAAACAAAGCCACAGTAATGTCACAAGTTACTGACCTTTTTCCTGCAACTGAACCAGGAACAGCTTCTTATGCTCCTTAGGTTTGGTGATGTGAGCTGGAATGTAGGGGTACTGCAAGACAAACAGTTTCAGATGGGTTCACGTTAGTAGAGGGGATGTTTTGATCAGGTTTGTATATCAGGTATCAGCTTAAACAGACTTCGATCTGACGTTACATTTACCTAAACATAAAGTTTGCTGCTTTGATGTTACTACACACACACACACACACACACACACACACACTTACAGATAGGTGGAGTCTACAAAAAACATTCATATACATAGCTAATTGGCTGCTAAAACATTTAAAAACTGTTCAGTTAATGCTTCACTTTCAATTAAACATGCCTAAAATACCTATACAGTACCTCTTAAATTGTTCCTTAATTTTTTAATTCCTCACAACTTGTTAGGTGTGCACTAACCTGTGGAGGCTCGAAGTTGGGGCGCCACCAGTTGCCGATACAGTCGTCAATCACCCAGTCCTGCTTCACCCCGTCCTGCCGCCCGAGGATCTAACATCCAAACAAAAGTTAAAATATATAAACTCCACCATTCATCACAGCAACGAGAAGCTTAAACTGTGCTGTGACATAGCTACCTCAGTCATCAGGCGCTTCAGACCCTCCACCTCGTCTTCTCCCGGACTCAGCTCTCCACCAGGCCTGCGGGAGAGACCTCAACAGTCAGACGACCGCTCTACTGCTTCATGCAGGAGCCTCTGAATGTCTAATACTCACAGTTTGAAGAAGGTGGTTCCCAGCTGCAGCAGTAGCACGTGAGGCAGCCTGTGTTCGTGGACAATGAGAACACCCTCCACTGTCCTCCGCATCCCCATTTTATCAAACTCCTCCCTCATCCGCTGGAACCGGGCCGCCACTGAACTGTCCTTCTCATACAGAGGCTCCTTGGTACCAAACGTGTAGTTGGTGAGAGGGTATCTGAAGTAAAAATACACATGAAAATCATTAACTCATTAACCAGGGATCATTAGAGTGTGTAGCGGGATTGACCAGGAAAAAGGGGTGCCAGTCAGAGCAAAATGTGTTATGGGATCTGGGTTGCATGTGGATATGCTATCAAAAGTAAAGTTTTGATATAGAGTAGAAAAAAAGGTTCAAATAGTGTTGAAACCAACAAGTATTTAAATTAATGATTAAACCATTGGTTGCTTTTTCAGAAGAGCTGATCTAAAATCTACAAAGTGTCAGAAAATAAAAATTATTCAATTTTCAAGAGCTCAAAGTGATGCTGACAAATTGTTGAGTGTAGATAAAATTCAGGATTTTATTCATTTAAAATTATCAGAATAAAAACGTACAAAAAGTGACACTGGAGTCTGAACTTTGCCATAGATAATGAAAACAAGCGTTAGTTGCTTTTACAATAATATATTTTTTATATAACCGACTACTGAGTAAAATAAACAATGAATATTTCTAATGGCATGTGTCACTATTATGTTGAAAATCGCAGTTTTCCATTCCTACCTTTCACTAATATTCCTGAAAAACCTGACTGACTATTTGATTCTTAAACATATTGACATGAAAATAAGTTACTGCCTTTTTCTGATGAAATAACACTTGCTATCTTTAACAGATTTCTGTGGGTTAATATGGAATAAAACAAAATGGCTTAAAACTTGATTTTGGGGCATCTATAAAAGAGTGTAAAAATGACACTGAAGTTGGCTTCAGATTCATAGCTTCCTGTTGCCAATTAAGAGGAAAATTAAGAAAAGTTAAGAATCTTTTTCTTATTTTCTATTTGCTGTGAAAACGTAATGTTTGGAGCACACCTTTACATTTGTGAATGCGTTTACATTTGAATTTTGTCACATTTACAACACTTCTTTTTATCAGGTCCACATCAGAAACTA
The DNA here is from genome assembly GCA_032362345.1 of Sandelia bainsii. Classification (NCBI taxonomy): domain Eukaryota; kingdom Metazoa; phylum Chordata; class Actinopteri; order Anabantiformes; family Anabantidae; genus Sandelia; species Sandelia bainsii. The sequence goes on from JAUMHL010000018.1 coordinate 7,146,868, forward strand.
TACTTGGTCAAATCAGCACTAGATTAAATAGAAGAGTTAAAACAGTGGTTTAAAATATCATTTCAGATCTGTAAAACATTGATTGTATTTGTGAAGATGCAATAAAGGGTATTTTTACTCACATTTAGACCACCTGCGGCTGGTATGAGGTGATCTACACTTAGACTTATGTCAAATTAATCTTAGTGTGGACTCACAGTCTCACAGCTGTGAAACAACATCTTTCCATGCTCCCAGATAATTTTGTTCATATATGACAACAGATCAGTAGATCCAGATCTGGACCTGGTTTGAAGTGGTCTACATGCGTGTAACAATAAAACTGCCCTCTTTTGGATAAATACAATATAATTTGAATAAATTTAAAAGTGGGTTGCAAACTTCGTTAAGAGTTTTTATAACACACCTAATACTCTTTCACAACAGGAAATAAAATAAAATGTTTTTTCTCTTTAACTTTTCCTTAACGACCAGCGAGTACGAATATGAGGCCAACTTCGGCGTCGTCTGGTTGAACAGGACTGTGTGTGTGTTACTGTCGGTGCTCGGACACTGACAGACACATGCTGCTGCTGCCGCCCACATGTGTATTATTTGTCGACGTGAACTCACAGGTTGATGGTCCTCTCCAGGGTGAGCGGTTTAGCGGGCCCGCTCATGTATTTGTTCCCGAACTGAACGGCACCACCGCGCGGCCAGCCGGTGGACGAGCGACTGGGAGGCACGACCGACATCTCTAACGACTGCACGGCGACGCTGGATCCTCCTGCAAATGTACCTTGGTCGGCGGCTGGTTTCTAACGCACTGGATGATCCTAATAGCGCAGGAAATTCTCAGCACTTTGTGTGGAGGGTCCACAACAATTTCTCTTCCTTTCGTCGGTTCCCTCGGTTCTCCTCTTCCGGGTGAAGTCAGCGCAGTTTGTCCGCCAGCGACGCCTGCTGCTGCGGATGATGAGCACCAGCAGGTACCGATAAATAACGCGGGCTCCCCTTCACTTTAACGTTGTACATTTGATCTTAAAGGGATAAATTTGCCCTTTTACCATTAATTTACACTCAGAAGCCCAATACGACAAAGTTAAAACGTGTTCTGAGACATTTTTGGTAATTTATAAAAAATAAAAAAATGTAATTTACAAAAGTGTTGAACCCATTGATTTGGCTCCAAGTTGGGGTCTAGTGGATCCTGTTTGTTTTAAATTTTCCTTAAGATGTGTTTAAAACCTGACTGAGATCCACCTAAACTAATTTGATCAGGCACAGTTAAGAAAGACAAGCACCTGTATGAGGACAGAGATAAGCTGGTCTGGTAAGACCAGTGCTTGGAGGTCATTGAGCAGACTTTCAGTCAGTATGTCTGGCACAGCTCATCATATAATAACAGCCCTTTGGTGAAGCATGGTGTTGGCAGCATCATGCTATGAGGGGGGCACATCAGCAGCAGGGACAGGTGGACTGGGAAGAACCGAGTGAGGAATGAATCCAGCCAAAGAAAACCTGCTCTAGTCACAGTACTCGTGACTTTTACCTTTCAGCACAGTGATCCAAAGCAAACAGTCAAGGCAAAGCTGGAGCTGGAGTCTCTGACTGTCCCCGGTGGAATTTTTATGGCCAAGAAATGTGGGATAAACTAAATAAATCTAGACATGAGATACTTGTAGAGACTCGCACAACAAGACTTGGAGCTGTACGTTTGTCATTATGGGCTATTGAGTATATAGTGATGGGCAAAAAATGACAATTTTATCAGTTCAAGATGAAATGCACCAGATAATATTTGAACCCAGCTCAGTTATTGTAGTTTAGCTTTGATATATGATCTATTATTAATGATTAAGTATATTTGGCAGTATTAAAGTCCTTTATCTCACTGAAACAACCAAAAACAAACTGGGCTTATTACATAACTGTGAATTTTCTCATCCACACCAGAAACTTCACACTTGCCAAAACACTCTATTTGGCAGAAAGAGTCATTTTTACAAAGGAGACATTTTATAATGGACTTCATTACTTCACATTACTTCAGAGAAACAAGGTTTGATTTTTAGAGTAGATGTAACATACTAATACATACAATACTAATGTTAATTTTATTTTTGTGTAATATTCACCCTCATTTTCTCTACAAAATAACAGTTTGCAATAGATTTTACCTAAATACATTCCATCTACAAGTTAGATATCAGCAAGCATTTTGTTTTGGATAAAAATATCACTGTACCTCAGATGTGAAAATGATGAATGTTCTTGAATTACTTCCATGTCAGGGTTCAGTTAAGCAAAATCTCTGCTTGTTCACATAGGACCTAACCCTTGTCCCCCTGTTTCAGCACTTTATCTGATGGCTGCCAGCAGCATAACAAATTACTGCAATTATAGTTGCAGTGCTATGAATCTTCTGATTTTAATAAAATTTTAAAAAAGGGCATTTCCTTTATAGAAACAAAATGGAGAACTATTATTTTACATGTATGGCTGCCATACCCCAACAGTTTTAGGACAATGATTTCAAAATGTTTTCAAACCCCAGTTTTCAGAAAGACTAGTCTGACAAACATCCAATTCTAAACTGGGCTGGGATGCAAAACAATTAAGTCAGCCTTTTCTGGAGCTTTCAACAGCATCTCACAGTCTTCCTCAGTAGATGCTGAGAGATGAAAGTTAGCTCATTTATCATCGGGCTGTTCAAACGTGGTACCAAAGACCTCCATGACAACTGAGGAAGCTCACGAGTGCCCGAAAATGCTAGCAAGTGTACTATGATACAATATTTTATAGGTAAAAAAAATGTGAATTTGCTAGAAATCATGTATTCACTCATAAAAAAGCAGAGAAACGCAGTCAGTTCAATATTCCATTTAATAGTCATAACTATGTCTCTTATCCATCTATTGTAAACATGGTGTAATTAACCACAGTAGTTCTCTTATGGTACATAATCATATGTGCGATGCAAAAAATTCAAACATAAGTTAAAAAAGGACAAAGACACTGCTGGATTTGTTGATTACACCACACATCACACCAAGGGGATCTCAGTTCTTTGGTCCACCTCTGTGGTGTGCTGCCGAAACGTGATGGTCCCTGTAGGAAGTGCCATGGATCAACTCCCACCCTACCCCTTTACCCTTTACTGTGGCCTCTCCTGCTCCTGTCACAGTAGTTGGTCCCGTATTTATCCATTTCTGTATTTTTTTTAAAATTACTTCTTGCTCACTGATTTATCTTCTTGTTGTTTTGGACTCTCTGTCGCTCCCTTATCGCTGCAATGCACACTCTCTTTCCCTGATGGAGGTGCAGCTGTTGTGTCTTCTTCAGCTTTCACACTTTCTTCCTGGACTTCTTTTCTTGCTCCTTCACTGCTGACCACTGTTGGTTTCTCATTTTCATCCTCACTCTTCTTCTCATCATCCACGGCTTCCTTGTTCACACCCATCTCAGCCTTGTCGGCTGTTCAGGGGGAAAAAACACAAAACACACTATTCAGCATACAGCTAAACATGATACATGTTAAAGTAGAGAAATACATGCATGCAAATACCACCTGTGGTCTTTTCTGCAGGCTCTACACTGGATCCTTCTCCAGTAGTGTCAGTAGAGGGCGCTTCACTGGTCGAATGTTGAGAAGTAGCACTTGAGTTATCAGTAGCGGGAAGGGAAGAGGCAGTTGGGGTTGTGATGGTAGTGATAACGTTGTGTGGTGGGTCTGAGTCAGTCGTGAGTGAGAAGCTAATTGCAGCTGTGGTTACTGAACTGGTGGTGTAAGTGGTGTCAGCACGGGTTGAACTGGTGATGATGGAAGTGGTGTCTGTGGGGGTTGTTTCACTGGAAGAGGTGGAGGGAGCAGAGATATCAGCGGGGCTCAGAGTGGCTAGCTGAGAGACCGAACTTATGGTGGTGGTTGAAGGAAGGGTGGAGGAAGTTGTAATGGTGGTGTCAGGTAAAACTGTAACGGTGTCGCTAGAGCTGCAAGGAGAAGATGTAGTTTTAATGACTGATGAAACTGGAGTTACAACTGAACCATCACTAGCTTCAGTAGCTGAATCGGTGGTTGCAGACATGTTTAATATGGTGGTGGAGGATGACGAAGTTGTGGTAATGACAGATATAGCTGCATCACCACCAGCAGCAGCAGGACCAGCATCAACTGAGAGAATAACATTTGGATCTGGCAAAGTCAATTCAGTTGACATATTTGTTGATGTTGTGGCAACTGAGCTTTCATCGCCAGGAGCGGAAATTGTTTCCGAGGTGATAATGGAAGGCGCAGTTATTGTTGCTGAGCTGGAAGTGACAGAGAGGCTCAGAGTAATGGACTCAGAGGAAGTGGAAGTAACTGAGGCAGTGGCAGGGGGCTCTGTAGGTGTAGTGGTGCTTGTAATGATTGTTGGAAAGGTAGAGGTGGGTAGTTCGGTAGTAGTAGCTTCAGGGACAGAAGTTTCGCTGTCAAGCTCTGTAGCACTCGTAGGTGTTGTAGCTGCTGCAGTAGGGTTAACAGAGTCAGTGCATATTTCTGTGTCAGAGGCAGTTACTGTACTTGAAGGGCAAACTGTAAAAGCGGCTGAGTCAGGGATTGAGCTTGAGATTGTAGGAGCGGTGGTAGCAGGAGGAGATGGAGCTGCAGTTGGACTGGATTTAGTGGGAGTGTTTGTCTCTGCTTCCTGTATTTGGGTTAGTTCGTTCTCAGGTGTGTTGCGGCCAGATGTTGTTGGGGGTGGACCTGGCTTGAGAACTGGCTTTGGAAGCAAAGCAGGTTTCCCGGCTGACTCATGCGCTGACACACTTGGCCGAATTTGATACCTCGTATCTGAAGAAAAACACGAATGTGCGAATGATTTAGTTTATTAATTTATCATATGCTGTAAATATGAATCATGTTTATGTTTGTGTGTGTTTTACCTGCTGACGCAGACATTGTTCGAGGTTTTGAGAAAGTGGCAGGTGGCTCAGGTTTACTGTCAATGATAGTACCTGAGATACAAAAACCATTTACATCTTATTTTACCAGAGGAATTAAATAATGATTATCTCCCCATAATAGACGGAGAACAGTCAAATACTCTTTCTTGTCTTAGCACAGTGTCTGAGATATTAAATCTTTTAATGGTGAACTGATCAATGTAAAAAGGTCTCTCTCAGAGATTAATTTTGCATCATTAAGCTGGAGCAGAGAAGAGTTTAATCATATTACATATCAAAACAGATAAAAGGACATACCTTCAGACTCTGCTTTTTTCATCTCTCCCTCCTGATTCTACAAGAATAAAAGATGTATTTTAGCACCTTTGAAGACTCCTGTGCTAAACATATGTAAATTCTCACATTCACACACCTGTGTCTCTCCTGGCTGTGGTTTGGAAACTCCAATGCGTTGAAGCATGAGATGGAGTTTCTGTTCAAAGCTATGTTGGCCTTCAAATTGTTTCTGAAATGAGCATCAGCAGAGTATTTGACTTACTTTCAAAATCTGTCCACTAATCTAAAGGTATATATGAAGCTCTAATAACACTCACCTTTGAGTTGTTTCTGGCATTAGTAGTCCCTGCTGCCGCCGAGCCAGACAGTAAAATGAGAGACTGGGACTTCCCCTCTCTGAGAGCTCGGCGGGGAGGCACCACTTCACCCCTCAGCGGTGGAGCGCTGGGAACAGGTGTCTCCTGAACAGCTGACTCTCCAGTAACACTGCTGGGTTGTTCTTTCACTTTCTCCTTTTCATTTTCCTTGTCGTGTTCCTTCACTCGGTCCTTATCTTTTTCTTTCTCAGCTCGGGCAACCTCCCTGAGTGGGCGGATGAGATCAGCAATGGAGGTCTTTTTGGGTCGCCCTTCGTGGCTTGCCTCCGATTTCAAACCTCGTCTCTTTTTCAGTGTAAAGAAATCACCAAGCTTCCTCCTGAGTGTTTTCGTTGGGGGTGGACACGGGACAGAGCTGGCAGGAGCCACTTCGTGCACCGTGATAGATTCCTCATCTTGCCTTTTCCTTTACAAAAGATGATATATGTCAAATCTAAGTCGGTATAAGGTTGTTAAAGCAGAAATGCTAGTGCAGTTCCTTCATATTTAGTTAAGAGGCCAGTTTGGCATCTGTGATACTCACAGTGTATCAGAAGGAAGTACTCTTTTAGTAAAGAACTCTTCAACTCCTTCATCCACTCGCCCCATGAGCTCAAGGACTTCATTTTCACTCTCAATTATTGTCTCCTAATTACAGTACAGCAAACACAGATGTTTAACACAGGATCAAATAAACTGATATTGAAGAACAACTTACATCACATGGAACTTTACATTACATAAACCTCACCTCTGAAAAACCCACATACTCTGGCACTAGTGCTTCTTCTGCCTCTATAGGTGTATTTTGGTTTGAATCTCTCAGCTAGTCATGCTACACACCAGTCTCCTGGGAGTCAGTTGCTCAGTAACGTACAATGGGGGGGCGTCACTGGATTCTACATGCAGAATCAACGCAGGATAACTCATTTTGCCAATGTAGGTAATGTGATATCAAAATTGCATCTACACAGCGTTGAATCACCCTGATCATATTAACATCTGTGTGAACAAGTAGCAATAAAAGCCAGGAGGTTGACTGCAGTACACAAAATTAGCAGAAGTCACCGTTACATGATATCCTGTCAGGGGAATTGCTTGGATTTTGTCTCCCTGGCCATTTGTCTCTTAGGGAGTGACTACATGCTCTGTGACAACACGATCAGCTCAGTGGAAAATGGAGATGATCACTCTACATTTGATTTAATGATTTTTTTTTTCAGCGAGAGCAAGGAAAGACCAAACTACCACCCGCTCTCCCGCACAGTCGTCATGCTTTTTCACACAGAAAAAATACCAAGTGAGGGTTCTTCAAACAGCTGGTGACCGGTACAATGGGACTGCCTTATTCATGCAGGGACCAGCATCTTTTACAGCTCTCCCCCTCCATCCTTCCCTTCCCCCTGCCAATCCCCTCTGTACCCTATTACATCTCTACCCCCTTCCATTTTCTCTCCACACACCAGCTTTACCTCACCCTCCATTTTTTACAAAACCTCTCCCTGATCCTTCATCACAGTACCTGCGGTCTGCTGGGCCGATAGTTCAGCTTTTGTCGGTGAGGTCTCGGTCTGCTCTGGGTGTAGTGCCTGAGCGCTGGTCCGCCCAATGGCAGCTCCATCGGAGAGACACGGCACGCTGTTGCCGTGGAGCTCTGTTGCCGTGGATCTGTTGCTGAGGCACCGTTGCTAAGAGCAGGAGCTCCAGCAGTATGTAATGCCTCCACCGAGGTGGGAGGGACTGAGCCGGCTAGACTGACAGAACTGGCAACAGAGCCTCGCCTTTCTCTGCACCCCTCCTCTCAGGAAAACCATGAGAAAAAGATAGTGATAAAATAAGAAGAGGCAGAGAAAGAGAGGCACAAAGTGACCACACTGCAGGGTTTGTTTCATCCATGCACCCTGGTATTTAACAGTATATGAAAATACTGTGATGGAAAAAGCTGAAATGAACAAAATGTTCTGTTGGTTATGTAACAAATTAATAATTTATTTCATATGCGGAAAAGATGCTAGAAATGACAGGCTGACCCACTTGATCACTACAGAAGTGTGGAAATACACAGCATAGTAGTGTTGTTAGAAATTTCAACATAAGATATCTCAGCATTCAAGGAAGGAAACTGTCCTAAATAATCCTGAGAGGATTCATAATATGCTGTAAGACTTCTTCAAAAACAGTAAAAGGCACACACCCACAGGCATCAGTTTCTATGTTGCTTAATTAAACTACTTATCCCAATGAGAGCAAATGTTGCAGGTTCCGTGAGGACTGTGTTGCCTGATTTGCATATAGTCAAATCAGGCAACTTAGTTCCTTGACTGAAACCTTTGACATAAATGAAACATTTACATTGGCTGATTAAAAAATGCTTCATATCATTCAACATCAACGTGTCACTGTAATAGTTTGATTAACTATCATAGGTATCATATTTCTCTTTCTCAGCTGAACATAACAACAGAGAAACAATGCACTTGTTGTATAAACATGTCAAGTTTTTCCACATGGAGTAATGCCTCATCAGCCTAATAGACTTATAAAAGGTTCGTCTATAACCTATAAGAAAAATTCCTAATTTAAAATGACCACATTTGTCAAGTTGTATGACACTGATGACAGTTTCTGAAGCCTGGGTGTCATAGTTCCTAGGTTTTAATTGTATCATGGTAATTAGATTTTGCCTTCTCTTGGAAATGTATCATACCTATTAAGTTTGTATTTATTGTAAAGCAATTAGCTGACAAAAAACTGATTAGTATTTTAAGACCATCAGAAACTGCTAATGGTTGGAGGGGGTGGGGACATGTAACAAAAGTACCAAGTCAGACTGAAACAAGACTACAATGTGAATATCAGACTGATACAAAAAATTGATCCATCATTTGTTAGCTTATATAGATCATGTTAGGCACATAGCAGTTTCACGAGTTGTAAAAGTGCCTCAAAAAATACAAATCGGTCGTGGCATGAAATAAGGGAGAGCAGCCAAGTTAGTGGTAATTTAACAATAGGAAAAATGGATCACATTGGTCCTTTTAACACTACTTCAAATATGTAAAACATACCACAGCCTTTTAATAATTATCCTGCTACACAGCAGAGAGACCAGAACAGACAAGGATTAGATCAAATAACGTCAGTCACCGGAAACCTGAATTGTGAAGTAGGGAGAAACTACAGGGTGATTGGTGTTAACTACCGTTAAATGAAGCTAACCTGTAACCTGACTCTGAGGTCACATCAGTGCTGTAAAGTTTGTTATCACATATCAGCGTCTAATAAAACTAATATTTATACTTGCTCCTAACAGAAACAAATGTACAAGGATCAATTTGTGAAGATTCTCAGTCATCGAGGTCATAGTTATCTCAGAAAATGCTTTTCAGTGGCAACCAGACTTTTTTTTAAGTTCAACAGTTCTGATGAAGCCTTATGGATGGAAGGATTGCTGAAACCGGCTGTAACATGGCAAAACAACTTCCCTGTGGGATTAATAAAGTTTTTTTAATGTTGAATTGAATCTTGAGTTTGGGGAGTATGTGTACATGAGTATATTTAACTTTCCTCTTTCCTTGAAATGTATGTTTCTAGCTGTGCCATCTAGAAGCCTTCATAGTTCAAGCAACTAGATTACATCAAGCAGAGAGATACTTTAATATTCAATATAGGGAATACTGCTCAGTAGCTTGTCCTTAAGTAGTGATTTCCCCCTTGGGATAAAAAGTCTTATCTTAACCTATAATACATCCTAATCTGATTGTGAAAAGTATAGTGGCCTATCTAAAGCTTGTTTCCCTCTGAAATGTAATGAAGTAGAAGTAAAAAGAAGCATAAAACTGAAATACTCAAAGAAAGTACCTATAAATTGTTCTTGTAAATATATAGAATATAGAAAATATAGATTAAAATACCCAACAGATTAAACCAGTGCATCCCCACTATGTTGGATTCTAACAGCACTTTCACCATACAGTTTGAATAAAGTACAAGTACCTAAGAATTGTGCTTAACTATAGTACTTAGTGTATTTAGTTCCTTTCCACCACTGTGTGTTTGATGCCCGCCCTACACCTACAACATCCTGCCCTCCTGTGGTTGGTTTTATGAACTGTTTTAATTAACAAAAACATTACATGTTATTTCCATTTACAGTGACTCAAAGTTGTTGTCTTTAAATAATGCCTAGATACACATGACCAGCTCCTTTCATCAAAAAACTAATCAATAAACTCGGATCAATCGATTGCCACAACCATGTTTCCGGACACCACGCCCACGGCTGAATTCAAATCTGGCGCCCATCACCCCACCGCTCCTCCCCGCTTCATAGCTCCACCACTCCCCTTTCCTCCCCGGAGTGCTGTGTTAGCGCAGCCGCGGTTACAGTCGCGGCCGCCATTTTGTGTTAGGCCCACTCTTCTAAAGCGGGAGAAAATTATTATCCCGGTGCACAGCACGTACTGCCGTCACCGTGGGACTGAAGAGCCCGATCGCCGGAGCCGAGCTTCCAAGTGAATATAACCAGGGAAAGAAGTAGCCAGGGGTAAGTTAAACTGCTGTTTTGCCTCCAAACACGGAAACGTTTTTGTAGGAGCCGTCGTCCGCCTCTAGGTGTCACGGTAGGGCTTACCGGCCAGGCGGCTGGCGGGGGGTGTTTGTCTCCCTCTATCGTTATCCAAAATGCACTAAAACCGTCTATAAACCGTAACTCCGTGTCTCAGTTGAGCGTTTTGGTGCTTTTAGGCAGATATTTTGTGTTATTTTCACAGGGATGGTTGTATTTATCAGTATTTCTGTTTTAACTTAGTTCAGGCCTGACGTCCATCTTATCGTGCCCTTTGTTTCCTGTTTTCAGACGTACGTTACTCGCGCCTCCAGAGTTAACAGTTTACCACTTCTGGTTTAAGTAGTTTTTATTTTATCATTTTAACTATGCAACATTCAGAATCAAATAACGTCAAGTGATAACGAGATGTTGTAAAATAAACGTTTTAAAATAACAAAACAACTGAGGTTGGAGCATTGACTTGATTGATCGACTGATTTCGATTTCTAATATTTGTTAAAACATGAACCCATCTATTTGTAGGAAGGCTTAAACTACCACTTTTATTAAGTTTACCTCGGTTTGAGCAATATTACGGTCATAGCATCAATAATAACTTAGATGGAAAGTAACTAAGTACATTTACTCAAGTAGTAACGTTACTTGACTACAGTTTTGAGTTTTACTTCAATTATTAACTTACACGTGTGTTGTGAAACTTTTTATTTCTACTTTACTACATCTCATAGGCAAATATTTGTAGTTTTACTGCACTAACGTTGCATTAGATTATGTGACAGCTTCAGTTCCTAGTTACTTTTCAGTTCACTGATTAAAAAATACTAGCTGTAATAGTTAAATGTGGGCAGTAGTACACAAACTCAATACTTAATGAAAGTGCAAGTACTTGCCTAAAAAAAATCATTAGTTTAACAGCCTCTATCCAGAAAGTTGCTTTTTTTACATAGTAGAAGCAACCAAACAAATGTGGGAGACATTTATAAAAAGAGAAAATGTTTATTGTGAACTAATTTTACAAAAAAGGTGAAAAATATGGCAAAGAAACTTTTCTAATTATTATATTTTGTATCCTATAATGTACTCTCATACGGTTAATTCATCATTTATTAGTTTATTTATAATTTGTAAAAAAAAATAAGAGTCTGTAGCTTATTTTAATTCATTCTTAGTTGCAGTCCTTGAATATGATCAACAAATAAATTAGGATGTGTTATCAAAGATTAAGCTGCTTAGCAACGTAAACAAATTCCATCTTTGCAAGTGATACACACATGAATGCATCAATAATTATAATCCAGTATTAGATGTTAAAGTTTACTGTGACCAAATTATGTTCAAGTTCTGATTTAGAAGCGGTTTGGTAGTTTTAATATATGATTTAATAATCTCATTTCCATTTTAAGGTCAGAACACAGTAGGTTGTGTTGTGTATTTAAAGTCTATGTGTGTATGGTAACTATCTCTCAGATAAACGCAGTATAGTAAAAAGTACAATATTTCCCTCTGACACGCACTGAAGTAGAGTAAGGAAGTGACTCTGTGGAAGTAAAATACCTCAATTGTAAAAAAGTATAGTTAATACTTTTTAAACTAATCAGTGGGTCTTTAATTATCTATTCATTGATCTGTCACGGTTACTCAGGTTAATCCACTCACCACTGTCACAGTTTAAATTGTTTGTATAGGAAATAGTTCCCAGTGAAATGACAAACAAAGCCAGAACTGTATGCTTTTATACAACTAAGGGTAGCACAGATTGGTACATTGATAACTTTTGTAAGCTTTTTGTTTATTGCATCAGTAGACAAGATTAATTGCTACTTTCAGTTTGAGGGAAGAGCACCCACCCATGTTATGGACGACGTATATAAGATAAGATAAGCCTTTATTCGCCCCATGCCGGGGAAATTTAATATGTATGTTTCATTATGCTATTATAACTTATAATTTAAATTAAAGTGTAATGTTAAATCTGGTAGCTATTACATATAAGGTGACTAAAAATATATTCAGCCACATTAAAATTTACTGGCCAAATGGTGATTTAAGTTGGATAAACCTTAATTTTAACATGTCAGGCTTTATATAATAATTGATATCATTTCATGTCTTTTCTGTTAAGGGTGTTGGTTGGCCTGTTGCCATGGAGGGCGAGGTCGTTTCCATGGATACCAGTCAGGCTGCTGCCCTGGGTCCTGAAGGAAAGGTCCTGCCGGTGGGTGGAGAGGCCTTGATACAGGGGACAACCATAGCTCCACAGGGGGAGGTGGCTGGTAACATGGAGATGATGGTGATGGATGCTCTTGATCCAACTCTGCTACAAATGAAGACGGAGGTGTTGGAGGGAGGTAGTACGGTGACTGTTACTGGAGGAGACGAGGGTCAGATCATCACGCTCCAGGTCAGCACAGAACACACGTTAAGCTATTGTTGGATTATTTATAACACTCCTTGTTGTGAAGTGATGTGGCTGTTTGATGTTGAAAATGTTGTTTTGTGCAGGTGGTGAACATGGAAGAGCAGGCAGGTGCTGCGTTAGGCCTCGGCCAGCTTCAGCTGGTGCAGGTACCAGTGACAACAACAACTGTAGAGGGACTGCAGGCCACCTATGTTGATGGATCAACAGCTAACAAGGATGCAGAGCCAGTTATCTGTCACACTCTTCCTCTGCCTGAGGGCTTCCAGGTGAGGAACAATTCTGATCTGCTGTGTAGCAAGATCAGCCTTTTTCTTTTTTTAGTTAAATCTTCAACTAGGTGGGGCTCTTGGTGTTGTTTTTGAAAATCGTTTGGTCACTATAAGAGGAACTTGATGTTTTCTTTTAGGTGGTAAAAGTGGGTGCCAATGGTGAAGTGGAGACTATAGAGCAGGAGGAGCTTGAGGCAGCCCATGAGGAGCTTCAAGGGACGAGAGCAGAGGTGGACGAGGAGGAAGAAGAGCCAGCAGAAGTTGAACCCCCTGAGCCTCAGCAAGAAGATCCAGAATGGTCCAAGGATCCAGACTACCAGCCCATCACCACTGTCCGTAAAGGAAAGAAGGGAAAGAAGAGCCGCCTGCGCTATGCAGAGGGCGATCGTCATATGGATGTTTCTGTATACGACTTCGAAGAAGAGCAGCAGGAGGGGCTGCTCTCAGAGGTGAATGCTGAGAAAGTTGTGGGCAACATGAAGCCACCAAAGCCCACAAAGATCAAGAAAAAAGGTTGGACTTCATCTCAGATCCTTATGCACTATATAAGAACCTTAAAGATATCTACATGATGCTGTTTATAATCCTGAAAAGTGAAAAAACTTTAAATGGACCAGTTATCTCCCTTTTTGTGTCCAGGTGTAAAGAAGACCTTCCAGTGTGAGCTGTGTAGCTACACCTGCCCAAGGCGCTCCAACCTGGACCGACACATGAAGAGCCACACAGATGAGAGGCCACATAAATGTCACTTGTGTGGAAGGGCCTTCAGGACAGTCACACTGCTGAGAAACCACTTGAATACACACACAGGTAATTGAGAAGCTGCTGTTCAGACTTCAGTGTTCTGGTAATGAAAGCATTTCATGTGTGATTTGATTTCTCTCAAAATTTAATTGTGATTTTCTTCAATTTTTTAGGCACCCGGCCACATAAATGCACAGATTGTGACATGGCATTTGTGACCAGTGGTGAGTTGGTGCGTCATCGTCGCTACAAACACACACACGAGAAGCCCTTCAAGTGCTCCATGTGTGACTATTCCAGTGTTGAGGTAAGTAATCTCTGAAGTACCTATCTAATTCTTCCTCCCATTGCATGTGATATGTTCTTATTTGTCTCTCTCTTCACAGGTCAGCAAATTGAAAAGGCACATTCGCTCACATACAGGAGAGCGACCCTTCCAGTGCAGCCTGTGCAGCTATGCCAGCAGAGACACTTACAAGCTGAAGAGACACATGAGGACACATTCAGGTAGGACACTTGAAACAGAGTTTATCTCCAGTTTGAAAAGTGGATTTCATTCACTATATTCTCTCTTGTCTTGTGCAGGTGAGAAGCCATATGAGTGCTACATCTGCCATGCTCGTTTCACACAGAGCGGCACCATGAAGATGCACATTCTGCAGAAACACACGGAGAACGTGGCCAAGTTCCACTGCCCACACTGTGATACTGTCATTGCACGCAAGAGTGACCTTGGTAAGTTACATGCTGCAATTTTATGTTCAGCAAAGTAGAGGAGGTACTCTGTTGGAGTACTATACAAATTGTTAAGTGTCAAATCTTAAGAATCTGCAGCACTGGAATGGACGGTTTCAGAAAAGTTTTTTTGTCCTTATTATCACATGCTTATGCAAACATTTGACTGACTCGCTGTCTTTTCTGTTTCTGTCCTAGGCGTTCACTTGCGGAAGCAGCACTCGTTTATTGAGACGGGAAAGAAGTGTCGTTACTGTGATGCTGTGTTTCATGAGCGCTATGCTCTCATCCAGCACCAGAAAACTCATAAGAATGAGAAGCGTTTCAAGTGTGACCAGTGTGACTACTGCTGCAGACAGGTTTGTGTTCATGTAGTATATGCAGCACCTGCTGTATTAATTACTTTATTCTGCCACTACACAACTGTTTCTTTGATCTGTGACACTACAGGAACGCCACATGATAATGCACAAGCGTACACACACGGGGGAGAAGCCGTTTGCCTGCAGCCAGTGTGAGAAAACCTTCAGGCAGAAGCAGCTACTGGACATGCACTTCAAGCGCTACCATGATCCTTGCTTTATCCCCACAGCCTTTGTCTGCAGCAAGTGTAGCAAGACATTCACCCGCAGGGTACGATTAGCTCTGATTTTTAACACACACAAAAGTTTGTTTGTTTTTATGTTGCATGTCTGAGTTGTGACAACTGTTTGTCTGGTCCATAGAACACCATGCTGCGTCATGCTGACAACTGCACAGGCGATGCTACTGGGGATGAAAATGGAACTCCCACACCCAAAAAGGGCCGTCGTGGCAGGAAGAGGAAGATGCAAACTAGGAGGGACGATGATGACGATGAGGATGAGGATGACACAGGTAAGTTTGTGTGCAGTTGTCAGTAGATAAGATAAAATAAGCCTTTATTTGTCCCACGCTGGGGAGTTTTCTGCTTTATTGCAAAACTTGCATGTTTTCTGCAGTGACTCCTCAACCTAAATATTGTCATGGTCAATGTTAAGTTAAACTTCTTAAAATTTCATTTTAGTTTCACTGTCACATCACATCACCGCTCTGAGGACAAGTTTTTGTTACTCATTATGCAGAAAGTTGGAAATAAAAACATGCTAAGTGAGCTATTAAACCCCATATAGAGGCAATTTAGCAGATTTTGTGAAGTGTTTCACCAGTAACATGACATAAAGAAAATATTCATAACATATGAAGCTAGAAGTCATGTTCATCCCAACATTGTTAATGCAATAATGTCTTACTGTATTTTTTAAAATAATTTTTCAGCAGCACATTCATGCAAAAATATGTCCATGATCAGTTTTAATGTTTGGTATTAAGAGAGTCAGAGTATATGCTCTTATCTGTGTATCTCTTATGGTCCTTCCTGTTTCATATATAGAGGCTGACCTGGATGAAGTAGAGGAGGAAGATGAGCTGAGTGAGATTGAGGTGGAACAGGCCCCACCTGTCGTCCCTATCCCAGCCCCTGTGGAGCCACCAGTCAAGAGGAAACGTGGACGACCTCCAAAGAACAAACCCAACGGTTAGTGTCAAACTTGACATGATTTTAACTTTGTAATATCAAAAAAATGAGAGTTGATTGCAAATGACAAGTGTTTAAACTGTCATAATGGTCTGGAGAAGTATATTTATGTTCTATAGTACCAGAAACTGACCTGAAACTCTCCACAGCGGCTGCTATCATCCGTGTGGAGGACGAGGCCACTGGAGAGGTGGATGACATCATTGTGAAGAAGGAGGTTGGAGCTGAACACGACGAGCAGGATGACGATCACGAGGAGGTGGTGGTCGGTGCAGGGAAGACGACCATTCAGATGGAGGAGTTGTCCCAGGAGGAGGGGGCAGCACAAGAAGTGCAGCTGTCTGGGGCTCCGCACAATGGAGACCTGACCCCTGAGATGATCCTCAGCATGATGGACCGGTGATGGACGTGAGGGTCAAACCTGTCAACACACACAGACCCTTGATCACATCTTCTTTTTAATTCTTGGCAGTTAGGATTATGAACACTTGCGTGTCCCGTTCAGAAACAGAAATCACTGTTGTAATTTAAGATTTGATTTTTTTAACCATGTAATAAAGACTTTGATGAATGAGAACGATTTTTAATAAGGATTTAACTACCAAAAAAGACATTTCAGTACATTTGAGTTTGAGGTGGCTGTAATTAATCAGTTGTTTTTTTTAAATTCCCTTTGGTGTGTAGAACTCCTAAAATAATTTCTGCAGTCTTACTATTAGACTGTGTGTGTGTGTGTAATTATAGTTTTTCTTTCTGTATTTCGTTTTGTTTTAAACATGTTACTACACTTTTGTGCCACCTTGTGGATTAAAGTTGTAACTAGATAGCAGTCTCTCTTTTTTTTTTTTTTTTCCCTGTAATTCCAATAAATGTTCAATATCGTCACTGAAGAGCCCCCATGTACCTCTCAGTCTGGACAGAAACCTGCTCTTTAGTAAAAGAAAATTTAGCAAAATTTTATCCTAAGTTAAAAGTCACTCGGTCACCATAAAAAGTGTTGTTGACATTAATCACAGCCACTTCAACATAACAAAAATGAAATATTTTCATTTTTCTGTGGTCAGTAAACCCCTTTTTAAGCCTACTCTAGTTTTTAAAAGCTTAATAGACTGCTTATCTTATGCTCCTTTCTTGCTACTGTAACATCCCTAGATGATGTGTATGTACCTAACATTGTCAGTAAGTGCAAGGAAACGCTGTTTTTTGTTTTGTTTTTCTCCCTTGTGTAGCCATTCCACTTTGGGTTGATGTTTTCCTTTTGTACCATTGGCAGTGCAATGCTACGTAGCAGCTTGAATGACATTTTATTAATTGTGTGGCAGACAAGAACAGATGTGTGACTGTACAACCAATAAAAAAAAGTAGACATTGAGGCTTGTGTTTTAGGTTTCTGCAGCTGTTATGATTTCAATCATGGATATTTAAGATTGGTCTGGTTTGGCTGAACAAGTTAACACATTAGTGGTTTTGTTAAAAAATGTTGGTTTGAGTCAGTTTGTCAGAATTAGCTAAGAAACAACTGAGTGCTAACAAATGTCAGTGTATTTTGCCTGCAAATATATTTTATTAAATGGAGGACTTGTTATTAACATTTTCACTTTATTTGGATGTTTAAAGAATTTAATCGGTTAATGCAGTGTCTGAACTGAGAAGACTTTTGTATCTACACTGATATGTCTTAACCACAAAGATAATTGAATCAGCTTCAACTGGGATCTGGCTAAAACCCAAAACTAAACATTTTATTGGAAGATCACAAATCGCGCTGCACATTTGACGATGTATCTCCTCCACATGATCATGGACTATGATGATTTCAACCACTGCAAATTTTGGAAATCTTACTTATGTACAGACACATGTCTAATTTGACAAATACAAGCATAATACAAAAAGACCAAATTCTTTCTATGTGAATTAGCATCATGTGAGAAGAGCATGTTGAGAATAATTAAAAATGTCTTCACAGGCGCCCATTATATTTTCCCACACTCTGTAGGGTTTCTGTTCTCTGCAGTGCTGTTATTAGTATTAGTGAAAAGTAAACAGCCTCATTGTCCTTTAGCAGCGTTGGGAGAGAAGATGGGTTATCTGCCTCAAATCCCACTGGAATTAAGGAAATATTTACTTTAACAAGTCGCTTGTTGTTTTCAAAATCCTCTTTCCCACTGCGTTGACTGTCAGGCAGCAGACACAGCTGCTTCACACTTTGATCCGGTTTTTGGTTTCAGATGATACTGTTCACATGGTACTGGTACCGAAACAGTTAGAGAACCACTATTGTAAGTTTACACTTGTCTGTTATCCACAGTTTCTACAACATGTAGCCAGTGGTGGAGGAATTATTCAGATAAATTATTTAGGTAAAAGCACTATGACTACAATGTAGAAATACAACATTGTAAGTAAAAATTCTGTACTGAAAATAGTGGAAGTATTTAAGTATTGAAAGCTAAAGTACACTATGCAGAAAAATGCCCGCTGTGACTCTTTTAACGTCATATGGTGTATCATTATAATATGATTACTGCTTTGTATAAGACTGCATACAGTTAAATTATTATTTTCTTCATTAACAAAACAACAACAGGAAAAGCAGTAAATAGTAACAAATCTTGTTCCACAGCTTAAAGTGGCCCTTTCAGTGTCTGTTTTGTCCAACCAGGTCCAAAAATCTAAAATAAATTTAATTAGATAAAAAATAACTGAAAGAAGACAATGCGTCTTAGATAAAAACGTACGATGTTTCCCTCTGTGTAGTGGGCTATACTCTATTGCCAAGAAATATAAAGTAGCACAAAATAGAAATACTCAAGTAAAGTACAAGTACCTCAGATTTTTACTTAAGTGCAGTACTTCCCACCACTGGTGTAGCTAAATTTAATCTAAACATATGAGGACATTAACTTATTTTGAATTAATAAGTGTGTCTGCTGTGTTCCTCATCAGGCATTTGTCATAAGAAGTGTTTTTGTTTACATAACTACACAGAAATGTAAAACTTTACTGGTTTCTGAGGTTTCAGAACCTCTTAGTCATACAGTAGCTGCAGCTGGAAGGTAACTAAGTAAATCTACTCAATCACTGCACTCAAGGACAATTTTGAGGCACTTGTATTTACTTCAGTATTTCTATTCTATATAATTTTTTACATTTAGTCTACTACAATACAGAGGGAAATACCATACTTTTTACCCCATGACATATATTTGCCCACTTTAGTTACTACTTACTTTACAGCTGCAGACTGTTATACAACATATAACAAATTAATAAATGTAACATGTAGTATTGTTATGAATTAACCACCTGGCAACACATAAAATCTGAGTTTCAGTACATGACCTGAAAGTTTGTTTGTAGTTTGCATCACAGATGTGAAATCACTCCACAAAAAATATCTTCTCATTTTAAAAGGTTCTCTCTTACTGGTGTGTAAAGCCCCAACATTTGCCTCTGAATAGTACATTTCTGAACAGTAGAAGTTAAATGAAATTTGGATTATCCTTTTCTAATCAAATTCTCACAAATTAGGTTTTTGAAGTTGTTCTCCTTGAATCTGTGCTTTAATTAAAATTAACAAGGCCTGACCATTTTAGATTTCTGCAGAAACTTAATTTATGAGGCACACGTGGAAGAAATTTATGTTAAAAACAAGTTCAATAGTGTTTAAAATGTTTTATATAGTTGTTGTTTTTTCAGAAACTCACTCACATTGATGCCCAGAGAAATCAGTCTCTAAGCGGAGTACTTGTACTTATTTTTAAGTACTAAGTAAGTTTTAGAGCATGTGTTTAGTACATCACCTTGCCTAAACGCTATTAAGTGGTACTTCTACTCGCTGTGGGGTACTTTTTAGGCAAGTACTTGCACTTTTTCTTGAGTATTGGGTACTCATGGTGCCAAGGCCGTTTTAGACGCATAGGCTACATAGGCTGCAGCCTAGGGCCCCACCAGCAGGGGGCCTCAGTACAAAAATATAGCTTTCAGTAGTATCTATTCATGAAAATGATTAAAAATCAAAATAGCTCAGCTATTTTTTTGAGTTTGCCTGTGACGTCATCAAGACAAACTCTGCAAATTGTAAACATGAAACGTAAAAACGTATCTTTATAAAGATAAAAGTAACCATATACTGAGGAGGTGGCAAAATCTACAACATATCTTAAGAAAACAAAGACTGAGAGAAACAACTATGAATGAGTTTGTGGCGAAACACCCTCAGCAGATACAGCTAATAAAGCCTCCTTGCTAACAACAGTCTGACCAGTTGATACAGAGTCAGCTAGCATTAGCATTAGCAGCACCTGTTGTGATACAGAAGAGGAGCAGTAAACAGGACAGCTCCTTCTCCAAACTCGTCCTCATCAAGAACAGACTATGATCAACATGTATGAACGTCTAAACCACTTGATTATAATGTCTCTGGAATATGACTTTGTCAGTTTGATCAGACATTATCAATTATTTTGTTCAAAGAAAAGCAGGAATAAAATCACAAGTTGGTGAGTATGTGACCATTAATGCTTCACTTTAAGTTGATTTAAACACAGACTTCACTTTATGGGTGATGTTTTCAGAATGCACACTTTAGTATATAAGATATATCAGAGTTTGTGGGGTTCACTGCTGGTGTGAACTAAGTCTTATGAGAGCTAGATTGTGCTGTCAACACGTAGGATGATAACTTGGTTATCAGGTTGATTCCTTTTGTTCTTCTTAGCAGTACAGTGACATTTTGCTGACGGTCAGGCTGGAGTGGTCTAATTTGTGGTAACACCAGTAATGACATTTGTTAAAATACAATTTTTGGAACCTGCGTATTTTTTGATTAATCTCTGGCTTCAAGCTCATTATTGCTGAGACCCTTTAGGATATTAGTCCCCATGTTTGGTTTCATTATTGTGTTTTAATTGTTACATTGCTCATGTGAACCTGGATCCAAAAGACAATTTCCCCAAAATATTAATGCAATATACAAAGTGCTCGTTGTCTGTGAGGATTCAGCATCCACATATATTGACTCATAACCATTACAAAAACCAGAGCATCATATTACTACAGTGATAAAATCATAAGTCTTTCAGTGTTTTAGTTTATTGTTAGTCTGTAGCAGCACAGCCTTATAAGCATAAAATGTTTTACTTGTTTTAAGGCGACAAATAGGGCCCCAAATGCTAGCAGTCTAGGGCCTCAAGATTTCTTAACCCGGCCCTGCCTGGTGCTCCTGCCACCTCTGGACAGTTGTAGAAGCCGCTATAACAAAAGCTAATGCTAGTTTTTATAGCAGCTAGCTTAAAAATTAAATTAGCAACGGTACAAAGTAATTGTCCGTTATTAAAAAGAAACTAAAACGTTTTAAAGTTACATACCGTCAAGTAGGGACTGTGTTCGAAGGATTTACTAGCATTAAACGGCTGTTTAGTTTGTATTTTTAGTCTTTTCAGCTAACTTTTCCGTTATTGTCATCTTAAATTACCGGTCTATACGTTAAATACTAACAAAGTTATAAAAAGCGATTTAATAAGTGTCAGTACATAAGATTAGCAGCAGCACTCTTGGTTTTGCCGCTGTAATGTCCGGATTTGTTGGATATCTTGGGGGAAAGGCGCTACATGGCTCCCTCATCGCTGCCCCCTTCTCCGGCTTGGTCAAACCCGGTCAAACGGCTCTCGGTGCTGCGGCACCTGAAAGATTTAACAGCAAGAACTGAACCTACACGTTTCACTGGGCCACCCTCCGGTGACCGCAGTGGTTCTGGGAGGTGTCGGTACTTTTTCTCCTTCGGAAACATCATGTTCATCACGTTTTTTTCCGCTGGATTGATTCATCGCGGCGTCGCCAGCGCAGCAACTGCAGCAACAGAGAAAACAGCGACGGACCGAAGGACATCCCCGTTGCCACAGCAACTAACCGACACACGCCATCCGGTTAGCGGGGTAGCATTTCAAAATAAAGGTGGTGTTATATCAGAGCCCTGGCGACAGAAGACAGACCAGCATGTATTATATACGCCTCGTGTTTCTCACTGCACACATACAATACACAATAAAATTATTATTATTATTATTACTGTTGTCTTTGTTGTTGTTGTAATCTGTAAATAATACTATCTCTTTGCAATTCTGGTTAGATGCAAATTGTATATCATTGGCTCTGTACTTATTCCTTGCACAATGACTGTAAAGTGGAATATAATCTTTTTGCTTAGATGTAATTTTTTTGGGCATCTGCTGGTTTGTTCCCAACAACATCTCATTTTACTTGTACAATGACAATAAAGGTATATCTATCCATGTAGATGCTCAATACAACATATAATGAACTAATAAATGATTAAGCCTTATTATTGATCTTTCAGTACATAAAGTTATTAAAATCAGCGCAACATTTAAGAGTTTTGATGTTTTTGTCTGATAATATCTAAAATAACTGATTCTTTGTCCTTTTTAATTAATTAATGCAAATTTAATACTGTTTAAAATTAAACTTTGTACTTTAAGTAAGCTTAAGGACTTAGAGTACTTCAACTACAGTAAAGAATTTGCAGTATGTCTGCGCGTAATGGAGTTTTGTTTGTGTTTTATTTTTTTTAACAGATTTTTTGGTGGGCATTATAGCCTTTATTAAACGGATTTACAGTGAGAGAGGTAGACAGGAAACACTGAGGGGGAGTGACATCCAACAAAGTACTTGTACCTTTACTTACATGCTTAGTTTGCAGACTTCTGCTACCTCTGTAGTTTCATTCATGTTTGCAGACTCCTGTTTCTGTAACAGCTTCAGGTTAAGCCTCTCGTGTAGAGCTTTTATTGTGAAAACCGTGACCGGAAGTCGTTTCCGGTGCGTGCAGCGTGTTTTTCACTGTGGACACAAAAACTGCGAAATCAAGGAGACGGACAGCGCCCAGAATAACAGTAAACCTCTGGAAACTGTACGGAGCATCGCGTCGGAAATGGGACTCTGGGCATTTTCTCCGGGCTGTCGGACGTTTAAACGCAGGTATGAGCCGCTGCTTTTATCGCCAAGGTCACAACAACAAGAATCCCGTTAATTTTTTTCCTCTACGTGAGTCCGTCCGACGTGAAGTTGGCTTCCCTGTGATGTTGTCGAAATTGTATCCGCCAGCTGGCTCTGATTGAGCCTAACCCCGGTTTTCCGGTCTGTTTCGTGGTGTTTGGTGTGAGTTGGTGGACGGGTACTCTGAGGGAGGTGGGCGCTGGGGGTCCTGGTCTGAACGGGACTGGACTTTTTTTGTGGCCTGTGATGAGCTGCGGGGGCCGGGGTGGGATCTGCACGGAATACAAAATCAGGCTCGGCTCAATTTCACAAGTTTGCTGGTTGAACTTCATCCTAATTTGGTGTTAGGAGCGCTGCTGCGATGTGTGACAGTGTTTATCCGACTCAGTGGCCTGCTGCCGCCGGGTTAGGTTAATCCAGTAATCTGGAAATAGAGGTGGCTGCATTTTATTGTAACACCATTACCCCTCATCCTCTTCTTCCTCCTCCTCTTCCTCCTCAAACACACGCTCAGACCCACAAAGTGTGGATGAACTGAGGTTTATATCTGCACTAATTCTCTCTAAATGCAAATGTTCAGCTGCTGAAAAACACAAATCTGTGCTGAAATGATTAGTCTGCTCGTGTTTGATCTGATCAACAGGAGATTAACCATTTCCTGTTGTTATTATAGTCAAACTTTTGTCAACTTTAAAGTTAAAAATAAGAATAGCCTCTTACAGCTTCACATATACAGCTTTCTGTGTATGATACATAACATTTTTTGTATATCATCTGTTGTTTAGATTATACCACTTTTAAGACATGATCTTTCATGTCATCTAATATTGTCATTATACAGTTTTAGTGCTGAAACTTTAACCAAATACGTCCATCAGAAGCTATTTAGATGATATGATTAACAGTTTTAGTAGTTTATCGAGCACAGATTCACTTATTCCAGCTTCTTAAATGTGTCTTTTTCTTGTTGATCATTTTTTATGCATGTATGTATTTATTAATGTATTTGTGACAGTTTATACACAAAAAATCATCATTTGATTAATTAAAAAATATGCTTTTAAATGAAATAATTATTCAGTTTACACACTAGATGATTCATTTGTCATAAGTATCCAGGGAATAAAAGGTTTTCTGAGGTTGTTTTAGGCCTAAACTACACCCTGAACAACACTATATGTGGTTGTGCATGCAGTGAGTGCATGAAAGGCTTTTTTTTAACAAAACTCCAGTCTTGTGAGGTGATTGGAAACAGTGTCCTCTTTGTTCACTCTGGATTAATCCAGCTAATGATCGCTAATGTAGGGAAAGGGATAAAAGCACATCTGACGGAGAGGAAACCGAGCTCATAATTATCAATATTACTGCAGAGCCTGTGTGTCGGCTGCAGGTACGATTTGTGTCTCTCTGTGTGTTATCACGATGACTTTGCACTTTCATGGTGGAGTCCACCTCAGGGTGCATGTTTGAATCCTGCACATGCTCCTTGGATGTGTGGTTGGGTGTTTGTCTTTTTTTTATCTGTAAATGCTGTTTGGTTCCTTTTTGTTTTTTGCCATTTTCTAACCCTGACCAACTCCAGTTAATCCTCCCAGTATGCAGCTGAGATTAGCGGTTTAACTGGACCCCTGGTCTGGTCCCCCCCGAGCCCACGTTCTCACTGTGCTGCAGGAGAAACTAACAAGACTGCAGGGTGTCTACAGTTTATTCTCATACGAGCAATGCTTTTTCTAGTACTAACTAGTCTAGAATCTGTAGATTTTCCATCTCAGCAGCTGCAACAGGTGGATCACTTGGTCCCATCTGTTTTAATAAGACAGTAATTTCGCTCCTGTTTGTGGGTTTAATGTAAGACAATGCAGAGCAGATGCCACCAGTTGCTCTGCCCTGTGCTGGCTCATTCACAGATCCCATGTGTTAATAAGGGTTTGGCTCCTGCTTTGGCAGATTTAGTTTGGTTTAAGTCCGTAATCTCTTTTGTGACTAGATTAGCTCAGTCACGACCCTCTCTTCGTACGGTTTCCCCTGACTGCGGCACCACGTTAATCTGTGCGTAGAAAGCGGGTCCGTTTTTACACTCGGTGCAGGAATGGTTTTATAGTCTTAGGCCAAACGTCTGTGCAGAATTTCCTGTGTAGAGTGAGCCATGAGACTTCCTGTGCTGGATGTGGAGGAGGAGGGGGTGGTGAAGTAGGGAAGGAAGGGGAAGAAGCACAAGCACACTGTACTCTCTGCTGTTGTCAGTGGCGGCCACTGTGGTCGCTGCATGTGTTTCACTCACCAACTCAGACCTTCAACAAAACAGTGAGGTCAGACAGAGGAAGTGAAATAATGGTTTCTGTCCTCAGTTTTCTCTCCTTTCTAATCATCAGCCTCTTTAATAAACACACAGTGTGAGAAACCGTTGGTGAGATAAAACATTTTTTCACTCTTAATTTGTGTAATTACAGGACATGCGCCTTGGTTTGTTAAAGCCACAGTGCTGCACTCAGCTCTCCCAGCATGCTACAGTAGTGACAGTATCTCTGCACTCAGCAGGTGAGCAGCGGGGCGGTGCTGCGTCGTACTGTCCACTATAAGTCATGATAAATCCTCCTCATTGTAAGAATTAGACATATCGCAGTACTGACAGTAGAGTTGCTGTGATGACGCATTTCCACACACTAGCTGTAATACTGCTTGTGCATAGGAACACGGTGGAAGAGTTAGAAGAGTGGGAAAAGTTAACATAGAAAAAAAGAGATTTTTATTGTCATTTGGAAAATGTTCAGCAACAAGTCAGATGTGAATCCACTGCTGTACGTTTTGGTTCTTCTCAAGCTGCAGTCTGCTCAGGATGAGCTGATTAGGGTTGTTTTATAAACTGTCTCCTCGAACCCACTCAGATCCGGCACACTTGGAAAATAGGCTTTTAGCTTCACTGTGGTTTTAACATCCATCCATGTATCTATAACGTCTGTGGTCTGACGGCTGTGTGAGAAGAAGGATGAAAACGTGCATCGAGTTTGTTCCACCACCTCAGACACAAACGTGTTAGAGCAACTGTAGGAAAACTCTTTAACTCAGAAGGGTTTTGGTTTGGTTCAAGTAAACGCTGCAACAAACCAACAGAGGCTCTGAGACAAAGACATGTTGACAATGTTGGATTTAACCCAAATGATTTAAAAAAAGGAAATATTTCATTCATATTCTATTTTCTAGTCTATTTAATTGAGTTTAGTATTGGTGGTGGGGTTGGGTTGTTTTTTTTATCTCTGTGTGCGACTGTCAAATGTGCCTGTTGTTGAGTTGTTCTACTTTCATATCGTTACTGCAGGAATACTGTAAAATATGGTATAATGTAAAATGTAATGTAAAATCTAATGCCCACCCCAGTGAGCAGGTCTCAGCCTGTCTCCTTTGAGTGAAATAACCATGAAGGTTTTATCAGAAATGATCCCACGCTCTATCTCTCCCTCCCTCAGCACTGTTTGATCCAAGAGAAACGTGCCTTGTAAGGAAGCAGGATGTTCACCGGCTCCACTAAACTGCCGCCCACCAAAACCCCCCAGCCTGAGCGGCTGGATGAGGTGTACGCTGCCTTACGCAGAGGCTTACAGTGAGTAAACACATCTCAGGCTCTGTTTGTTGTTGATTGCAGTGGACGGCTGCCAAGTGTGACGTCACTAACAAATGCAGGATGATGACTCGAACTGAGGGAGTAACGGTGATGGGTTTTTGTTGTTAGGTCGTACCTGCAGGTCCACCAGCTGGAGCTGGACAGTCTGGGTCAGCAGATCAGAGAAAACAAGAGGAACGGTCGTTTGGTGAGAGCTCAAACCAGTCACACCAGTACTGGTCATTCAGTGTCTGGATGTTTATTTAAGACTTTGTGATTCCTGATGTTTGGTTCTTGTTGTCTTTTTGTTTGCAGGGGTCTTTGTATGAGCTGGATAAGGTGAGTTTCATTCACACCTGTTGCAGGACAATTGAAACTTTCCACAAGTGGAAAAAAGAGTAGAACAGGTTGTATTAACTTTTCAAATTTAATAATTGTTTTGTTTCTCGTAGCAAGTGAAAGTCATAGAGAGGTTCATGCGTCGCTTGGAATTCCACCTCAGCAAGGTTTGTATGAAATAATTAAAACTTAAATATATTTACTATTTAAAGCTTACCAAAAGATGAACTGACTGTGTGTGATGTGAAAGTCGCTCGCTGTCTCCTGCTGTTCCCCTCAGCTCTGTTAGCATCTTTCAGCTCAGTGTTTTGGTTTTCCTCCCCACAGTTTCACTGTTTTGGTTCACTCTTACTCTTATTAGTTCACAATAGCTTCCAGTTACTTATTGAGAGCTAAAGTGAAACTTCCATAAGTAAGAAAACCTCATTCAAAATCCCAGTGAGATGTGTAATATTGTAATAATTAAACAGCAACATTATGTATTAAGATAAGTATGGTTTGTTGTTTTTAAGTGCAGCATAATGTAGTTTTTTATTCAGTATTTACATTTTTGCTGCCTTTAACAAACACTATTTCCCATTATTCCTGGACGTGTGTGGACTAAACATCACAGCTCGACAGAAGAAGCGAGTTGACGGGTCACAGAGAGTTCAGATATTTCTGTAATAACAGGACAGAGACGACTGATCACAGAGATTACAGATGGACTTTCTGGAGCAACTGCATTTCATAGGAGCTAAAAACTAAATCAGTGAATAACTTTGTTGTTCTTTAAGAGACCAAAACAGAGCAAAAAGGAGAGTGAATAATGGACTTAAATTCAACAGATGGACACAAACATGACTCCACATTAATGCTAATGTTTGTTGGATGTGTAAATGGGCAGCTGTTTGTGAACAAACATGCTGTACAACAAGTATGTTGTTTTCCCAGGTCGAGGAGTTGTACGAAGGTTATTGTATTCAACGGCGACTGCGTGATGGAGCAAGTAAGATGGTGGCAGCGTTTAACTCCGCCACTGGCAGCAGAGAGGCCAGAGAGAGCCTGAGCGAGGCCAACAAGGGCTACAGAGAATGTACAGAGGCAAGTGACGAACCTGAGGTCAACGTGTGTGTAGCAAATGTGTCAGCATGTACACTGGGTGTGGTTCTCTGTGCTGTGCTTGGAAGTATTTCCCTAAAATAGATGCAACACTGTGGTTTATGTTCCAGTATATTCTGAGCTGCAACTAACTTTAGTTAGTTTTTATCGAAACCAACACTCAGTTTATTTTCCTGTTTTACATCTGAGAAGCTAAAACATTTTTACATGTTCAACTATTTTTCTTTAGTATTTAGTGTTTATAAAGAAAAACAAATTGCCCGCAAAAAAACAAGCTCAGACTGAAATACAAAAACAATTTTGTTTGTAATTGTTTCCTTTAATCGACTGCAAAAATTAACATTGTTCTGATGTTATTTTGTGTGTTGTTCCTGATAAATAAAATAACAAATTAAATGACAATCAGACAAACATCAACACAAACACAAAAGTCACGCAAGTTAACGTTCTTAATACAAAACCAATATGATATTGCAGTATGTAAAAGGACAAATCTTTATTTAACAAAAGCACATTTCCTACAATTTTCAGCTATAATAAACTGCTTAAGATAATTTATTAGCATTATTTTTGTGTGTCTTTATAAAACAGCTTTAAACAGATTTTCAGTCTTTCTTCTGTAATGTCACTTGATACAGCTGAGTAAAAATGTGACAAATCAAAACATGTCAACTGTTAATAAATTAATTTTAACAGTTAATTAATTAACCCATTGTTTCAGGTGTAAATGTGACAGGAAATAATACCAGTATTTAAACCCTTCACTCCATCTGTCTCTGCAGCACATGTGCTCACTTGAGAGTGAATTAGAAAGCCAGATGGGAGAATTTCATGTCAAGATGAAGGGTGAGTCATTTTCTATGCTCATGTGACTTCCTGTTCCCTCCTTTACTCCAAGTTCTCATTTTTCTGGTGATTTCTGCTGTTTCAGGCCTCGCTGGCTTCGCACGGCTCTGTGCTGGTGACCAGTATGAGGTGAGAAACACAAGGTCAAGCACACAGACACTGATTTTTGACCAAGTCTCCGTGTTTGCTGCTTCACATGAACTGTTTTTGGCCCCTGTTAGGTCCTAATGCGCTACGGGCGGCAACGCTGGAGACTACGAGGACGCGTGGAAGTGAGCAACAAGCAGATATGGGACAGCGAAGAGTATATATTCTTGCCTCTTGTCACAGAGCTGCTGTCAATCAAGGTAACGACATCAGCTTTTAAAGGGTAATACATGTACAGCTGTATATGTGCTTATTTAAGTCCAGTGAAATATCCAATATTTCCACCTTTAAAGTTAAACACACATCACTAATGTTGAGAACCGGCTGAAACAGGAACCAACTGTGCGTTGATGAGGGAACATTTTTTTTAGCAGGGAATGAATGCACATTTGTGTACATGTTGTTCTCGTGGATGGAGCAGTTGCATCCTGCACAAAGATGGTTGTTTGTTTCTTTAAGTGTCAGGAACATCTCTCCTCCCACAGAATCTGCACACGTCTCCGTCTGAACACCATCTCCTGGCAACTCCTGACCAGTTAGGACACCTCCTACATTTGGTGGAGATAGAAGTGATTTCCTGAGCTAGGAATGTTGATACAATGCTCTGACCTATTTTCTTAGAAGTAGGGTCAGATAGGACTGATTTCCTACTTTAAGAAGCTTGCTAAACATGAATACAGGCTGAGTTCATTGTTGGTTTTGGTCTTTTAGAGAGATCTGTTGAAGGAAAAATAGATTTATTACCAGGCTCCTTTTTAAAAATGCTCCACGTTGTGACAGTTGTTGTTGAACTCTTGTGATTTCTCTCCGTTTTCATTTCTCTGTCTGTTTCGGCTGTGAAGGTGACGGAGCTGAAGAGCCTGGCCAACCATGTGGTTGTGGGCAGTGTATCCTGCGAGATGCTCGACCTGTTCTGCCCGCTCCCGCAGACACTTGCCGTGGACATCAACGACCTCGGGACGGTGAAGCTGAACTTAGAGGTCACCTGGAGGTA
Source organism: Sandelia bainsii (assembly GCA_032362345.1). Taxonomy (NCBI): domain Eukaryota; kingdom Metazoa; phylum Chordata; class Actinopteri; order Anabantiformes; family Anabantidae; genus Sandelia; species Sandelia bainsii. Next base: position 7,176,763 of record JAUMHL010000018.1, read on the forward strand.
CTTCAACCTGCAGCGCACACACACCTCTAATCTTATTTCATTATTAGTTATTTGTTTTACAATTACAACAAGTTTATTTTGGTCCTTTTTCTTCTCTTTCAGTCCGTTTGATAAGGATGACCAGACATCGTGCACCAGTACAGTTTCTAAACGGCTGCTGTCCAATCAGAGCCCTCCTGACACGCCGTCTATGCGGGAGCAGGTGTTTTATGTGAGTCACAATAAAGACATTAAACACTTACAGCATCCATCACACAGCGGGCGGTTTCACAAAGAGAGGTTGTCTGATGTGCTGAATGCTACATATTCAGAGTGAACTGAAACTTTTCTTTGATGACTGGGTTTGGGAACCACTGTATTAAGTGAATTAAATACATTCAGTAAGTTCTAAAGTCTCCAGAACTATGAACCCAAAGAGGTGACAACTTTGTTATGAAAGTCAAGCACAAAACTGTGACCACCAGGCAGAGTCTGTTTTTAAAGGGCGACTTCACCAATTTTCAGGTTGCTTCCTGTGGTGTTATGCTGGGGAGTACAGGTATATGAATAGCTTTGAACTTCCCTCTGCCTTCCCTATATTAAAACGTCTCACTGATTCTTGATGAAAACTGTTGAAGTTGCTGTTTATGTGTTTATTAGCGAGTTTGCTGCAGTATCATTTTTTCACAACATTTATTTTACTGTTATTCTGCAGCTTCTGTAGCTTCATACAGCAATTTCAGCTGATTTTTTTATTCTCTGATCTCTGCGTTAAAGCTTTGTAAATTGTCATGTTTGGTGTCACTGTGGCTTTTTATCACTCCTCAAAATCGCCTGCAAATTAAGCAAATTGGTAAAATGAACATGTGTTTCTCAGTCTACTTATGTCTAAACCCAGTTTTCACAATCAACCTTTGTCTGCACTGGTTAGTAGTGAAGAACCTTTTTTTTAATTCAGGTATTTTAGCTCTGACGACGATCTCGCTAACTCCGGCTACTATCATCTATCATCTGAATCGTGTGTGACATGACATTGGTTTGAAGTGATTCCAGTCAGGTTCTCACTGAAACTTTAGTTTGGTTCTGAGTTAAACTGTAATTCAGTCATAATACAGACCAGAGTCCTCCTGTTGAGGACTGTGGTCTTAAACTATCTTTGTGAAACCAGTCCCCGGTTCATGAGAATTTGTAGCAGCCTTATAAATCAGTCATACACTTTTTATTTTGACTACATTTTTATCTCACTGCTGTTATTGCTGTCATCTCACTGGTTGTTCTATTTCAGCTGCTCCCCAACTGCTTTGTGTGTAGCGGTAGCACTGATGTGTGTGAGGATGCTCACAGAGCTCTGTGTGTTAGGACGTGTGGCTGCCGGCCTGACGCGAGGAGACTGAACGAAAGCGGTAGTGGGTTGTGTGACAGCAGCAGCATGTATGAGCGGAGCTGTGGTCCTTGTAGCTGTTTAATAGTGGTTGAGTAGTTCTCCAATATATCCCTCCTCTTCCTCACCTCGCTGAAGAGTGTGCCCCGTGCCGGGCTCAGGCTGAGCTGCTTGGTGGTGGAGGCGTTCCACGATGCTGTGATGGACAGGACGACATCTTTACACCGTGAATTCATCCGCACTGCCCCCCGATTCACGTCTGTACAGTCGGTGTGTTGGGACGTAGCTGTAGTTTAGTTTATAGTGACCAAACTAAGAAAAGTGAGATAATTATTTATTACTAAAGGGAATCAACATATGGCAGAAATTTATTTTATTTTTTTACTGAATTAATTGTTATTAAATTTACAATAAAATTCAGGATCCTGATAGAAAAGGTCGGATCATGTTTAATTTGAATCTGAAATGCAGAAAACAATCACAGGGTTTTTGGTACGTTATGTAGTATAAAATCCACAAGTAGAATTACATAAAGGAGTATTTAATTAAGGAGTAATTTAATTATAGTGTTTTTAGTGCAAATCTGTTTTTATAACTGTAGGTGTCACATTAACAATATTACAGAAGAAATCTATTTTTATTCATTATATTTGATAATTCAGTGTCAGCTAACACCAGAAACAGCCAGATGTGCTTCTGGTTTGAGTGTTTTATTAGTTTTATTTTTCATTATATATAAAACAACAGACTTTAGACCATTTTTCTGGGGGAAGTATTAGTGTATAGATTTTGATAGTGAATACATTTTTTTTAATTAATTTCATTGATAGTTGATTTCTAACACACTAATTGATTAGGAAATTATCAACAAAATCAGCCTTGAAATAACATTACTGTGGTGTAAGTTACTTTGCTGTTGACGGTAAATCAAAACTCTGGAACTGATGTTAGTTTTCTGAGCCTCACCTGTTTTTTTCTGAGCTGAAAAATTATATTTACGATAAAATGAAAGCACTTTCATCTGTTATTAGTCCCACATGAAACACATTCATTTAACTCTTTGTTTGGTTGTAATCAGAACGCTGGAATAACGACTCAGTTACTTGTATTTATCATGTATATTGTTTTTCTGGATGTACTTTGGTAACCAACATGCACACAAACCTGTACTCATGTCCTCCAGTGTGTGGACGTAACAGTGATAATTTAATGTTAAATAATTCTCTCTGTTTCTTTTCTAGTCTCTGCTCAAGCGTCAGGGAGAAATGGAGAACGGGACAGTCTGGTCCAACTCCTCTGAATCCTCTGACGACTCCTCCAGTCCGGCACTGGCTCATCAGAGGCTGACAGCCTCCAACATGCTGCAGACTACTCTCACCAGTCAGCTGTCGTTCACTCCGCACAAGTCCAGCGCGTCGACGCCGTCGCTGTCGTCCAACCAAGAAGAAGATGAGACAGAAGCCGTAGAGGTTTTCTCTCAGACAGAAGCGGTGCCAAACGGCCATCTGCAGACTTCCTGCTCTCACAGCCCAGACTGTACAGTGACTGACAGGGCGTCTGTCCAATCTGCTGACCTCTCTGAAACCTCAGCAGACCTGAGCTGCTCGTTCCCCGACGTCTCCTCAGAGCCTCCCGTGTCAGAGAGAGCAGATGTGTCTGACGGCAACGCCCCACAGGTTTCGGCAGAGGAGGTAAAGCTTGACCCACGCGAGGACTCGTCAGTGCAGCTTAAACAGGCAGAAGCAGGAGAGAGGCTCCAGGCAGAAGCATCAGAGAAACTCCAGTCCGTCCAGGAGCTAAAACAACCCGAGGAAGCTCCAGCGGTGAGTTCACGGTCATCAGGTGTTTTTGTAGTCTAATCTGTTTGGATTTTTAACCCCCTCATTTGTTTTCCCATAGGTTCCTTTTCCTACTTCCGCTAGTTTCACTCAGGAAGTCGAGACAGCACTTGAAAGTTTCAACTTTCTCAACTGCTCTGACCTTGATGAAGATGTGGAGGAGGAAGACAAGCAACAAGAGGAAGATGAAGGAGAGAAGGAAGAGCTCAATCAGCAACATGAGGACGAAAACAAATCAGAGGAAGAGGAAACACAGGAGGACAAAAAGGACGAAGAGAATTTTCCCTCTGAACGAAGGTCAGTGGGGGTTTTTTTAACTTAAAAAAGTTAAAGAACTTACTGGAACTAGTTTCCATTTAACCAGGAAATCCACACATATTCAACACATTAGAGAAAAGTTACTGTCTACCTGCATTTTTTTTTGTTTTCATGTACTGTTATATAAAGCTGCAATGATTAGACAGATAAACTGCATTTTATATTTACTCAGGCTATTTGTGTGTAATATTAAAATCTGTTTAATAAAATATTTTAGGCCAGGTGCAGCCCACTGAATTGTTATATCTCACCTCTTTCTTCCTTTTTGCATCGAGGATCCATCCTCATATTTGAGGATCGATATCTAAACTGAAGAGGTGTAACAAGATGATACAGAACATGTGTGATTCTATCAAAAGCAAAAAGTTAATTAATTAATGTGTATTTTTGTATGTCGTCTCACTCTGCAGCGATGAGGAGGAGGTGGACGCTCTTGAGATTCTTATGGAAGCACCAGAAGGATTTAGGAACTCAGACGAAGATCGTTTCTCTGAGTCACAGGTAAACAGAGACACTGTCGAACTGTTGTTAAAGCATTCGTGTGACTCATTTCATGTTAACGAAAACAAAACAACTCTGTGCAACAACTACAGGATTCAATCGCGGAAGACGCGCTGGATTTGGGTCAGGTGGAAATGCCTGAGGATAAGGAGGAGTCCAGTGAGGAAAAGGGAGGTGAAGAACACGGTGAGAGGAGTTTGTTAATGTGACAACACGACTGCAGATCTGAAAATCTGTTAGTTCACCCTGTTTTTATTCTTTCAGGAGAGGACACGTCCCCGTGATCAGGAGGAGCTTCCCTCCACTCCCAGCCATTTGGCCACTACTGTCTCCGAACGACACAGTGGAACCATCATTAACCATTTCTCCCACTCTGATCCATTTGTGCCGTTCTCCTCTTATACTGTGGGACTGGAGGCCTTGAGGATGTTCCACTTACTGCTCAGACAAACAAGCTCTTCCATTGTGGTGGCGTTTGTGCACATATTTGCCTTGTTCTGACCAAGAACGATAAAGCTTGAGGTTTCTGCACCTCGGTCGTGACTGAAAATTTTCCCACACATACGCGTCCCTCCAGAAGTCCTCGTCAGTTCAACACACTCTTAACATTGCCTGTGGTAAAGTGGGATCCCACTAACGTTTACACTTTCACAAACTGTTCCTGTTATGTAAAATCCAGTGTCCAATATGTAAACATTTCAGGAACGGCTAAAAGCTGCCTTGTTTTTGGTTTTATTACAGTGCATTTTTAAGTATTTACTAATTTTGAAATGGTGCAAGTTGATGCTGTTCTTCAATTTACAGAGAATCATACAATCACCTACTGAGTTGTCAGTATCAGTATTTGTGGATATGAAAAACTATTGAAATTGTGATTTTCAGTGTTAAATCAGTGTGCAGCTCAGAGCACTTTCACCGTTAGCAAGAGAGGAAAAGACTTCATAAACATGTGATGTTTGAAGATTTTTATCAACGTGCTGTGGACATGAAGTCATTTCCAAATCAGGAACTTGCCCTGAAAACCAACAGGGTCGTTTCATTTTAGGCAACAGAGACAGTCAATGTTCGCGGCTACACCAGGGCCTGAGCTGAATAATTCAAATGTGTTAAACATGAAATTAATATAAACACATGAAATACAGCGGTTTCTTTTCAAAAAAGGTTTCAGTTTTTACAAGAATGAAAACAATTTGCAGTGTGAAACTATATTTAAACCTGCATGTGTAGCCGCCTCACACTGCCAGCATGTGTGTATGAAAAGCTCAACTGATCTGTTCAAGTGTGTAAGCTAGGCTCCAGTGTAAGGAAGCCATCGGGTCTGTAGCTGTGTAGAAAAAGCTGCCTCACGGGGGCGCTACAGTCTTTCAGCATCGTGCTTTACATTGTTCTACAAAAGCCTCGTTATATTCAGAAAGTGCCTCAAGAGACGGAGATGTAAGGTTTTAAATGCCACGACAGGAGAGATCAGGCAAAAGATAAGTGTTTATTTTCTGAATTACTTTAAGAGTGCACAATAAGAGATATTTACTGTTTCATATAAAAAATGTATATGTCTTGAAATGTTTAAATGTTTATGTTCAGAAATGTTTAAACTTTATAAAGGTTTCTTTAAAATTAATATGTCTGCTGTGTTTGTGGAGGCTGTAATTAGGACTGAAGAATTCTGGTTTAGTTCAGTAAACATCACAACAGTAAGAGCAGAAAAACTGTTTCTGCTCTGTCAGAGTGGACATCAAGACACTAAGGCACTGTTTTAAATTAGAAATGTGGCCATTTTATTCAGGCTAATCAAGTATTCCTACATCTATGAAAGGCCTGAGGAGTTAATCCACATGTTTGCGTTGTTGCCTCATCTTAAGGAAATGTTTAGCACTAAGGTCATGTGAGCAGAAAGACACGTAAACATTCAGATTCACAGGAAAAAAAACAGGTACATTCATTACAATTTGTTAAAAATTGTTGTAACAAACAGCTGGTTTAATATACCTCAAAACAAAAGTGATACAAACAATGTGACTCATTTAATTAAGTGTCAGAATCACACAACATCAGTACAGTTTGGATCCCTCTCCCATTAGCGTTGTGCTTGTAATGCTAAAAACCACAGTGCAGTTTCTGAGAAAGAACATGAACACTTGAAATGTTGACCCAAATAAAAAAACTATTATTAAACTATGATGTGCATATATTGAACTCTGTAACAACTTTCAGTGCATCAATATCACAGGTAAAACAGCATGTTAAAAATAAAAAACACCTGTTCCAGATGTCTTCTTTTTGCTCACTTTATCTGAAAATAACAGACGTGAATATCAACACAAACTGCTGAATCTTCATCATAAAGTTATGATGACAGCAAAAAGAGTTTGATTATTAACATTTTATCATTCCAAAATCAAACTGTTTTTTATTACTATTACAGTAAACTATGTTTACGAACTGCGTTTACAGTAAACTACATAGACACTCCTACTCCTACCTGTGATGTGTGGAAGTCGTACTTTTAGTTTGAAATGACTGCAGGTACTACTGAACAGTGCATGTGTTAAACTCTACACAAAACTTCCAAACATTTAATCTATATTTTTATTTACAGTGACAAATTTTCTCAAATGATGTCAGTTAATCCACGGAAACTAAGGTGTTTAATGTGATTTCAAGTGCTTCAGTGCATTAATAATTCAGTTTAAAACATTATTTGTTTTATCTACATTACTGAAATGTTGAAATGTTCAGGTCACGTTCAACAACTTTTTGTTGTTGAAGAATCTGACTTCATGCCCCTAATAGTTGGTGCAGATGTTGGTGGTTGGTTGATGTTGGTTACTCACCTAAAAACTCAGCGGAAGCTCCAGTGACCCCCCCAGCTGCAATAAGGCTGCACTGAGTCTGGCCTTGAGTGCTGAGTAGTCCGGCTGCTCAGAGTACTGCAGAGCCATCACTCCAGTCAGGTAGGTCTCAAATGCACCTAATGAAAATAAAATGTCTGTGAGCACACAGCATGTAATCACACACAAGTTATCGGTAATACAAAAAAATCTAAACTCACAGGAAACACTCTTCTTCCCAAAGCAGTGACTCAACAGTGCAGGAACATCCTCCATGTACCTACAATGAGATTTGTTTGAGTAATTTGCATCTTCTTTGAATTGCACCACTGACTTAACCAGGTGGGGTATAACATCACACAGGCATGTAGCAGAGATCTGATTCAGCATTTCTGACTTTAAATAAACTCTCTCACCTCTGTTTCTGGGCGGCTACCTGGTCTGGTTGAGTGAGGCTGGTCCACGGCAGCGCCCCTGTGTGCCATCGCAGCATGCAGTAACCCAGAGACTGCAAGTCGCTGCGTCGAGACGGAGCTGAGAGCAGAAAAAACACAACACATAAAGTGATGACAACATCACAGTTTATCAAAATACACCACACTCCTAAACAATACTCTGACCTTTTTTCCCACTATAAGAAAACACAGTTGGCTTTACCAGAATAAAATAACTGCCGACAGCTCTGCAGACAGATGGACTGTGGGAGGACTTCAGCCCTCATGAAAGGGAGAAAATAAATCTGGCAGAGTTTTATATTTTGGGCTGAGATGTCACATACCTGCTCCTCTATGTGCGTCCAGGCTGATGAACTCTATGTTGCCCTCATGCGGCGTCCTGCTGGCTTCACGGTACTCTACGTGTTGGCCCCCTGGACAGTACCTGAAGGCGTGGCAGTATCCTACGAGGTAGACCTGACCACACACAAGTAGAGTGCTCATAATAAAACACATTTAATCATGAGCACTGACAGAGTAAAGTTAGTGCTTCAGAATATTTCTCACCAGTGATTTCTGTCCTTGTTTGATGTAGATATTTTCTGCATTAATGTCAGCGTGAACATACTCATTTGAATGGATATACTGCAGAACATCCAACTGTGAAAAGAAAGAAATGATTTGTGTTTAGAAAGAGGGATCAGTTTTAGATCATGCACCAAACCCAAAAACTTTACAGATAACATGAGAACACTCACTATTCTACAGGCCAGCTGCAGAACATCTTTCTCAGACAGAAACTCATCATCTTCCTCAATCACAGACTGGAGAGATCGGCCCATGACGGGGAAAATCAGAAACCTTTTGAAACAAAGAACAACATGTTTTACTACATGTTCACCTCACTGGTCGAAAATGTTTTTATACAATGTGCTAATATTCACTGAGTTTTCATACCTATAAGTATCTGCATGAAGACCAAAGCCAACACAGGAAGGAATCCCCAGAAAATCCATCTTGTTTTGTCTGATCCATTTCTCCACTAGAGACAAACAACAGGCTTTAATATCATGGCTATTGTATGCGGTGCATGTGTAAAGTTACACTAAATTTTTTACAAATAAAAATCTGAAAAGTGTGGCGTGACCCCCTGAGTCAAACCACCTTTTGCTGCAATTACAGCTGCAGTTTCGCTCTGGGATTAGTAACGTTTTTTGAATCTTGAATCTTGAAGTACGTCTCTACCAGCTTTGCACATCTAGAGACTGTAATTTTTGCCCATTCTTCTTTGCAAAATAGCTCCAGCTCAGTCAGATTGGATGGAGAGCGTCTGTGAACAGTAATTTTTCTCAATAGGATTTAGGTCTGGACTTTGACTGGGTCATTATAACACGTGATTATGCTTTGATCTAAACCATTGCATTGTAGCTCTGGTTTTATGTCTGGTTCATTGTCCTGCTGGAAGGTGAAGCTCCACCACAATCTCAAGTCTTTTGCAGCTTCTAACAGGGTTTCTTCCACCACTGTCCTGTATTTAGCTCCATCCATCTTCCCATCAACTCTGACTGGATTTCCTGTCCCTGCTGAAGAAAAGCATCCCCACAGCATGATGCTGCCACCACCATGGTGGGATGGTGGTGTGTTTAGGTTGATGTGCAGTGTTAAGTTTCCGCCACGCAGAGTTTTGCATGTAGGCCAAAAAGTTAAATTTTGGTCTCATCTGACCAGAGCACCTTCTTCCACATGTTTGCTGTGTCCTCTACATGGCTTGTGACAAACTGCAAAAGGGACTTCTTATGGTTTTCTTTCAATAATAGCTTTCTTCTTGCTGCTCTTCCATAAAGGCCAGATTCGGGGAATGCATGACTAATAGTTGTCCTGTGGACAGATTCTCCCACCTGAGCTGTGGATCTCTGCAGCTCCTCCAGAGTTACCCTGGGCCTCTTGGCTGCTTCTCTGATTAATGCTCTCTATGTCCAGCCTGTCAGTTTAAGTGGATGCCCATGTCTTGGTAGTTGCAGTTGTGCCAAACTCTTTCTATTTTTGGATGATGGATTGAACAGTGCTGCGTGAGATGTTCAAAGCTTGGGGTATTTTTTTTACAACCTAACCCTGCTTTAAACTTCAGCACAACTTTATCTGTATACAATCACACTAGGGTTATGCACATTTTCCTTCCACTTTACAATTATGCCTTAATTTATGTTGGTCTATCACACAAAATCCCAATAAAATACATTTAAATTTGTGGTTGTACTGTGTCAAAATACTTTTTCAAGGCACTGCCCAGTAACCAGGTCGCTGAGAGTTTAAAGTTTTATTAGTTCCAGTCACTTAGTGTAGATTTGATGCTAAATGTGAAAGGAAAAAAGACAAAACACTCACCAGATGCAGGTTTGGCAGCACGCTGCAAAAAGTTCTGCTCATTGAAGATTCGTCCATCTTTAGTTCCCTAAGAGGAAGAAACTAACTTTATTGATCCCACCTATGAAAACTAAATAACTCATTGGGAATTAGAGAATAAATAACATAATCTATTTGTTAAAGAATATATAAGTGGGAAAGTAAATATTTCTTCACTCACAGCAACTCAGTGACATTGTGACAATAATATGAAAATCAGGTTCTTACCAGTTGGAGGATGTGGTTTGATTCTTTGGAATTTGACTGTGAAACTGAAAAGAACAGAACAATATTATTCAGTTATGATAACACAACCTCTTTTCAACTACTCATTAACTTTTTTAAGAGACAAGTGCAGCCCTAACTTCTGAGCTAGCTTAGTCGTTAATAACTCGACCTGAGAAACCTACAACTCATTAAAAAATTGACTCGACTTAATACTAAAACAAAATTATTTATTTTATTTTTTGTTTTTTTTAGCTATGATATAAATAATAGTACAGAAAGCACACAAAACATTTTTTATTTGCGGTTTATTGTAATAATAGTAATAATAATAGTAATAATAATGTATTATTATTATTACTTTTCTTTTAAACCTTCCACCACCTCCCCTGACGTCTTCTACACAGTCTCACCTTCATAGATGACCTTTGTCGTGGTCTGACTGAGCAGTTTCATCAGTTTCCACTTCTTGCCTGTTGTGTCCGTCACGTCTTCGCCCTCCTGTAGCGGCTCCACAGCAAAAGAGTGCTTTGCCCTCTTGGCCTTGTTTTTTCCTGTCGGCGCACATTAATGCAAAATTAAGATTAAAACTTTAAAAACCACTGAGTGTCAGTTGTGGTTTAAATTCACATCCTTGTGTCACCATCCAACAAGACAAAACGATATCTCAAGAGAACATCGCTCTGGTTTAAAAACGTTGTATAACATATAATAATTTGTTCAGTTGTGTTAAGGGTTACAATGGGTAACGTAACAATGGGTTAATGATGGGTAACATAGATAATGAGACTGTGGTTGTCACCTCACAAGAAATCTACATTGTGATTATGAAATTGGACGATAATACGGCAGGTGGTATGAATAATATAACTTCAGAACATTTGAAACTTTTGTTGACTATTTGTTTTACTGGGCTTTTAGTCTACCTGACTCTATATTATCAGTTTAATTAGTGCCAATAATTAAAGACTAAGTTGGCAATTTTAACCAGAGTTTAATTGAATCAAATCATTTTGAGAGTGGAATTGAGAACCGGTGGAGGCTACTTAGAATCTCACCAGTGAATGTAACCTACATGTGGAGAAATGTGTGTAATATCAGCTCACCTTTTACAGGAGACCTGGAGGAAACTGGAGAAAGAACAGCCACAGGAGAGCCATCAACTGCTGATCCTTCTGCTTTCCCACTTGTTTTATGCGTTAGCCTGTTTCCTTCTTCCACTTGCTTCACAGGGCTGTAGAGTTTCTCCTTTCCTCTGACTACACGTGGATCCAGCCACAACCAACGTGGATAAAAGAAAAGATTTTAATATTACAACATAAAACAAAGACAATGTGTTTTTTACATGTTACTGTAGGAAGGAATCAATCAAATAATTTACATTTGTTCTGAGATTCAACCCACCATGTCGCTGGACTTTAACAGGAGAAGACGAAGACTTCAAAGATGGCTCTACCTTTGGGTCGGGTTGGAAAGTGACTTTCTGCTGCTTTGGTGGAGATGCCAGGAATCCAACGGCACTGTCTGTCAATACAAAATAAATTCTCTTCTTCTCAGGAATCAAGGTACAAGCTTTATTTGAATTTAAATATAAAAGTTTTGAATGATTTGTACTGCCATTTGTTAAAATAAAAAAAGCTGTTATTTTATTTTTCTATGTTTGCTGTTTATTTTTTGTATATTTGTGCAACCATATTGTGTTTTTGTCTTTTGAAGGGCTAAATATGTAAAGGTATTTATACATGAAAACTAATTTATTGTTAAAAAAATAAAGTGTTTCTAAAAGTCAGATGCCATACTGGTCACTTTAACCTACTGACTTACATACAAAGCACTCAGACACTTCATTGGCCTCTTCATGCTACTGCTTGTCTCTGTATTTATCTCTTTTATAACTATAATCAGAAAACTAAATAACAACTTTAAAGTGAAACTGCTTTTACAACATTTAATCACCTTCAGGTTGAGTGGGATCTTTAATGTTGAATTTAACGTCCTTGTCCAGACGAAGGGAGTTACGAGTCTTTCGCAGTGCTGGACTTGGAATTGAGGCAATACATGAATTGGCTATAAAAAAATGTTTTAAAAGACAGAGAATTTACATGATCAATATTTATAACCAAAAAGTTAAAAAAAAAAAATTATGAATAACACCAAGTATCTCCAAATAAAATCTAAACTTAATAATATTTATCCTTACTTTCTGTGGCCTCACAACTTCTGGTTGAAGCAAGGCTTGGTCTAACTAAGGATGTTGCTGCTTCTTCTTTTCTGGATGAAGAAACACCTGAAGAAGTGGGTGAGTTCACAGACCAAGATACATCAGTAGGACAGGGCAGCTTCTCCCCACATGATGGACAAAATTTGAAATTTGGCTGCAACTTTATCCCACACTGGGAGCAGAAATGGAAAGGCATTCTGAAACAGTAAATACACACACTGTTATACATAAGTCCTCAACATGAACTGTCCATCTGGATATGCATCCATCCAACAGACTGTAGCAACCATTTTAGTAACTATTTTGTAGAATCATCTTCTGATAATTTATTTAAGGGCCCAAAGCAGACCCTTCACATGTGTTTGTGTCAAACACCACAAACTATAAAGTTATTCAATTATACTAACACTAACCCTAACCCTATCACACTAGAAAAGCAGGAGACATGAAATGTTTGAAAAATGACTTTAACAACTATATTTAGCAGTTGTCTCTGTTCTACTTGTTCACAATGTAACAATTTAATTTTTATTACAGTATTATATGTTATACAGTTCTCATAATGTATGTTTACTATGTAAAAATAAAACAGATAATCAGATAAACGTATTGGGGTAAAAAGTACAATATTATTTGGGTGTAGGTATAAATTAGCATGAACTGTAAACAGTCCAGTAAAGTACAAGTACCTCACATTTGTACTTAAGTATTTAGTTACTTTCCACCACAGGTATTGAATTAAACTTTATTTAATTAAACTTTTCCTGTTGCCATAGAGATAAACTCCAAGTACAGTAAAGACTCTACTTCACCTAACTTGTGTTCAGCTTAACCATAAAAACAGCTTTTTAATATCTGTCAAAGATGCGTAAAAGAAAGAAAATCGAGCTAAACTCCACTCAACTAAATGTCGTTTGGCTCTGGTTTGATTTAGCTTAACAATGATTCTGACGTTAAGCTAAGGTAACCTTAACGTTGGCTAACTACTGTTAGCACTGTGGCGATTCTGAACCCTGCGGAAAAACGATGAACTAAGTGTGTTTTTTATTTATTTATTTACATTTTATTACAGGGTATTTTACAGTAATACGTTGAGAAAAAACAAAACAATGACCCAACAGGTCAACGGTAACGTTAGCCAGCAAAAACTAAAGCGATACTTAGCAAAATAAATCATAAAGCAACTGAGTTTCTGGCGGAAAAATCGCTTTGTGGCTGTGTTTGAGACTGAGTTCTGGCTTAAAGCAGCTCCTGTCGTTAACTAAAATACTTCTGCAGTGAATTATAAAAGTTGGCAAACAGCAAGTAAAATAAAAAAAACATAAAATACCTTCCCCAACACTCCTCCGTCCTTCAGGCTGTTTGGGTTTAGTGGTTCTTCTTCCCCGGATAAACGCTGCTGTCATCGGAGCTGAGCCGCGGAGGTGCTGCCCCCTGCGGGTGTTTGGGGCACTACACCCAATATTATTTTTCTTTCTTTTATTATTATTTTCTTTTCTTTTCTTTTCTTATTATATCATTATGTATTATAAATAGTCATATTTTAAAAAAAAAGACAGGTACCCATATGTACACTGGAGGAGGATTTGCTTGCTGTAGTCATTCCTCCTCTTCAGTTTCGTCATGGATAGATCTTTTCCGTAAAACCTTTAAATTGGAAGTGATTGGAGTACAATATCCAGTCTTTTTTATGTCTGAAAACATAATCAGATGTGGATATAATCCTGAATAATGCCTTTAGCAATCTGAGCCAAGAATGTTAAGTAGATTGTATTTTATTTGTTGTATCCAATTCCCTCCTTGTGTTTCCCTGTGTTTTCCCATGGAGCTACAAGGAGGAAAGAGAACAAAAAGAAGGAGCTTTCACAAAAAAGCCGCAACTTTGCAACCTATCCCCTTAATCTGATTGATTTGAAAGGTTGATGCTGTGTATTATATTCAGATTAAACTTTTATTACATTTTTGGGCCAAGGGAGAACTGTGGGAGAACACCTATCACTTGGGAACATTTCATGGAAATATCTGTTAAAGTCCTGTAAGGCAGTGGGGGACCTAGAAAATTTTACACAATGGACAAGGTGAATATTTCTGTGTGTTTGCACATACATCATTAAATATTTTCACAAATCTAAACTTAATGGGTTTTTTTTTATTCTTTTGTAATTTGGAGTCATACATAGACACTAATTCCTTATCACAAAGGAAAAGCTGAAGGTGAACTGTGTCAGTAATATACTGCAAATTTCTTATTTTAATTGTGCAACTTATAATTTTACTGATTTTCTTTTTTTACACCAATTTTATTTTTTAACACCAATGGAAATTCTCTGTCGTCAGTAAATGTCTAATATCAAGTATTAGCATCAAACAGTACTACCAATGTAGTACAAATAGGCTATCAAAAATAAAAGTATGCTCATTATTTACAGTCACCTATTTCAGAATGATATGCAGTATTAATGAAATATACTTATTGGTGCATTAATACATCACAAATGCTGGTGCTGGTAAATCAACAAAGTTACAAGTAACTAAATCTGTTAAATTAATGTAGTGAAGTAAAAAGTCCAGTAATTGCCTGAGGTATACAGTAGTATAAAATACTCAATACTTGGAAATACTCAAGTATTGTTGCCTTAGTAAAGTACTTTAGTAAATGTACGGTAGACCACTAGAGGGAGAGTATACAGATAAATGTCTCTTAAATTCAGTCAACTGAATTTGGCTGCAACCAGGATGATCTGAAGAAAGTTTCACAACTTTATTCTTGAATTAATCTGTTGAAACGTGTAAATAAAATTTGCCATTATGGGTATTGTCCATATACAGCAAAGAGAAATTAAATCAGGGCCTTTCAAATTTAACCTGTAGTGTCACTAAGTGCAGAAACATGAGCAGGTTGAATGTTATGACTTTAAAGTGAGATTATGAACAATCAGTGTTATAAAATAGTGTATATGACACACATACATAATAAAAGGACGTAATATGAATCATATCTATACACAACACATAAAAGTTTCTCAAACGATTATAAAACAAAGATTCTGCTTTAAGGAAAACATAAATTAAATGTTTATTTTTTGACATAATTTACATATGAAAGTATGGCACAGTTGACAGTGTGAAGTATTTCAGTTCAATGACATTTTTGATAATTTGTGTGTGAAGTGAAAAGAAAAATATAAACTTGTGTTTTCACTGAAACATCACATTCACTCTTCTTACAGAGAGGAAAACGACAACTTAATACAAATAATGTGGATATGGATTTGAAAATATTTAATGTTGTTGGAAAAAACAGTCTCAAAATGTTGTTTCAGTGTTTTAAAAGTGTAAATACTCTCAATGTTTGTAAAATATAACATATCTGTGGTGTTATAAACTGATATGAAAGGATGAGCATTATACATTTTAAATGTACACAATAAGCTGACCCATTTTATTGCCTTACTCAGAAAACTTGCCAGTACATTTAAAAGCTTGCTTTATATATGTTGCATTGACATGATACTGATACTGATACTGATACTGAGACACTGACATGTTGTTTACTGATGACACACTCATTAAAAATATAGCATTTGCTGTGTGAAATAAAGCATCTGCTCATTTCTAGCGTTCATGTGTTTTCATTCTGGAGTCCAGCTATACTTCTACTTCAACTAATCTGTCATTCATAACTGTACAGGTATTAGTACTGGTGATAATAATAGTATTACTGGTGGTAATAGTAGAAATGAGCCAAGCAGAAATTCCTGGTACAACTTCACCTACTGTCAACGTACATGGATGATGGAAAACAATCTGAAAAGCTCCAATATCCAAAAACACTCGTAGATTAATTTACTGCTACACTGTCTCGCTGACAAAGACCACGAGCTGAAACATGCTGGTCTGACAGTAAAGTTGTTCAATAATCTGCAAGTGTTGCTGAAGATTTGATCTTTCTCATTAAGCTCATTTTTACTTAATGGTAAAAATGAGCCTTGCAGGGAACTGATTCACAACATTTGACAAAGATAAATCATCATGAAACTTTATCTTTTGTCGCTAGGGTTTGGATAATGAGGAGTAAATGATTTAAAACACACTCCCTGTTTCATGTGTTGATGGCAAACAAGTAAAAGTACTGATTTTAGAAAAGAAAATGAGCATTAATTAACTATCTAGAAAACACTGACGGTCAGTGTGAGCTACGTTTTTTCTGGCTATGGCACTGCTGAGGCCTCAGTATTCAGCTGGACATTCAGTGGAGTATCAGTAGTACATAACTGGGTACCTAATTAATCTCTATTAACACACAGTGACTACAGGAACCACAGTCAACATTCATCTGGACTATAGAAAGAAAAATACAGGTGACTCCTTTGTTGAGTTACTTGCAGTGTGAATCTACGCTAAACTTACAGAAAGTAAAGAGTATTAACAGTATATTTATAACACAGCAGCCCACTTGCTGCAACAAAAACCATAAAGTTGAACCTGAACCTGAAAATATGATCAGCTTTTTCAACTGATGGTCAAAGTTGGACATTTAAGTAAAAAATATCAGAAGGCACTTGGCTTTGTGGTGACAAAGAATACAACATGTCAATAAAAGTACGCACATGTTTGTGGGGCACACAAATTATTGTTATATTTTACCTAACACAGAAAACATTAAATACTCCAGTGAAATAATGAACTTGGATGTCTTCCACTACCATTATGGACACAGATATGTAACTACAAACCTGATCATCATTCTAACAGGCACATTTGCTCCTGTCCGAGCTCTCTGAAAGGTCTGGGTTTATGGGTCCGTTGGCTCGCACGGTCCCATCAGGGATCCAGGACTTGTCAACGCATCGTTCCATCCTCTTCATGATAAGATCCAGCAGGACGTCCACAGCCTTGTTGACGTTCTGCGCGTTTGCAGCACTCGTCTCAAAGTATGGGATTCTGCAAGGAAGAAAGTTTCTGTTATAAAGACGGGATCAAATCATTTTTGAAGACATTACTCAAACAAGATTAAATAATCCATTTGTTGAGGATATTTTCAGCTGCAGATGTGCTGGTGAGTATAGAACTACTACTAAACTAAAACTAGTGAAACCACAGTTGGAACAAACTAAACTGGAAATCAGATTAAAATCAGATTGAATCCAAAATATTACCTCAATTAAATTGATTTTGAAAATGGAAAACAATTTTATGCCAAAGCTTTAGTTCAGTGTCAACTGGATTTGTTTTTTCCTGAAGACGTTTCTCATCTCATCCGAAAGGCTTCATCAGTTCTGCCCGGAGAAGCAGGCTTATTAACTCCACCCTGACATGAATAGGTTCAATTCATGTGAAGGTGGAACGACCCTCCCTCAACAGAGGAGGTGGCCTATGGCACAATCTGTCACTGATTTACAATGCACTTCCTCACTCCCCAGGTGGGTTCCACAGTTTATTAAAGCGGTGCTGAGGACACACATGAATTCCAGCTGGAACATCGCAGTGTTAGAGACTTAATGACCTTACAGAGTTTATAACCGTGCTGCTCACAGTCAGTCAGAACTGATAAAGCCCGACACATTTATAGTGATGTTAACAACATTAATGTTGATTAATGTGCTCTGTCCCAGATACACAAATAAACAACATAACATTATTGAATCTGCAGATGACACTTGTTTAAAATTATCTGGTTATTGTCTCTTCACGACATTTGTTGAATTTGAATTTGTTGAAGAATATTCAGCCTAATTCAGATGTTAAATCATAAATTGTGCCCACAAGACGTTTGGGGAGATGAGTTTTTATCCTGAGTTTTATGTCTCTCTTGAAGACATTTAAAACACCGAAGTCCACGTCAATATCCGTGTTCTTAGTAAAGGTGTGTCTTATAGGACCAGAGCAGGATATTTTACACATGCACAAATATTTGCTTTACAAGGAGGACCAGTTTAGTGTGACTTTTGGCTGCACAGACTTGAGCAAACAATGCAGCCACTGCCTTCTAGACAAATGTGTGAGGGAGGGGTTCAGGACAGACAGATCAAAACTGAGACATACCCGTATTTCTCTGCCAGCTCTCTGGCCTCTTCTTCACTGACCGCTCTCTGATCTGTCAGGTCACACTTGTTGCCACACAGCACAATGTCTGGATTTTCGCAGTATGCGTGAATCTGTAACTGACCTGAAAGACACATTCAGCTATTTATTAGATATTTAGTCAGATATTTAGTTAGAATAAAACATTTGATGTTAATAGTAGCAGCTCATGTCAGAATAAAAGATGTATTTATTACTGGAAGATTAAATATTTAATTATTTGGATTCTAACAAGTGACAAGAAATGTATTATTATTATTACCATATCAAAAATATCAAATGTGCTTTTGTAATTGTCTTTGAGTAATTCTGTACTAATTATCTATAAAAATAATACGTTTTAATGATTAGAAGTGATGATTGATGAAGACATACTCATCCAGTTTCTAACATTGAGGAAACTTTGCTCATTTGTGAGGTCAAACAGGAGAAGGAAACCCATTGCATCTCTAAAGAATGCTGTTGTCAAACTCCGGAACCTGAAATAATTCACACACGCAAATAATAATAATAGTCATAAGACATATAATTACTGATGGAAAAGACACATTTAAAAACAACAGGAGACAAGACCAGGCTTAATAGGGGTGAGAAACTGTTAGTTAAAGTACTTCATCTACCTCTCCTGTCCTGCTGTGTCCCACAGCTGCATGTGGATCTTATGTCTTTTACCTGAAGATCCATCTGGACCCGTTGATTTGTAAACCTGAGTGAAACAGAGGCAAGTGAGTTCAAACTTAAGAACTGGATTAACTGGATGTTCTCTTCACTACAATTCACTTATGTTTCTGCTCCTATAAAACAAAAGAAAACAAATAAACAAACAAAATAAAAATCCAGTCTCCATCCAGATATAAAGGTCACCTGCGAGGAGAGCAAGAACACACCAGGCCAGAAAACACTGAGCAGCTCTGGTTATTTAGCAGGTATTGATGATACTGACTGAAGATACAATCAAGTGAATGTGGTGAGAAACAGCACTTTATGCCAAAAACAAAATAAAAATTAATTAAACTTCAGGATGTACTGTACAAAACTGTGTATTTCTACATGAGTATAAGTCACATACTGATTATTATCTGTCTGTAATCACAGTCAATCAGAACCTACAGATTAAAACCTCCATTTCAGTGGTTTAAAAGATTTAACAATTATTTTTGTTATTAAAAAAATTATGAGGCCATATATGATAATGTTTCCAGAGATTTGAATTTACTATATGACATTAGCAGCATTAATCTGGTGATAAGCTGGATGCTGGCTGCTTATACAAACTGAAACACATCTGTGTTGTTGAGGTTTCATCAACAGTTTACTAAGTAACTTTAATTAATACGTCTCCAGAAATGTTTTATTTCATGGCACAATTCATTCATTCATTCAATTATTCATCTTTTCTTTGATCTTCAATAGTTTATCATTTCTGCTGGTTCCACAAGTGGTTACTGAGACCTATGAGTAGTGTTAGCCTTAAGTAACATGAAGTCTTAAAGAGTATTACAGGTAATTTCATGTGATTATTTGTGTAAAAGTTTCATATCTAATGCAACTTTGCAGATCACAGTTGTCAATACATTAATTTACTATTTTTGTCCATACAGCTATCATCTTTCTATTTGTTATGAGAAATGCGGGAAACAGTAATGAAAACATTATCACGGGAAACGATGGAGTAACATATCTGACCACGTCCATGATCAAATTCAGGTGCTGGAGGTTATCAGCTTTACATTGTAAACACTGAGTAAATATGAACACTGCTCAGCTGTTTGCCAACATTTATACTGTTGGTGTTTATTCTTAAGGAGGGTGCTGCCTGCTGTTCAACATTAGTCATTACTCAGATTTCTGTTGCGACATTCATCAGTAGTCTTTTGTTTGGAGAGTATTACTTAATGGTGTTGGAATGCATTAAGCCCCTAATTAGGCAGCTATAAATGCTAGCACACATCCACACAAACAAATCAAAAACAAGAAGTAAAATACATGTGTGCTTTTAATGAATCAAAGAAATAAGAAACATTTCCAATGCTCCCAAAAAAGGTTATTCAGTGGCAAGTGGACTTGTTTTAGTTCCTTGACAACTTTTCGCCCTCCATTCCAGAGGGCTTTCTCAATTCTGACTGACTGCTAGGAGTAGCAGGTTTATAAACCCTGTGGAGTCCTCAAGTCGTTAGTACTTGATGGTTACCTGTGGGTTGTCCTTCCCCCTGGCTTTCATGTATGTCACTGTGACCACCTGAGCCAGGGTGTGAACGACTGTGAA
>JAUMHL010000018.1:7207511-7232666 GCA_032362345.1 Sandelia bainsii
ACTGTTGGGTTTTCTACAAATATTCTATGTATATATATTTTGTGTAAGGTCCTAAACCTTACACTGTAAAGTGCCTTCAGATGACTGATGTTGTGATTGGCGCTATATAAATAAAATTGAATTGAATTGAATAGTAAATGCACTGACATATTTATGTAACTTCCCTTTTTTATTTACTTAACTAGGATGGTTGCATTCAGTCAGAACATTCAGAACAAATAGTTTTTTTAGAGGGGTTATCTGATAACATATCTATCCTAAGGCGTAAAACAAAGAAGTAAGCTTTAGACACTTGATAATTCAGGAAGTCAGAGTATTGCATTTTTATTCTGTGCAATTACAATCACACAAATCAAAGAAACATGACTTTATCCACACTGGTCTTGTTTCCTCCCCTTAGAGTCCAACAGTCGCTGATGTAGTTCTTCTCGCTCCTGTCTGTGAAGTATTTCCAAGAAGAGACTAACTGTCTCACTCTATTTCATTCTCTTTCTTTGGCACATCCTTGTTCTGCTGACCTGAGGTCTTCGACACGGAGTCAAAATAAGGTTTGTAGATGTAAATACCACCAGCAACTCCGAGCAGTGTGGCAAAAGCCACCTGTGTGAAAGGTATTCTTCGTCGCAACATGACTTTTTTCAATGAGAAATACCACTGTTGAGACACAAAGGGAACCTGCAAGAACAATAAAATGATGTTATTGGTGACACTTTGACATTGTGTTCATCATTTCTGATTCTTTTAGTTTTGAGCAATGCAACTGCAAGCTACTTGAACTGATGTGTCGCTGTCTGTGTTGGAATCGGTACTACTGTATTAATAGCATACCCAAAGCCACCACCACCAGTATTTTTGCATAAATTTCAATATGTTGAAATACATCTAACAGATGGCTCCAAAAGTCATGTAACTACAGTCATGTAGACAAAACTAAACACTAATCAATTAGACAGTTGACAAAAAGACAAAACTGGCAACTAGTGTCATAATTGTCTATTTATTAAAGTCAAAATGCCAAAACATACTGTTGTCACCTTCTAAAATATGAACATTTGCTGCTTTTCCCAGTTGAATATAATTGTAAACAGAATATGTCTGTGTTTTGCACTGTTGATTGGACAAAACAAGATGTGAAGATGTTATCTTGTACAGGATTTGGACATTTTTCACTATTTTCTGACATTATATGGTAACAAGAAAATACCAGCAGATTAATCAATAATGAATAATTAGTTGTAGCCTTATTTAGATCCATTTGGCAAATTAGATGAGATTAACTTATAAACACTATGCTTGATGGTTTAGCAAGTCATGATCAAACCAATCACTGATATTTTGCACTAGATACTTAAATAGAAATATCAGTACAGACTCATAATTAGATAATAAAGAATGTTTAGGAAATATGTAATGTTTTATGATCATATGAACCATTATGCAATGAAAAGTCATCCACTCCAAATTATTTCCACTAAGAATTTAATACGTTTGATGAGTTTTATTTTTGAAAAACCCAGACGGATATATAAAATGTCTGCTGGTTTCCTGACCGTTTGGCTATATTACTCTCAAAACATATTTTTCACAGGTAAACAACGGTTATGTGTAACGTGCATAACTCACCAAAGAAACGGTTTATTTGAAGTTTCACCAAACATATACAAACAGAAACACACGAGGATATAAATTACAACCAAGAGAACACCAAGGTCGCGCTAGCAAGAAAGCAATAGCTTCTTCTTCGTCTTCTTCTTCTTCTGTGAATTCTGGCAGAACAACAACGGCCTACATGTCTCCCCCTGGCGGACAGTGCAGTGACGGACCTCCTGCTGTAGAAGACATTGGAAAGCTGTGGTGAAAAATAAGTAAAAGTACAATATATTTACTTAAGTACTGTAATAAAGTACAATTTAGATGTACTTGTACATGAGTATTTACATTGTATGATACTTTATATTTCATACTTATTTTATGTACTCTTTATTCCACTACATTTATCTGTATTTTTTTTTCCCTTTTTGGTATTATCACGTTTCAGATGTTTGTCTATTATTCAATATTGGAGAAAGATCAACAAAATGAATAAAACTATATATCAGAATATCAGAATCTCCCATTAATCACCGCGAAGCCCTTCAGATTTGTCTTGTGACCAATGGGATAGCTTTTGTAAGATTTTGAATTAATGTCTTATACTTGTAATTGAGTAGGTTTAGGTTATTGTATTGGCACCTTTACTTAGGTAAATGTTATTTTACTACCTCCACCCTTTCGTTCGCGACAGCTGCGAGTCGCTGTGAGCAGAGCATCGACTCGACTTTTATTTTGAAGTGGAGAAACAGCGTTTCACCGGAAGTGCGTCAGAATGCGGAAGCGCAGCTGAAACGTCTGAGTTCAGCTCACTGGAAGTTAATAACAATTTATTTATTTATTTTACTTCATGTAAGTTTAATACTGTTAGTTAAATAAACGGGAAGACTGTGCAGGTTATTTACCCGCTGCTCCGGACTTATTTCGTCTATTTTAATGTCTTCGTGTCTGATTTGACTCAGTCTCTGAATCTAAAGTCACTTGTCACCTGCCCGACAGGTGAGCGATGCTGGCTGCAGGTTGTTCAGACAAAATGTTCTGATGGAGAACATCCGAGAACGTCTGAAGTTTGGGAACAAAGTGGGAAATGTGAAACTGAGGAAAAGAAAATCACAACTGTACTCGAAGGAAGATGAATGTCTTCTGAACAACGGTGGGATTTTATTGATGATGCTAAGTACATTTACTCAAACACTTAAGTATTGTTTTTAGGTACCTGTACCGTATTTCCATTTAACAAACGTGGCTAAAATAAAGCAACTCAATACTCAAGTAAAAGTGCAAGTACTTTATAATATTTTTATTAAGATAAAGTAACTAGAAACCAAACCTGTCAAATAAATGCATTGGAGTGAAAGTAACATGAAATAGAAATAATCAAGTGCAAGTACCTCAAATGCTTAAGTACAATAATTGATTAAATGTACATTCACCACTGCCACATACTCCACTACGCGTCAGAGATTTTTTCGACAGCGATGTCTGCAGTAACTAAATATAAATATAATGACTCATTATAAATTAAACTACCAAACAGTATAAAACATTTGAATTTCAGTACAGTTCGAGTAAGAGATATATAATAGGATATAACATTATATAATATAAAATAATGTATGCTTTAATAATTGTTAGTAGTTATATTGCTGTGATGTTGCTACTTTATGTATATTTAGACTAGTAATATTAGTAATTAACATTTTTTCATTGTATAATTGGTACTTTTCCAACTACCACTGGTTAGACCGTGATTATGATATTATTGACCAAACACACTGCTTCTCTAGTGTCTGCGTGCTGTAATTTCTGGAGAATAAATTATGTTTCTGACACTAAAACAAAGTGATTTTCTTAAACTCCACAGGTTTGCTGAAAACCAGAGTTGTCCTGTTTTCTGTGGTGTTCAGACTGATCAACTGCCTCCTGATTCAGACCAGCTTTGTCCCCGATGAGTACTGGCAGTCTCTGGAGGTTTCACATCGAATGGTCTACAAATATCCTTTGGGGAAAGACAATAAAACATTATTGTCTGTGAGTGTGTGTCTGTGATAACAGTATCAGACAGTGAACATGTCGTCACAACATGGCTGCTAAATTACAAAATGTCGTCTTAGTTTCTTACTAAGCATCTAAACAAAAGAAAAATTCTGCAGTTTAGTTTGTGATATTAACCAAAAAGCAACTTTATTGTTTTCTTGAAGCTGAAACTGGGAGTTTGTTATTATTATTAATGTGCAGTTCCAGCCTTAACAGTGTGACTTATGGGTATCTGACCTGGGAATGGAAAGCAGGAATAAGAGGATTCTCATTTCCGCTGTTCTTTGCATTCATATACAAAATATTACACTTCATAAACTACGACACAGTCCACCTCCTGGTAAGTAAATATATTTCACAGTTTGGACAAATTTTCTGTGTGTACGTCTTTGACCTCATGATTTTCCTGTAGATATGGCTTCCTCGGATAATTCAAGCACTCCTCGCTGCGTTTGCCGATATGAAATTCTTCTTCCTCATCCGAACGCTGGAGAGTCGTGATGTTGCTAAATGGACGGTAAAGATTTTGACTGTATACTGTGTAATTCTATGCATGCAATAAACATTTTTATATAATACATAGAGTTGAATAACAAATTTAATTCATAGGATCATACTTAGAATTTGACTGAGGCAGCTGTGAAGGAAGTTTTCAGATCATACTAGTACCACACTGTAAATAGTAGAAAGAAGGTAAACTACTCAAGTACATGTATCTCAAATTCAGTCCTCAGGTAAATCTACTTAGTTACATTTCACCACTGGGTGAGGTACTTGAGAGTATCTGATGGAGCTGTGATGCCACATGTGAACCAGAAAGAAGAAATTATTCAGTATCTTACAGTTTGTGTATGAGACCTTTGTAGTGCGAAAAGGATGATAACCAGATAACCAGATGGCTGCCACCAGCTTGACACCATTTTGGTTTTGAACCACAGAGATAAAATCAGCTCCACATTTCACTTCTTCCACTTCTTCTTTTGTTTGTTTCTGCAGTTCTTCTGCCATCTGTGCTCGTGGTTCACGTGGTACTGCTGCACCAGGAACCTGACCAACAGCATGGAGGCCACCATCACCTGCCTGGCTCTTTTTTACTTTCCCCTGCCTGGGTCCACAACACACAGCAGGTGTCTTCTTGTTAACACATTTCTCATTTTTATATTTAACCTAATCTCCAGATTAAATCACTTACGGACACGCTGATATTTCTCTCCAGTAAAAAATATTTGACACTGGTTGCCCTGGCTGTCGTCGTTCGTCCGACGGCCCTGATCGTCTGGTGTCCTCTGCTGATGTATCACTTCTGGCAGGAACATAACAAACTCAGACTAATCACTCATAACTACATTCCTATCGGGTTTGTATCTGTAATCTCATATAAACCTTATTTCTTCCTCTGTTCTCCACTAAACAATCCTTTTTTTCTCATTTCAGGACTTTGGCTGTTGTGATTTCCACAGTGATCGACTGTCTGTTCTATGAAAAGGTGAAACACTGAACACGTATCCACTTCTGCTCATAAACTCCAGTGTAACTGTTTTTCTCTGTTTTCTAGTGGACCATGGTGCAGTTCAACTTCCTCAAGTTCAACGTCTTCCACGGTGTGGCTGGTTTCTACGGCTCTCACCCCTGGCACTGGTACTTTACTCAGGGGTTTGCCGTCGTCATCGGTCCTCATCTCCCCTTCTTTCTTCACGGCTGCACCCTCGCCTACAAAAGACACAAAGTGCTGTTGGCACCAGTCGTGTGGACCATCGTCATTTACAGGTAAAACGTCTGTGTTCACATTCATAGGCCCTTTATGATTCAAGTTTTTCTTAATGCTCTGCGGAATCAAATAAATTTTAAAAATTAGAACTAAGTGTGAAGAGTAAGATAATATCTGTTGGCTTACTCCTTGTTATATGATTAATCATAGACATGGTCAGAGTAGAAAAAGCCAGCACTGAGGGTTTTACCCTACGTTCTTTCTTTCATTATCTAAAAGTCCTTGTTTATCTGTTTAGCAATATACAACAATCTCACAGGTATAAAATAGTAGAAAGTAAGCGGTATAACATCCTGTCAAAGGTGTGTTTGGAGATAACAGCTGCACGTAGTACCCTGTGTGCTCACCTCTGCTTTTTCTGCTTTAGCGAGGATCTATTTTAAGTCAGATCATTTCATAAATAGATTTCTTGAGTAGAAGTGAGGGATTTTTTAAAATTTCATCTTATATGTAAAGGCGTCTGTAGAGTTTTCTTGTAAACAAAGTTTTTAACTTTAACCACTGTATTGTTAACATTTTTGTTAGCTTGTAGTCTTGTCCCTGTGTTTGTTGGCACGTTACTGCCACCTGTTGACACTGATGCAGACGTGTCCAGTATAAGTCCCCATGACCATCCTGCACTGGACCCAGACTGAAATAGAGCAACTTTTGTCTCTCTTTGTTGTCATGTTGTGTTTCTGTGTCGTCTGTTGTGGGTATTGAGTCACTTTGTGGTAATTTTGTCTCTTATGTGTTTGTCGTTTTTCCTTGTGGTGGTTGCCTTTACCTGACAGATTCCAGCTGACATTGGGGTGAGAGTCGGGATCAGTGTAGAGTCACCATTTAACCCAACCTGTGTGTGTTTGTACTGTGGGAGTCCTGGTGGGTTGATGTTTGAGGCCCTGCAGATTTGATATTATATTTATGTTTATGTCTTTCTTTAATGTCTTGGCTTCAGTTTGCTTCCTCACAAAGAGTTCAGATTCATCTATCCTGTGCTGCCTTTCTGCATGGTCTTCTGTGGTAGGTTCCTGATTTCACTTATAAAAAGTACATTCACAACACTGTAACACGCCTGTTGTAATCGTGTTTTTCTTTGTGTGTGTGTGTATGTGTGTGTTTCACGGCTACGACAGGGATCTCTCTGGCTAATTTGAAAACATGGCGTCGACCTGCGGCGTTTGTCTTGTTAGTGACCAACCTGGTTCCAGCTCTGTACACCGGCCTGATCCACCAGCGCGGAACTCTGGATGTCATGAGCCACATCCAGAAACTTTGTGACGTCAGTAGCGTCTCCACCCCTCTGCAGCCAGACGTCCTGTTCCTTATGCCCTGCCACTCAACGCCCTACTACAGGTAACACTGCTCCACACCTGTGGGATGGTCTGTCGGCACCATTACTCAAAAGAGTTGAATTATGAAACTGTCAGTAAGAAGAAACAAATGAACCATCCAGCAAATTTAAAATGTAATTGATTAGATGACTTTGCTAGTATTTTTCTGATTGTCTGCTACACTTTCTCCTTGCAGCCACATCCACTGCCCGTTAAAGATGAGGTTTCTCGAGTGTCATCCAGATCTCGGAGAGGAAGCTTACGTGGACGAAGCTGAGACGTTCTACAACGACCCCCTGCACTGGCTCCGGACTTTGTTCCCGTACAAATCCTCTCTGCCCACCCACCTGATTTTGTTTGATGTTTTGGAAGAGGTACGAAATTCATAAATTATATTTCAGCCTGCATTTGTGGAAATGTTTACAATTTTCTAAACATTTTTGTCGCTGTTCCAGGAAATCTCTGTGTTTTTACGAGGGAATAACTTTGTGAGGACAGCAGAGATATTTCACACCCATTTTCCTGAGGGAAGAGTTGGAGGAAGCATCTTTATTTATGAAAGGCACTGACAAACACTGGAAAAATGGCAATTTTAATTCCTTAATGAAAATGTCATGTGATTTGCTACTGAAATATGTATTTTTAACTCAAATGTCATTTTAAAATATCACGTCAGATGTAAACACCTTTCTTTTTAATGATTCACAATTAAATTTGGGTGTTAACCTGTTTGTCCAGATGTTTTTTTTCCAACTTAATGTTGGATGTTTTTTAATAACAAAACTTCCCAGTCCGATTAAAACAGGCTTAAGGTGGAATGTAAGAAAACAGCATTTAAATCTGAAGGCAAATTACATGCACATCACACAAACCTCTTTGTAGCAGCAAATTAAAACTATAGGACTGCACCACCAAAACTAAATGTGGCATGTCTTTTTTTGTCTAACATGGCACAATCGTTGGCTCCTAATCATCATATTTTAAATATTTTAAGTGCTGAAATGGGAATCTGTGGTTCAGCAGGAAATCTTCATAATTCACAGGCCACAAATTAAGAGCAGTTCATGTAACATTTCTAAAATGTAAACAAACTCATCTTTCATGTTACAAATGTGCAGATAAGAAATGCCACATCTTTCATTCAAACCTGATGATTACTTCACTAAACACTCAACAGTTCAAGGACGTTCAGTAGCATTAAAAACGTAACATTGTGCAAACTTACAAAAAAAAGGAGACTTTGCATCTAAATACAACCCAGAATCTGCAACTACAATATTAAACCAGCCGAGATATTTTCAGTATTTGGGATCAAACGGCATCGGACCAAGTTCTATTTTGACGTCAGCCATGTGTCGGTCTGTGTTTCTTCCTGATCTGCTCCACTTGCGTTCACTGTTTGGCTGAGATCTGGTTCTCTGCTGCTTCCGCTGTTGATGCTTTGACCGCATCTCCTCCTTTGAATCTGTGTTGGGTCTTTCAAATGGCCCACTGCGTGATTCAAACACAACAATAACGTGAACATTAGTTTGAAATTTGTAAATTCAAGATTGCTCACAGTCACCTCCATCATATACTTTCAAAAACACATTTCCACAGGAGGTGAGTTAAGAATAATAAGTGCATATTCATTTTGTGTAAATATTCAGTCAAATCTATATATCTTTATTTTAATTTCACTGACACAGGCTGACTGTCACATTTCAATCCATTACTGTTGATTTCTTGAGTAAGTTAATTCACAAAATGCAGTATCCATGTGAATAATACTAAATATTCAGTCTCTCTTGTATATACAGTACTGTGCAAAGTCTTAGACCACCATTAGATTTGTTGTTTAGCAGTGCCATTATGACCATATATATATATATATATATACTTTTGCACAGTAGTGTATGTGATTGGTGGATGAGGAGGGGCAGTGTAGAGTACATGGGATAATACCAATTGAATCCAGTTTTTCTGGGAACTTTCAGCATAATTTTGGAGACTTACCTTGGGGCATAGCTTTTTGTATAAGCCTCCCCGAAGAAGTGCCTGTAGATGTAGTCATCCAGATCTCCGAACACATCATCGTTGAGGCCGTGGTACTCGTGCATGTCCATCAAGTAGTCCTCCACACCACTAACAAAGTCTGTGAACAGCATCTGGTCGTGGATGAACACCCCGTTGTGGAAGAAGTTGTTGATGAACATCTCAAGCTCTTTCCAGTGGTGGAAATGGTCGACCTCCTGCTGCAGGTAGCTCTGCAGCAGCTGGTAAAATTCGTCTGCTCTAATCGGCTCCATGGCTTTGTTGAAGAGGTTCATAGACTCCTGGTAGGCGCAGTCAAAGACCCCTGAGCATCCTTTCACGTTGGCTTTCTGTCTGCTTTGACCTCGATCTTCGTGAACCTTATCCCCTGGTTTTCTGGTGTTGTGGCTGCTCTCGAAGGAGTCGTCGTATTTGTGCTGGTGTCTGTGATGATGCTTGTGGGATCTGTGCTGCCACGACTCTTTAGTATTCCTCTCATCACATTTCTTATTATAAAACCCTCTGGCCTTGTTGAAGAAAGATGAAGCCGAATCCTTGAAGTTTCGGAAAGTTGATTTGACAGAATCTGAAAATTTCCTCAGGTTTTCCTTCACAGCCTCCTTTGCCTTCTTTATCTGCTCTTTGTGGTGGTGGACGAACTCTTTGGTGGAGTTCTTCACAGCATCAAACGTCTCCTTCACTTTGCTCGCCATGCCCTCCTTTGGTTTCTTCACTTTGGTTTCTGTGTCTCCTTTGGCTTTTTCTTCTTTGGTTTCCACGTAGAGCCTCTCCCACAGGTCGGAACGCTGTTGCTCGAAGCCCAGTCTCTTCTCCAGCTCTATCAGACGTGACTGCAGTTCTTCTGCCTCTGAACTCACCTCCTTTCCGCCTCCGGAGATGCGACTTCTCAGGCGACTCAGCTCTCTCCTCAGCTCCTCTGTGACCTTCCTCTCCTTGTCCAGTTTCTTCCTCACCGTCTGTGCTTCAGCCATCAACTCCTCCCTCTGACTGTGGAAGTCCTTCGTCAGCCGCTTCTCCTCCTCCAGTTGATCTTTCAGCCTCTGGTTTTCTGACAGCAATGAGTCGGCTCCAGCTCCCATCGCCTCCAGATCGCTAATCTTAGAGCGCAAGTTTTTAAGCTCCTCCTGTAAGGTGGACAAAGACTTTTCTTCACGTTCCAGTGAGCTCTTCAGCAGCTGGTTTTCAGCAGTCAGCCTCTGCTGCTGAGACATGATGCGACTCTTCTCCTCAGTTTTCTGTTTCAGCAACATTTCCAGGTCATCTCTCTGGGCCTTAATGTGAAAAGCAGCAGCAAAAGAGGGAAAGTTATGGTTTTCAGATGTATTGTTTGCTTTTTTGCATTTATTTGATCGTATTAGTCAGACAGGACACATGGGAGAAGAAAAGGGTACCCAGCTGGACAGTGCTGCAACCATTCGGCTTGTGGACCTTTAGTTACCTGTATGAGTGCCTGTTTCATGTTGAGCTCCTTGTTGTCTTTCTTTATCTTCTCAATCATATCTGTGAGCAGTGTAATACGTTTGTGCTCATCCAGGTCATCTAGGCAAAAGTCTCCTCTCTGAGCGTGAGTGAGAAAAGTTATAAGGGTTATTAAAATCATGTTCATACGCATTTAATTTAGGTTTACTTTCTTCTTAATCTCATACATTAAGTTAAGAATATGCATATTATATTATGCATTAAATAAGTGAAAGAAGTTCGAAACATGGTTAAGAAAGTGAATCAATATTAACATTAATTCTCCTGCAAATTACTTTATTATTGCTCAAGTTGTGAACCGTCTTCACACTGACCTCCTGCTCTCTAACAGGCCGTTGAAGCAGATCCTTCATAATATTGAGCTCATTCACTCTGATTTTCCCCACACTTTTCTGTTTTTCTTTAATCTGGATCGTGCCTGTAGGTGAGATTTGTAACACAAACATATTTTCATGTTCAATATTTATTTGTACGCTGCTGGAGCAAGTTTACGGTTGATGAAGCTGCCGTCTGCAGTGGTGTAGACATCAACAAAACTGTT
The DNA here is from genome assembly GCA_032362345.1 of Sandelia bainsii. Lineage (NCBI taxonomy): Eukaryota > Metazoa > Chordata > Actinopteri > Anabantiformes > Anabantidae > Sandelia > Sandelia bainsii. The sequence continues at coordinate 7,218,274 of JAUMHL010000018.1, forward strand.
ACAGGTTCACAGAAGAATTTGGATTCACATTTAAGACTGCACAGAGGCAGATCCAAAGAGTCTCCAAAGAGTCATCTACACATCTGCCATCTCTGGAGTATATCTTCAGAACGCGCTGAACCACGCACATCCTGGCTGATGCTGCTCACCCCTGTCACCGCTTCTTTTCTCTGTTACCATCTGGAAGGTGCTACAGAGCTGTTAAAGCACGTACCTCCAGACTGAAAAACAGTTTTGTACCGAGAGCTATTACTGAACTGAACTTGCTGAAACTGTGCCCTCCTACTGCTCAACACCAGCAACTTTGATGATATTGTAATGACTGTAGACATTGAGCAATGTTGTTTTTATGGAAATCATGTTATTTTTCAATTATAAGTCTTAGAAAGAAAAGAAAAGGAATCGGCAGGTCAGACAATAAAAAAAAAATCGGAATTGGCCAAGAAAATTGCAGTTGGTGCATCTCGAGTTTAAACATCAGTAGTCTTACATCAGAAGTCGTAACATCAGTAAAATCTTCAAATTCTGTATTGAACTTCTTACCATAGAAGTGACCAAAGCCCATGCTGAAGGCTATAACGAGGGCGAGCAGGATACACTTGTTGAGGATGCTGCCGCCCTGACCTTGCATTCGGGCATCCAGAGGAACAGCCGGTCTAACTTCAGCCTGAGCCTCCTGCTGCTCTTCTATGACTTCCTCTTTTTCCTCACACGGAGCAGTCTCCAGCGCCTCCTCCTCCTCGGGCTCTGTCATGGTGCTCGCAGTATTCTTCCTCAACCTTCGTCTTCGTACAACGGTACTGGTGCTTTGTCCTGCCTCGTCCTCGCTGCTGCTCGAGTTTGTCACTGTGGGCTGCTGAACTGGGAAAACTACAACAAAAGACACAAAGTTATGGTTGCAGTGATTATATAATGGAAATGTTTTTAAAAGGTGGTGCATACAATAATAACAGACTCTTGGAGCATGCACAAATGATGTTAATCATGCAGATAACACATATTACTGAGAATAACTGATGTAATAAATGCTGAAGAATTTAACTGCTGCAAATTCTAGATCCATTTCGGTGTTTGTGAAATGTTTTTAAATACATTAAAGGAATAGTTTAACATTTTGGAAAACGTGCTTATTGACTTTCTTGCAGAGAATTAAAGAAGATTGATCACCTTCACCCCAAGGAATAACCCGGCTCCTATCACCATAACAGTGTTTTTATACTTTGGTTTCTGAACATGTTAACTGGTGCACTCTTGTGGTGTTGGTAGGTGGATCTTGTTAAGTTATGTACTGTGGTATCAACCTTCTTACTAACATCACTGGTAGAAAGCACATAAGCCTGTTTCCCAAAAGTGTCAAACTATTCCTTTGAGCAGAATAGCCAACACAAAATTTTAGAAATATTATTTTCAAACATACATGAAAACACAAGACTGTTCCTAACTTCTCTGGATTTACTGAAGAATTTGAAAAATCACAAAGAAATTCACACTTTTATTGTGGTTTTGTACAAAGATATCAAACAAAATATGTCTGACTTTAAATTAAATGTTTATTATTAATTACACCTTGTTTCTGAGTGTAGCAGATCTACAAAGACACACACATGTGGAGAAAACTGTAATTTTCTTGGTCAACGTGCTTTAAAAGCCACAGCTGGCTCAAATGATTAAACGGGATGTGTTCTTCGTGTGTCAGAAACTGATCAGCATTAGTTCTGTGCATTGCTGAGCATGCCTAGCATCCTGTTAGATTCACTCCAGTTTCAAATGAGGCCACCTGGAAAAGAGCGGCCTCCAGTGAGGTGGCTTCTCAGATGTTGGCCTAAGTTCACCAGACTCTGTGGAAGTTTCCAGTGACTCAACATCAAACCTGCTTCGGTGACATAGAAAACAGGCAGAGGAAGAAAAGTTTTGTGTTGATGTGTTGAATTTGTCTCTGTTGACTGTTTGGCTGTGAGTGAAAATGAAATCAGCTTGCTAAAGAAGACACAACGTGTCAGTGGTGTGTGTGTGTTGTTTTGCAATCGTACCAGTCTCTGCAGCAGTGAAAGCATACTGGCTGCTGCAGGACATGCCGAGGTAGAACTCCTCGCTGATTTCTGCCTCCTCATGCTCATCCTCCTTCGAGTCTCCCAGTGTCACAATGTCAGAGTGATCGCTGGAGGACAGCAGAGACACATGCTCTGTCCCTGGAGCGCTGTCTCCAGCCTAAACAAGATATGTAACCAAGAAGTTTGGTACAGGGAGAAGCAGCAGAGTGGCTCTGGGCTATTTAAAGAGCAGTTCCCTGCAGGAATAATAGTCCCCTGTGTGTTATTATGTCTGCTCACCTCTGAGACACACAGTGTTTCATCTGTAGTTGGTTCTTGCAGTGTGTCATCAAGTGAATCAGCACGTTTCTCTTCTGCACACCCAGCTGAAATATAATCAGTTAAGATTATTGCAATAAACTAAATATTAAATATTAAAATATCTGTTGATAAAAAACATCAAAGAAACAAAGTGTATCAAACATCACAATTTTGCAACTACAACCGTGGTTGCAGGAATAACGCTTCTCTCTGACCAATGAGTAGTCTGAAGTGTTTTCATGTCACCCTTTGACAATACCTCGATTCCCCTGGAACCTCAATGGAGGCGATACCAAAAAAGTACCAGGTCCTGGTACAAGGAGTGCAACAGGAAAACTATTATAAAGACTATTGATGTGTGAATGCTAATGTGTGAGTTTCAGATGTTTTACAAAGTCAACACTGATAACTGACATTCAGCCAAATTAGATTTAATCAACCTCGCTCGTTTTGTCGAAACCCTATTGTCTGTATCATTTTTATAATGTCATACTAATACTGCAACCGGTCCCTCCCTAGTGCCGGTCCCAAGCCCGGATAAATGAGGAGGGTTGTGTGCATCAAATATGCGGACTGACAAAGTGAAAGCGAGCAGCCGAAAGGAATTTTCTATACTAATACTGCAATTAACAGTTAATTATACTAATGAATCCGCAACTGTGACACTCAGGAAAAATAATTACGACAATTCTCACCACCAGACGCAGAGGCCTGTGTGTCCTGCAGCCCTGCATTCTCCAGTGGGGGGCGCTCTAACAGCTCAGCTCCATACTCCACTGTAGCCTCTGATCCCAGCGTCTCAATATCTGAACCCTGTAAACACAGCAAACGCACGTGTATGTGCATGTGTAGTATTTTTCCAGTCAGAAACCTTTGTTCAGTCGATTCAGATTTTTCTATCCCACAGGTAACTAAGCACCAAACCTGGGGTGAGTTTTCTCCATCGATGCCTCCCCCTCTGGAATCTGTCCCCATGGACATTAAATGTTCTACCACCCTCCCCAGCTTTACAAACATTCAAAACTCACCTTTAAATGCTGTTTTTAATTAATGTTCAGTTTTATACGAGAGAGCAGCTTTTATTTTATTTTGTTCCTTTTTCAGATGACTGTTTATAATAGTTCCTTATGTGTGTGAGTGCATTTGTGTAACAAATCTTTACAGATGATTAATCACAAGTGTCTGTTATTATTAAGAAAAACAATATAACAGAAACATCCAGATTAAACAGTGACTGGTGTTTAACACTTCTGTTTCACTGCCATGTGGCAATTCTCTAGTGACATGCGACTTGTTTTGATAGTAAAATAATTTCATAGTACTTGTAATATGTTCCACAACTTATCTTAATGTGGAAAGGTGCTGTCAACGCCTCCTCTCACTCCTTAAACAATCTGACAAACATTCGCTTCAAAAGTTTTTGAGCGATCATTCTTCATTCATCATTAAATGTAATTTGATAATGAGTAATAGTAAAAAAAAAAAAAAAAAGTAAAAATGCATTTTTCCACAGTTTTAAGCAGCATCAGTTGTTAATGGAAAACAAGAGCTACCGCTTTGCCGTAAACAGATTGTAATTCCTGTATGGTATAAACTTTTCATATCCCACCACACTCTCACATAGTTAAATCAACAGGTGGAATCTAGACAGAAAACTTTATAATATTATTCACCACTAGAAGACAACTGAGCACTGTTGTCTGTCTCCACCTTCTTACTCATGGTTCTATAAAAATATAAACTATAAAACGTGCTGGAATACTGAGCACCAGTGACACAGTGAAGCCAAAGGCTTCAAACATCACTTAAGGAGGCATTTTCTCAAGGCACCATGGTGGAGAAAAGCAAGTAGTGGAGCAACGCTGCAAACAGTACAATTCACCTATATATGGACATAGTCCCACTACAGACAGATAAAGACAGATCAGAGGTACGTCTTACTGGGACGAAAATACTTCAGCCAAGTTGCTTTATATATTAAAGTAAAATATTAATGCACTTTAAAATTTTGAACATTATATTTGTTAAATGGAAAACCAAAGAAACTGATCTATAGTCATTTTAAAACTTGAATGATAATAATGATAAAATAACATGTTGTGCATTAATATTAAGCCTGTTTCTTACTTGTGCAATAGAACATTTGAGAAATATCTCTGAATACTTTCTTACTTCTATATTCCATGTACTCCTGACATTATAAGCTACAAACCTACAAAGGTCAAAACATGCATAAAAAAAGAAAATATAGTCAAACTTCCAAAGCTGACATACATTTTCAGCCACTTTCCACCTTTTAACCCAGAAATAGAATCACAGTAACTAAATAAACTAAAACTTGTAGCTCGAAGTATTTTTAAAAAGACCATAAAATGTGAACAACAGCAACTGCAACAATTTATAAGCAAAATTTGCCTTTAATTGCTCAACCCAAGCGATTTTCAAGTTTAACTGTGTAAGTTGTGTCCAAAAATACTTTTGTTACTGAAATCCCAGCTTGGATTTTAGCAATAAAAAAAGTATTTCTGCACACAAGCTGTTGCAGTTAATTTTAGGTAACTGCATATTTTTCCTCTCATTTCAGTTCAGTTTATCCAAAAGTGTTTGATTACAATTAAATAAACTGTTTGTCATAGAAACCACTATAAAATGTATATAAATAAGCTCTAATAAAAAAACACATTTACAGGAAATGTGTTGAGAAGAAAATGTTCAATATATTCAACAAATTGCTGATACGAGGGTCTGAACCCCACATACTATTAAATTTGAATACATTTTGAGTTTGAATAACCTCTCATCTCCTTGCTGCCACATTAAAAACGTGTAGCAGCAGTAATTCTCACAGATGAGGGCAGAATTAGGAATAAGGAAACATGGTTTTTATACCTCGTTACTAATAATGGTCCAGCCACAGGATGACTCTGCATCACTCGACGTCTCTGACGTTTCTGCCATTTGTCAGCAAGAAACAGGGATCTAGAGGAGATGAAGGGGTTAAACATTGGAGACAGTATGAAAAACATAATAAGTATAAGCAGGTATTAAATTTAATAACGTCCAGGTGTTCACACAGCTAAAACATCAACATGTTTGTTTTATAAAAAATTAAGTGTGCACAAACAAAAACAACATTAAATGTGTCAGGACTTGATGCCAGTTTCTCAAAGCCAGACTGGACTATTACAACAACACTTTACTGTCTGTATGTAAATATTACAGCATCTTAAAGTAATTTAAGAGCTAATTAATGGATGTGATTAAACACAAACAAGTCAAGCAACAGTTCAGAACCACCTGTTGTGTGTCATCATACTCTATTTGGGACTAGGCTGTATAAAAATAAAAACAATGGCATAAAATACAGTGTCAGACATTTTGCCATGATGTTTATGTAGTTGTATTTATCTTTACAATGTGTTTTAGGGAATAAAGCTAATTAATGACAGTAGTAATGTAGGATTATATATGATCCTTTTTATTAATATGAGAGATGAGAACCTTGATATGATCTTGATATGATTTTCAGACACTGTACATTTAGACTCAAATCAAGATCTAGACACATTAAAAAGAAAATGTGTTTACTTTTGAAATGTAAGATAAAAAATGGCATTTTTTATCAAATGAGAATTAAATTTGCAGCACAAAGTGTTGAAAAAGTGAGGGGGGCTGTATACTTTCTGAAACGACTGCACCATGGCAGAGATCACTCATCACTACTAGGAACAAATGACACTGATATGTGCAACAGGTGTATAGTATACCAATAAACCGAACTTGTATTTGATTAAGCAACAACTTTTAAGAGGGAAAGCAAACATGACCCCAAGCTAAGGTTTCACCAAGGTGTGGGAAACTGGAAAGTAACCTTTGGTGGAAAGTTCAGAAAACAACTTTTGGTTTGTTTTTGATGAGAAAACGTGTCACAGATGTTTGGAGACACATCAGTATCACAGAAAATATTATTCAATTTACCATTTACTGTTACTAATGCCTAAATAATCTTTCTACGTGTACTACTACTTTTAATTATACAGTAATTTATCCACATTGGCACCTTCATTATTTTCTGATTATCATGAACTTGAGACCAATAACTGATCTTCAAACTGACATCAAGTCTTCTAAGACAGAATGGTGCAAGTAACTAAGCACGCCTACTCAAGTGTCCAACAGTGGTTCATTTTGTTGTGTTTAAATAAAAGATGTTCTGATTGCATTTTTAAAAAACTCTTACTGCATATGGTGGTGTGTTCTTTACATTACTACTTCCTAAAATTTGATCTTTATCCCTTATGTTTCAGTTCATTAGTAAAATGTTTTTATTTCCATATCTTTCATTTTTGAAAGTTTGTTTGCAGCACAAATGCGAAATAAGTTAATATTCAATAAATATTTGATGCTTCTAAAAGGTTTAGCTTCACTGATTGTCTTCAGTTGTTGTTTTTATTGCTACAAACTCAACATATGAAATTAAAATAATGTTGGTTGGTTGGTTTTTAAATTAAATTCTCAGAAATAAGATTTTTGATGTAGTTACTTCTGTACACAAATCAAACTTAAAAAGGCCTCAACATTTTAATTTCATCAGAAAAGATGAAAAGACTAAACTTGTAAATTCAAGTTATCAACAGCATCAAGTACAAACGAGTACCTGTACTTCTGTACTTAAAGTAAAGTAGAGCATGTACTTGGTAGTTCCTGGTTCTTCCGTAAAGAATTAAAATTGCTACTCAGACTAGTAGTGAAGTAAGTTTTAATTATACTTCCGCTTCTACTTGTTCGTCGAGATTTGAGTACTTTTTATCACCTCAGCTAAAACAAATAAACAAACAAGCAGAAGTAACAGCGACCTCCAGCTGCAACACACCCCGGTAACTAATTTGGCCTGACAGCCCAATAACCACCGTTTATCTGCTTGTAAACACAAAGCAGACCGCCCTCAGACTGTAACTGTAGCTGGCATTAGCTTAGTCTGCTAACGATAAATAAACTCATTTACAGGTCATTTCGCAGCTAATTCACAAAACCAACAGGCTAGTTATTAACGTCAACTCTCACCGCATCGTCGTAACATGTATTTAGTGAAGTACAGAAAACGTAACGTGTGTTTAAGAGCAATTTTCACATTTATAGCTTTTTAAAATTTAAGAAAAATCATCAAACTCACCGGTGTTTATATCTAACGACGAGGCAGCTGTTTGCATTCAGCTCCAGAGGTATTGCAGTATGCCCTTTCCCAGATTATCCGTTAACAACAAAGTCGACTGCACATGGGAAATGTAGTTTCAAGTGGTGCCGATGGACACGCGGCGCAAGGCTGCCGCCGCACTGTAACAACTACACTTCCCATAAGTCAGCGCGGTGGTCTAACAGGCTAAGGGAGGGCGGAGCGAGGCGTGTGGAAACAAATCTTATGACTGCGAAAAAAAACATAAACAAGGAAACGTGACAAAGCAGACCGCCCTCAGATTAAACGAGGACGAAAATAAAGTAAAACAAAGCTGTAAAAACGTTTTGCGCTGTGCTGGAGAATGAGTGGAAGTTTCAAAAAGCTTGTCGTGAAAAGTAAAACAGAAAAGTCTAAATGTCTGTCCGGAAACACGTGTTCATGTTTGTTTTGGTTCTGGCTCTCCGCCAACAGGCTGAACAAAACTTTTCACAGATATGTTGTCAGACTGGTACGTAGGGTGCAGAGACTATTACATGACACCAGTGTTTACATCCTGCAGAAACTCGTCTGACAACAAATCCACCTTTGTTATATTAATTTATTTTTTTTTCCTTTTCTATGCAAAAATCAACAACACAAGTAGAAGCTGCCACACAAAATAAATACACAATAAGTAATAATCAAAGTATAGGTCATATTTACATTATCTTTCTGTGTTCACTAAGCAATAATCTTGTGATCTGATGTTAAAATGTAAAATCAGTAGAGGTCAGTATTGTTAAGGTTACACTAGTGTTTGTAGTTTGTTAATTGTCGGTCAGAGAAACATAACAAATGTTCTGCAAGCTGTGACAAGTGGTGCAAAAATAGTACAAGCTCAATTATGCTAAATAAACTGTATATATGACACTGTCCTCTAAGTAAAAATATATATAGCACACTAAAAATCCTGTACTGTGTTATGTTGAGCTTTTTATAATTTAAAAAGTGTTATTTTGTTTATTATTGGATAATTATTACTGACCATCAGGATAGTGCTAATTCTGACTGCCTTATTACAAACTGATAGTTTAATAGGTAACATTAAATTTATTTGTATTTGAACTGTACACATAGAAGTATTCCAAGTATTACACAGTTACTGTAAATAAAAATAATATAGAAGAGCAAAAAGTACATTTATAGATGTAATGAAGCTAAGTACATTTACTGCTTAACTTCAAAATTTAAATCCTTGTACTTTATTTCTCGCCAAATTAAATTCACTACATCTCAGAGATTTACTATACTACATTTACCTGACAGATTTATGTATTAGTAATTTTACAAATTAAGATGTTTGTACACAAAACATATGAAGAGCTTATAAAATATGGTGCTTTGTTCACTCAAATACAGTATATTTACTGTACTAATTAGCTGCTATTTTAGTAGATCCAGTATTTTGGAAAAAAATTGTCTTGAAAAACGTCAAATATTTTGAGTTTTCCACTGTTGCTTTGACCAATGTTACCTAATTGTGAAGATTATTTTTATTATTATAATAAGCTAGGAATTAACAATTTTTTATTTTTACAAACCAATTTATTGAGAAAAGCATCAGGGGATTAATCCATTATGATAATAATTAAAGTCCAAAGTTAAAATTTAACTTCACTTGAACCTGTTCGATCAACAGCACCACCAGGGGGTGTCCATGAAAAACCACAGTCCATTAGCATGTTAATGGTAAACCTCATTATGTGTTAGCATCGAGCTAACAGATTAATCAATGATACATCAAACATCCTTTTTGGAACTATTTTTGCAGGTGAATACAGATTGTGATCATCAGTGTAATCTGTTTTAAGTTCTTATATATTATTATTATTATATTATTATTTTTAATAATATTTATTTATGTGCTTGTGCCTGTGCCATGTTTTATAACCTAAGCAAGAAAATTAATGTAATGAGATCTTTTTCAAAGCAGGTTAATTAAAATAAATAAATAAAAGTAGTTAAATAAAGTGCAACACAAGAACTAAACAGTCTTGCAAAAATAGATGCAATTTTTGTACTTTTATTTAAACTGAGAATCAGACTTTTCATAATTAATCGCTGTCTAAAATTTCCTGACTGAACATTTTTTGACAAAATATAACAAAACATTAACAGAAAATATCTGAAAACATAATAATTACAAAGATACATTCAATCTTTCTCTTTGAGGTGGAGCAGCTGTGGGTCCCCCTGAGTTTGACTGTAAATGACCCACAGCGCTCCACCGCACGTTTTCTAAACACAACATTACTGCAAAAGGGAGAACGAAGAGCGAACTGGTTCGTACACAGACCAAACTTTCTGCTTTAACCCTTTTAAATTCACATGCTCGGACAACATATCACCAATCATGAGATGAAACACAGCAGGACAACATCTCGGGTCTTTTACTGTGATCTCAGTGTCACAGACAAGAGCGACCAAAGTGTAACACAAGAATATAAAAAATGAAAGTCTGAGGTAGCACTGATAAACCTGTAAAACCCAGATTCAGAGTTCACTGTGTTGTTTTCAGGACCTTAAAGCTATAATAACAAAAGACACATGAGAATATTATAGGATTCTAGTTAAAATGGAAATGTGCATGCTTGTTTTACTTTACTAAAGCAGGATAAACATTTTTATCTTGAAAGGCAGATTAAAAAGAGGAAAACTTTTTTGTGATAAATGGTGATTAAGAAACAGTTTCATTTTCAACATTTTCATTTTGATTTCCCATCATATACAGTTATAAAAGGAGTATGAAAACACAGAGAATGACATTTTACACTAAGATAGGATGCTTTGAAATTGATTTCTTGCCAATATGCAACGGTGACCTTTAAAATAAATCTTTGGTTTACATTGTTTGCTTTTCAAAAGAAAGTTAATCTGATTGTGTCACTTTTCATCCCAATATTTCCCATGATTGAATCCCCCGCAGAGTCCTCTGATTAAAAATACAGCAATGTGAAAACACTTGTACACCCACTGACCTTTCTCAAATCTCTCTTACGCCATAAAATGATTCAAAACTCCAATAATTTTAAAAACAGATTCACATAAAAATAGATTTCATGTTTAATAAAAAGTGGGTTGAATATGTTTATAACCAAGACATCTCTCAAATACAAACTTTTAAATCATTTTAAAACTGTTTTTCTCAAGGCAAAAAATCAGTGGCTGCACATTTACACACGGCTGCACTGTTTCAAAACACACTAATATTCAATATAATATACTGTATTTACCTCTTATTATTTTCACCTACACTGTACAGACGCGTTTTCCAACAGTTTGAGGAACTCAGGATAGGATACGACAGGACAATTTGGTTTGTGTGCATATAACTGATTAATCGTCACCCCGTTGTTGGTAAGTGCCTGTGAATCCTGCTGGCACTTCCTCAGAGTTTTAACCTGCAACTCTCTACACTACTCTCGTTGCAGGTCAAGGCCACTAATGTGCAAGGCTTTGTTAGGGGAGCAGCAGCTCGACTGATCTCCAAGGCCACGTTTCATCTTTGGTCTAATAGTGTTTTGATTATATCACATTGCTCAGTAACCTTCCGCCAGCGATTAGATGAGAGGTTAAAATAAACTCACGTAGCAAACAACTCTTTGGGTTAGTCACCGCTGCACATTGGCTGATAATACAAAATTCCTTTGCAGACAAGTGCTAATCTTTACTCTACAGCAAAGCAAAAACTACTCGAAAAAAAGCAACTACGATGTGTACTCAGTAGCACATATCTTCTAACAAAAATATAGATTATTTCTGAGGTGTTCATTCAATTCTTCACTTTCATCTCCACTTAAAACACTTCATTGTTTTTACAACAATCACTCTTCATGTGTTGTGAACTCGTGTGGAGCTTCTCCCTGAGAGATCCAGCTTTGGTGTCGGCATCTCAGGGATGTTTTCCATATTAAGGCCAATTCTAAAGCTTTTCTGTACCGACATGCGACTACAAGCACTTCTGGTGTGAATCTAAAAAGGAAGAAGTCAACAAACAAAAGAGTCTGTTGTAAAAACAGACATTTCAGGACCTGAGGAGAAACTACAGAGGGGATTTCCATCTGTGGGGAGGGCAGCACAAACATCTGAGCCACTGGCACACGATGTCTGAGATACATTCATAGCATATTCTGTTAGGCGAGTACACACTACAACTGTTCAGTACTGAGAAGATACCCTGTCATTTCACCATGTAACACTACATGATGTTTCAAATGTACTAAACATTGTTCCCTGAGTTTGGGAAAACAATAAGACAATAAAATAAATTCTTACAGAGGTAGTATAAAACAGGAAAAGCAAGGGCAGCTGCACGTTGACATAGAAAAGAAAAGCAGACATTCATTATCTCATTCATACCATTACTCAATAATGGACAAAATGAAAAAAAAAACCATTATTAATACTGGCTCAGCAACATTTGAGGTGATAAATAAACTGTGTGCTCACACAACAGGTGGAGTGAAAGGAGAAAGCTGCGGCGCCCTTACCATCCAAAAACAAGAGAAAAGACAAAATAAGACGACAATCAGAATAAAAGTCATCAGGAAGTATAAATGTAACTATGTAACTTAACTTATGTAACTGAAGCAGCTCATCACATAACGTAGGTATAAGTAGTTATTAAATATACAGTGGAAAGTTTACCCGGAGGTAAACTGAGGTAGATAATCAGTGAAAAAAGCTCCAGTGATAAACTCTCTTAAATAATTTCAGAAATATCACCTTTTCCACATTTTGACAATCTTTTTTAAACATTCATAGTGGGTGAGATTTTCCTTTTCACAAACAAACACTAATAAAGAACAAATTAAAAAGAACAGACAATAAAAGGAAGAAGTAAAAGAAATCTAACAACCGTCCCTGCCAACATTTTATACTGTTAAAGGCTGTTGTTGGCTTCCTGTTCAATGTGTGTAGGACTAAAAAAAGAATAAAGGTAAGAAAAGGTCTCCATCATTTTTTCTTTACACCTTTATCTCTTGATTACTGTACTCGCACACTCACATTCAGGCCTGTGGTATACTTGCAACAAAAAAAAAGGATTATGTGACTGGATTTGAGTCCTTTCTCAGCTTGGTTTGTTCTGGCTGTTACATTATTAAAGGAACAGTTTGACATTTTGGCAAAAAGCTTTAAAAAAGGTTATGGCAAGCTAATAATAATAAAGATGGGAAAAAACCACAAACAGACACAAAAATGACCAGAAAGAGACAAAAAGGGACCAAAAATAGACAAAAAGTGACCACATAGAGACAAGAGACAAAGACACAAAATTAACTATTTTCACATAAAACATCCACACTTTGTAGGTAGACTTCATTACCTTTGGACAGAGTTTGATTTGTCACAAGTATACCACTGCCTCCGCACTGACACTGCACTCACATCGACACACACAAACTCACGCACACAAGCTCACAGACACGCTCACATACTTAGAGGGAAAGTTCAGACAGAGAACAGCTCAGAGCTTCAGCAGCCGTTCTCCACAGACCTGGCCAACTTCAGACCAGCTTGACCCTCCTCCGACAGCTTGTTCGGTTCTTCAGGACCGCAGCAGTTTGAGTCTCCACTGTGCTCCACTGACAGAGAAGGTGGGCGGCTGCTGGCATCAGACGACAGGTTGGTCAACTCTGTCTCGTCGTGTGAGTAGTGTCCTGAGTCGCCAGTCGCGTGGCTGCCCTCGCTGTTAGAGGATCCCTCTGTGTCACTGTACCCACGTCTGAGCAGGTCCTGCAGGGTGGCGGGCTGGTCTGGAGACACAGACAGCTCCTCCTCGTAGGCCAACACTGTGGTGCCTGGCTGGTAGGACGCAATGGTCTGTCTCGTACTCTGCAGCACAGAGAAAATGTTTCTCCAGTTAGTTTGTACAAGAACCACTCTTGGCCTGATCTGGGCTCAGCTCAGCAGGAACCAATGTATTAGGAGCATTTTCTCCCCACTAATCTATGATGAGAATTTAACAAGCAGGACTCATCATTCTTAATCTTACCTGTACTGCTTTACTGTCCTTTTTCACATTATTGATGAAGCAAAACCATCTTCTTTTCCTCTCGATGCTGGGCTGAACCGGACCGAGAGAATTGATAATAAGGTTTGTTCCACCCTAAGAGAAAGTATGAATAGTTATGAGCCAAAAGATGTGAGTTATATCCAGGTCTGACTGTGGAATGAATTTACTACTCTTTCAACAACAGCATTTACAATACAGTGTCAAATAATCCTAATTATAATTATTATTATGGTAAAATATTTTTTAGTGTTTACAATTTTTGGTAAACATTTAAATAAAGCATGAATACATGAGACCATCTGTTTCTTAAGAAAAGAAAAATTTATGTTAAAAAAAACAGGGCCAGAACTAATCTGAAAAGCAGATGTGTTTCTGTTAAAGGGATGAATTAACAGAATATAAAATATATAAAACGTTCATGGAGTGTTAAGAAAAGTGCGTTGACTGTAAATTGATGGACTTGGCAGTGATGGCCTAACAGTTGCCGGTTCAATCACCATACTGAAAATCTGGAAACAGGGATCACCAACACTACTGTGGTGCCCTTGAGCACTGCTGCTCAGTGGCTGCAGGTCAGACTGTGGTTGTACTGGGCAGCTTCCAGGTAGGAATGTGAGCAACTGTGTAAATGTGGTCAGGGTGTTGCTGACAAAGTGACCTCTCAGCACCAAATCATCCCTGAATAAACACAGTTTAAAAAATATACACTACCAGTCAAAAGTTTGGACAAACACAGGAATTACCATGTTTTTCATGAAAAGACACATGTCTTCAGTTGTGTTACCATCATTGCACATGGTTTTCTAATGAT
>JAUMHL010000018.1:7232766-7254641 GCA_032362345.1 Sandelia bainsii
ACAATAGTCATTTACAATATGAACAATGTCTACACATTCATTCTGATCAATTTGATGTTATGAAATCTGCTTTTTTTCACAAACATGGTCATTTCTATGTGTGTATATCTACGAGAAAGGATATAAAATAAATAAGACAAAACATTTTATTTAACAAATTTTCATTAGTGTAATCTACCTTGGCATCAATGAAATGGTTTTGATCCATCATTGGCACGGTCACATCAGTGGTCTCAGCCTGTCTCTCAGAGCCCACATGTGCAGCAGCCGAGGCAGATGTGTTCACTCCTTCTCTGTATGTTTTAACAGATGAAGATTTCCTGGAGGGAAACAAACACAATGTCACTGCAGATCGAGGATATGTAATGGAAATATGATGTTGGAGGACAGTGAGCTCTGCTGTCACTGTGTTGAGACAAACAGTTTTACCTTTTTTTGCCTCTGTAGACAATGATGAGGGCGCAGATGATGATGCAGATGAGAGCGATGGAGACTCCCACAGTGATCCCCGTCATTGACTTTTGATCCAGATGGTAGAAGCCATCAGAAAAGGCTGTAAGACAGGAAGACGTCACCTTACTGTCTATCTTTACCATATTTCAGTTACAAAAAGAAACTTCAACAATCCCATCATACTACATCAAGTGATTCTGACAGGATAGTGATGATGTCACAGACCTGTGGCATGTGTGAAGTCACGGGATAGCCGGGGATCGTGACCAGACGGCAGATCAGCTCGTACTGTCAGCTCCACCGTGTGTGAGAACGGTCCGTCCCCCATGTCATTGGAAGCAGAAATTTTCACCAAGTAAATGTGACCAGGCTTCAGGTTCTCCAGCAGTGCCATGGTGATGCTCCCTGATGGTGAGATTTAACTCTGGTCTTTAAGTGCACATTATGAAAATATAGCTTTCATCTTTTTAGCTCTCAGGCAGGAACAACTGCTGTTATTCTGCGTTTACAGACACATTATGTGTCAGTAGTTACATATTTAAAGTAACTTAACTCTGGGACAACAAAAATGTGTTTTTTTTCTTCTTCCCTGCACACCTATAGACTTTCTTTCCACTCTCCTCCTTACCTTCTTTTTGCAGCACCTGCCATTCCCCAGCTATCCAAGCCTTTCTGGAGGCGTACAGGATCGTGTAATGTGTCACGGCTATGTTGGGTTCATCTGGGGGCTTCCAGGAAACCAGCGCTGTGTCCTCTTCAATCAGAGTTACTTTTACATTGGAAGGGGGCAGCATGGGAGCTGTGTGGATGAATGAAAAAGAAAAAAATCTAATAAAAACACCACGGATAGCACATTAGAGTATAACTGTCTGAGCCACTTAAACATGTGAAAATGAGAGTTTCACATTAAAACAACCCAATGAAAAAACACTATACAGTTCTTCACAATCTGTGTAAATTTAATGTATGGTACACTTCATAAAACTGCTCACCTTCAGGAAAAGTGCTCTGATAGACCACAGGACTCCAGGGGCTGGACAGCTGGTCAATGTGAAGGCGAATAGCAAATTCATACTTGGTGTTGGGCTCCAGTTCTTTCACTAGGAGGCTCTGCTCACTCCTGTAGAATAAAGACATAAACACAGAATCAGTTTACTCAAAACATGCAGGTCATCTCAACAGAATGCACTTAGTGACATTTAGGTCAAAGAACAAAACAAGTTCAATAACCTCAGCAGCCATGTCTGTTTTGAATTATTATATGATTTTTTAATGATATTTCTCAGCTTGGGTTTTGGATAAACTGATAATTTAATAATGGCCTGCAGATGGTGATATGGAGCCGTGCTGGCAACACAGAGATACTGATGACCTGAAAATGTTCCCCAACAAGTGTGAGGAAGCTATTAATGTTGTTAAGTGTAGTAAAGAAATAGTTCTAGTGATGTGATTTAAATCTGCTTTAAATGATAAACTGGATGAAGAGTTTCTTACGTCTGCAGGTAGAGCACCAGGGAGGCGTTCTGCAGGCCTACGGGGTTGCAGCGGACGGTGTAGTTGACCGCATGGCTGGAGGTGAAGGCTGGTCGGCCCCAGTGCAGAAATACAGCGGTTGAACTGTTGGTCTTAGCGTACACGTTGTGTGGAGGAGGTGGAGGGGGAACCAGGCGATCTCGAACAGCTGAGAGATGCATTCAGATTAATGTTATTTTTTCTGTTTCAAAGCAATATGGTTGTAAATACAACAACACTGAAAACAAAAAGTGTTTTAAACACTTGTAAATGTAAACTGTGGGACTTACAGACACATCCAGGGGTGCTGATGGTCTGGTCTGCCTGGTAGCCATCTCCGATTAAATTATAAGCCAGAATTTTAACGTGGTACTTTTTCCTCGGGTCTTTATGCAGAAAGGAAGAGAAACCAAATGTAAATAAATCACATCATAGAGATGAAAAATACTCTACTAGCTAAATGCAGTATGTGTATGTAAGTCTAAGATCTGGACTTCAGAGATCAGTCTACATTAATGCAAATAATTAAACACAGGTCAGAACACTGTGCCAGGTAATGTGATTGCTGCAGCCAACAGGAAACAGAGGTGCTAAGTGAAAGAGAGCTGGACTGTGTGGGTGTGGGGTCAGTGAGGTTTTCTGGTTAGATGGTGCGGTGGGAACGAGAGGCAAGGCAGTTTGACAGATGCTCAGTTGGTCAGTTTCTGCAGCACCCAGGGCAGCAGAACAGAAGAGCTCCTCTATTCATCACCCTGTCACCCTGGAGAAAAGACCTAAGAAGGTCCTTTCTCTGGCCACAGTGAGGCCAGTGGTCAGTGGCCACTCCTATACAGGACCAGGATCTAGGGGTTAAATTGACGGACAAAATCCCCTGGGAAGGACATTTCTGATGGTCAACATCAGTTGCAGGCCTCAGTGACCCTAAAGACCTTCTTCCTGGACAAAAGCCATCTGACCAAATGTCCCTTTTACCCCTAAAAGAATAATAATCAGGGTTGAATTTAAATGCTGCATGTATATAAATGAAGAACCTGCAGTGATCCACAACTTCTGTACTGTAATTGTTTCTCAAATGCCTGATCACAGTCTGGTGGGAAACACAAGATTTTCTAAATGAAAATAATTGTTGTACCTATATTTGTTTGACAACATATAGTTGAAGGTTTTAAATAGGTCAGAATTGTGCCACCCTCAGTTCTTGTTATTATTACCATATTGTTAAAGTTATGTCATTAGAAATGAAAGTTATCATGTGTGTTGTTTGATGTTTTGATTGATTGATTGATTGATGTTTACTCTTATTAGTGTCTTGCGGGCGTATTAGTTATGGAAATGACTACAAAAATAATAGCTCAAATATAAATGCATTTGCATGCATGCATTTTACACAACCTAATTCAAATTCATTCAATGACCTGTTAACATTATTACTTCTAAACTGCAGAAAACAAGCTTCTATTGATGTATAAGACATGTGGGGGGTTGAGAAGAGGAAGACCACAGGAGATGAATTTGTCTCCATGGAGGTTAGAGAAGTTTAGGAGGGGTGGAGTGGAGCTACTTGCACCCCCATGAGCCCTGAGGAGTTTCACTGTAGCCAGACCAGGGCCAGCAGGTCAGGCTGAGATAAAACTCTGAAAGAATCTGGGGTCATGGGTGTGGAATACGAGATGAGCCTCCTTTTTTTTTTTTTTGAGCTTCTCACTGCCCACAACTCAAAAAGCTTTGTGCAACGACAATTAAGAGTAAGGGAAAAATGCAGACACTTCCAACACCAATAAACTGTATCAAGAGTTGATGGAAGAAATCTTTGTGCAGCGTAGATGCATATTTACCATGACAAGACTGATCAGAGAGATGTGTCGCATGAAAAGCTGTAACTATTCTTTAGTTATTTTTGTTCTTGTTGCAATCGATAAATAAAAACAGAAATTCTATATTTTTTTATTGTATATTTTTTGGTCAACATCCACCAGAGTTTCTGCCGACTGTTAAGCTTTAGTCTACCTATAAGGAGGAGCAGTAGTAGTATGCACCTCTACCCAGCTCCACAATACAATAGGTCTGCCGTAATTATGCGAGAGAGGAGCTCGGTGTGGGGGGACGCTGTGACATCTGGGCCATGACCTTTGACATGGAATCTGGGCAAGCTAAATCCTGCAAAAAGAGGGCTTACAGGGATCTCTCTGAAGGGGGAGGGTCAAGCAGAGGAAGTGAGTGGAAAAGCAGGAAACACCCAAGAGTCTAAATGAAATGCCACTTAATAGGTGGCGACACAGTGTAATAATCAGAGAAACCGTGGCATGCAAGTTTGGGTTTCACCCACAGACACTCTCAAAAATGTTAAGACATGGCCAAAATTACTAGCCAATACACGGTTGCTAATCCATTTCTAATATTCACAACTCAAAATACACTGTGTATTAACCAAATAATCATACTAACAACCACAGAAAGCAGTTTCTTTGTCATTAATCATCACTTTTTTTTTTAAATGTTTTTAAACACCATGTTTTATCTGCCAAATGGTTCCAAAATGAACAATGTTCAATTTACAATAAAACACAGAAAAGCCACAAGTCCCCACATTTAAGAAGCTGAAGCATTAATATTTGCCATTTTTGTTTGATTAAAATAATATTATCAATTTACTGTCAAAATTGTTGCCAATTACTTTTCAATTAGGCAACTACTCATCTGACACAGCATTGGACACACACAGCTACACCGCTCGCTACACATTATATTACTAGAGTGTTGCATTCAGCTAGACATGCCTTTCCCCCAGTGAAGACATTTTCCTGCCCTTCCCACTGGGATAAATCTCACATATCTTTTGGTCCCATAAATTATTCTGTTTCCATTAAACAGCAAATTTTAGCCATTTGTGGTCACCCTGTTTCTTAAAGCCAAGATGCAGATCCTGTTGGCCCCTGAGGTTTGGTTTTGCCCTGCGAAAGACGCCCCAGGCCGTAACAAGCCAGGCCTGAACAGGGACCATAAATGTCATCTCCCACATGAACCCTCACACCATCATCTATCATCTCTCTCTCCTCCCCCTCTTTCTTTTGCTCTTACTCACACAAATCAACATACGACACATACTGACACACACACACCCCAACAAGTTAAGCAGAAAATGACCTTTCTAAATGATGGCCAGAAAACAAATCCAGTTTTCACACTAAGCACATTTTGCCTTGTGTTGAATTAAAGAGATGCAAGAGCAATAAGCAATGAGATAAATCTTCAGTTGTACACACAGCACTGCCTGGTGTCAACAGGTATGACAGGTATTTTAACCAAGACTTTGACTACACGCTCTTCTAATGAAAGCAGGGAATACACATGCAAGGAAAGGTCACTTCACTGTGTCATTTATACCCAACTGGAGCCTCACGAACACGTTCCTGCCTCTCAGGGTGCGCTTTCAATAATCTGGACTGTCATAAGTGATAATTTAACGGCCAGCTCAGAGCATGTCCTTCTGCAGCTGTACACAGAGCTGAATCAGCAGCATCCAGTTCTGCCACAGCTCGCAGCTCAGGAATCAAAAAGGGATGGCTGCTGTGTACAACATTACAGGGATTATAGGAAATGCATTTACAGTACAAGCAGATTTAATTTGCAGAAATCACTTACCAAGAAATGTCAACATTGAGCATTTGGCAGTTTCAAGGACACAACATTTTACTTAAGAGTATCTGAAATAAAAGTATTTCAATATGCACCTTGCATTTTTTGTTTTTACAAGTAATTGCTCAGAAATAACAAAAATGACACAAAGAATACTATCTGGCAATGCAAGAACTGAAGCCTTGTGCAGGTAGAGAACAAATGTACACAAATCACAAACAGAAACACACTCCACAGGATTAACTTGTGGGAGTTAGCTTATTAATGTCATGTCACTGTTACAGTACCGGAGAGAGATTTGATTAAATCTAAGCCTTGTCCACACCAGGTTCAGGTCATGTGCTCATTTGTATGTAAATATCAACATAATTGGCTGCCATTATTTGATGAGAATGACCTTTAATAAATACCAGAGTGTAGCAGAGTCAACCACTGTATTAAAGCATAGTTAAATAGTCCAATAAGTAATCTCTCCTTTTATAGAACCTATTTCTTTTTCTAGTATCAGTGTGGATACTGACTAGTTACTATGCTGCTTACCTAGAAGACGGGATTATGTAAAGACAACACATTCTTCCTCTTGCAGATGAAAAGTGAAACTCATAACATACATTTAATTTAGCATGGATTTTTTTATAAATTTGTAAACCTGTTTACATTTTTCTTGTATTCAGTTATTTTAAGATTGTTTTCAACTCGTCTAAAGCTTTTCAACCATCTATTATAACATATAAAGCAATATCTTGAATAAGGAAGTGATGATTAGTAAAAAGCCTCAAAGCCATTTAGTCAGATTCCCTACAGCACAGCAGGGTTTTCTCTGCTGCAGGAGGTTTCACCACACAGGAGGTCAGATGCTTCACTTTACACCTCTCCTTGTGCACAGCGCTGCAGCCTGAGAAAGGAATCTCGGAGCTGCAAGATAGTGAGCTCACAAGATATGCTCATTGTTTGGCCTACAGCTTAGTTGGCGAGAGGCTGCATTTCCTTCAAGTCGTGGCTAATAAACTATCTTTGTGGCCCTCAAAGCCAAACACAATGAGAGTGTTTGAAGTCAATGTTCCTCCAGCAACCCTGCTCAGAGCAGTCATAAAACACATAATAAATCAGCCTCCACAAAACAGCCTCCCTCGCTTCAAAACACACTCATGCAAAGCCTCTTTATCAAAAAAGGAACAAGATAATCCTTTTAATTCAACTATAGCTCTGTTTTTGATTGTTGTTCATGTTGATGATTGGCTTAATATTTATTAGCAGCTTCCTCTCACTCCCAGAACATAATTTATAATTTATTCAATATGGAGTGCCATTTGACTCTATGGAAAAATTTTAATGAATAAAATGCTAATTAAAAAGAATTTTAAGGCCATCTTCTGACCATCACTTGAATATCATATGAAAATGTCAGTAAACTGGCATCCAAGGTATAACTCCATGTTTAACTAGTTTAGTTCAGTAATTTTATCAGTATTCGTGGGTATTGTTATTAGTGTCAATGTTATAATTACAAACAGGAGTAGTTGATATACTTATAGCAGAAGCATTAATAGTAGCAGAGTTTAAACCATTGTACCAAATATCTAACTAACTATGCCTGTAGTGGTTAAGAGTTAACACCTAGAGTAATTTATAGTGCCCCCTTCTCTTTCTTTCTCTCTTTCTTTCTGATCCCCTCCTAGGACCGACGTTCATGATTTACAAGTCAGCTGCTGACCACCTGGCTGACCCTCTCTGGCCACAGATGGTCAGTTGTCCACTGCCTGAGCTGTGCCTGGGCCCCCTTTCCTCTCTAGAACAAAAAAGCCAAAATGAATCTGACCTAAAGGCCAGAAGCTGTGATGTGCCCCAAACACCATCCAGCAGCTGTTGAAAAGATACACACATACTGAAATCCCTCACAGAGATTGGGAGGTCATTGA
Organism: Sandelia bainsii; assembly: GCA_032362345.1. Classification (NCBI taxonomy): domain Eukaryota; kingdom Metazoa; phylum Chordata; class Actinopteri; order Anabantiformes; family Anabantidae; genus Sandelia; species Sandelia bainsii. The sequence goes on from JAUMHL010000018.1 coordinate 7,240,287, forward strand.
AGTTGGATGTGCTGCTGTTCTGCTCCACGCCTTGTGAACCTCTGTTCACACATGACAAGACTTAAGCCAATTAAAACATCAGCATCAATAGATGCGGTTGCTGTTGGTTCAAATGAACAATTAACTTTTTGCTTTATGAGCTTAAATAATTTCTTTGACTGTTAATAATCTTTGTCTTTTTGTGTAGAAATATGTGTGTGTATATTGAAATCCTTCTGTCGTTGTCATTATGCATATTCTTATGTACTCAGACATGTGACCAAGACCCATTTAGCTGCCTAATGACCTACTATAATCACTAATCACTCTATGCAAAAAAATGGGTCAAAGTCTTAATCGATCATGGACCTTGTGGTGTTAGTATGAAGATTATGTTGTGTTAGTGTTGAGCATCAGTGTTCACAAGTGGAACGAGATTAAGCTGTATACAACGGCCTGCATATCAGAGGCAGGAGGTGACTCAAATTATCTGAAACAACACTCACCAAGGCCTCCAATGGTGTGTGTATTAACCGTGGCACGCAGCTGAACTGGGGCATTCTCAGGCTGGTTCTCCTCATGGTAGAAGAGTCTGTAGCCTTGCACACCTGCTGAGTTTCTGGGTGCCAACTGCCAGCGCGCCAAAATAGTGGTGCAGTTTAAAGGCTCCAAATTCAGCTCGGGGGCCAGAGGAACTATACAGAAAAGATTCAGAAAAACATTTACGTTATGTACAAGATGGATTTACAATTCTACACTAAACAAGAAAGTTCAGCCTTTTTGGACTCATTTTAAGAAACACAGATCCCATGGGATCATGTGCTTTACATTTTCACATCATGCTACAGCAAATAATATTTCCTGCATATGATTCAAAGTCATTGCAGGAACTTGTTCACTTGTTCTGTTCACTAAGTTGTATCCTGTGTTTATGTGATAGACAGAGGCGACGCCTGATCAGATTCTCTTTGAAAAGTTACCATCTGATGTCTCACCAGCTGTTTCACACTGCAGACCAGGAACAAGCAGACAACATAGACTTCTGAGTCTACACATGGTTGAAACATGGTTACAAGTAATATTATCATCAATAGGAAAGGATGTCTCATTTAAAAAAAAAAGAAAATGTCCTCCCTTCTTGCATCTTTTCTCACGTCTCCTGTGGGAGGGACAAAGATTCAAGTGATGAAAACTCCCTCCCCTCCCCCCATCAAAGTTTCAGATATACCTCTGAACAGCCATATACTCTTTCCCACCCAGAGGCCTGAGTCGCTCCCTTTATGACCCATGACTGAAGCCCTTCCAATGTTACTGACAGCAGAGGTCAAAGGTCACAGACTAACAAACACAATCCCTTAACAAGATAAGCAAGCTCTTGTCTTTGGGCTGTCTCATGGTTTAAACTCGATTGAGTAACTCAGTGAGAATTCAGCTTCTCCCTAATGTTGTACCTCGAGCACTGGATGCCTTCGGAGTGCGGTGAGATGTCCAAGCAGATTGCTCACCCCACCCCACACTGGTGGCAGCAACGATCCGCAGAAGGTAGATGGTGTCGGGCTGCAGGTTTTCCAGGAGATGCAGGGTCTTTTCTCCAGGTAGCTCTATCTGCGAGACTGTGTTCTCAGTACTGGTGCGATAGGACAAACGGTAGGCTGAGACTCGGCCACGACTCAGCTTGTCTGGAAGAGGCTGCCAAGACACCTGGATGTTTGTGGGGCTGCGGCTGGTGAGGCTGAGCTCAGGGGCGCGGAGGGGAACTGTGGACAGACAGGATAGGAAGAAATGATTTAATCATACCATTAAATAAGTTGATCAACGAATCAGATTTGGGTGAGCCAAAGAAAACAGAAAAGTAAAAATATGGAAAACATCACCCATGCAACCTATAGTTCTATCAGGCCATTGTGAGTAATGTTGGAAATCAATGAGTAATACATTTTTGTGTGATTATTGTATCAATATGATAAATTACCTACACATTTCAGCTAGTTAATTTCATGGAATAGCAAAAACTGGCATTGCTGCTGGTTAGTTGATCCATAAACTTTTTATTTTCAGTCTATTTTCTCAAGAAATGAACAAAATAAAATATTAAATGATGTAGGATTTTATTCATATCACCGACCCTAATGCAAACCAGGCCTAAAACTGGAGGACAAAGTAAATTGTGGTGTCTGCAACTTGTAGTGGTAAGAGCCATGAAATGAACTAGTCTCAGAATATGATACAGCCTCACATCCTGTTTTTAAGTGCAAATATTAATGTGAAAATCTGACACGCGTGATTATGCACAATTAACTAATCTAAAGACAACCCATTTACTCCTCTAATTATTAAATATGGATTTTCTTTACCAGAGGTGACATTGAATTTGCCCTGGGTGCACAGAAGTCTATGTAATATAACTGAATAGCTTATTGTATGTTTATGTTATTTAGACCAAACACACTGCAGCCTTTGACCCGCAGGCCATGACTATGAGCAAATGAGGTCTGCCTGGAATTCAAAAACACTCCTGGGCATTGGACAGGCAGATATAGATATGTACGTCCATCACGCTGTGTACATATGCACACATGTATGTAAAAAACAATGTGCACACAAGTAATTGATTGTCTCTAATGTCAGCAACAAAGCTCATTCAGTGCAGGTGAAACATCTTCTAAACAAACAATCTCTGAACTCCCACTAGAATAACAGAGTCTATCAGACTGTTAAAGATCAATAAAACCACTGCTTTCCTGTTTTTGTATTTACTGTGTTATCGACGTTATCGTCTATGATCTTATCGTCTGTGATGCCTCACCGTCTTCGAGTGTGTACTGGAACACATGGTCCGACATACGACTGGCTCCCATGGGCATGTAGGCCACAATGTAGAAGGTGTAGTTGCAAGCCGGCTCCAGGTCATCAATAATATAACGAGTTGTATCATTTCCAATGACAACTTGGTATTCCTCATTGTTTAATCCTGAACAAAAATAAATGAAAAAATCTGAATGGAATGGTTCATGTGCATTAGTTTTTGATATTACTGTGTAACAGTTATGTAATTAGTGCAGATTTTAAGAGCACAAAACATGTATTTGTGTTGCTGATAAAAAAAACATCTATCTGGTCTAATTTCTGACCTGGTAAACTACTTGGAAGTAAACAATAAAGCACTCTCCAGAGTCTAAAGGGCCCAGTAAGCCTGCCTTCCTGTCTGATTCACACCCTCCCACTTTCCTCACAGAATACACACTTTTGGGCACTCCATCACACTGGCTAATTAGTTCCTCCTTTCATTGTAGCCTCCATTTAGGGCCAAGTGTCTCTGTCTACAAGCTCAGGTGCAGAGTGCGCTGTCTGACACTCTGTCAATGTCAAGGAACAGCCACTGTGTGACTGAGATCACGGAGAATGTGTCACAAACTCTAAATCCAGTGCAGAAAATCCCTGACAGATACCAGTTATTCAAGAACAGAGTAAAATTGTTCAACTTTTTGCTTTGACCTGCTTATGCCCAACATAATCCAACAGGTGTTCCTTTTTTCTAGCTGTATTCTGTACATTTCACCTCCCCAGTGGAAGTCAGTGGCCTTATAATTAAGTGCAGTGCTTGAATGAACAAGCTCCAGTTTTTTCTGGTGCGTTGTTTGAATGTGTCTCTTATTGTCAACGACAAGAGTTCCCAGGAAAGCTGAAAGGCTTTAAGGCTATTCTGCTGCCACACTACAACCCTTGTGCTTTTTGTGAATAGTTTTGTCTGCATCCTGAATTTTATCAGCCAAAACGAAGGGACCCTGTATCTTGAAACTCCACAGGGATATGGTGTATACAGGACTACTCCTGTTTGTCAAGAAAAAGCCATTGTTCTACTATGTTTGAATGAGCACTCCTTTTATGACCCCTGTCCATCAGTATAGCATTGACAACACATGGTTACATTATACTTTCAAGACAGAGTGGGGCAGTTCCTGCACTGCTACCTCCTGAGGCTACAAATGTCATACAAATAAAATGTCTTAATGTTATTGACAATTTCCCTCCAATTAAGACAATATTGTCCCTGCGAGACAGAAAGACCAATGAAAACTGTTACTTGTTTGTTTACACACCAATTACCTTCTGCCTTCATGTAGTGCACTGAGTAAGCAATAACTTTATCTGAGTTATACAGAGGCCTCTCCCAAGCCAGGAGAATGGCGGAGCTCGACACCGTGTCAGTTCGGATATTCCTGGGCACGCTGGGCCGATCCTCTGACATCACCACAATCAGTCTCACCGTGGAGAGGACTGATCCCTGGTCATTCTCTGCCTGGCACTGATAGATAGCATCATCCTCGGGGATGATCTGGTTGATCACAAGTTTGCTGTGGGACACACACAAATGGGTCAATCATAAGGCTCTTTTACGAGGGTGTAGTCTGATTATAATTACCTTTAACAAGCACTGACAGTTGAATAAGGAGCAAATTATAGGCAAACCAACTAAAATCCCATTTGCATCACTGTAAATTATTCAGTTTCCTTTCTACTGTACAGACAGTGGTCAATTATTTATTTAAAATGGTCTTCAACGACTGTTAAATATGTTAATATGTTAAGAGTCAATGGTTCCTGTTCATTACCTCTGTACAGTTATGTGGTTCTACCATACAATTTAATTGTATTGAGAGAGCTGTGACAGTATATAAGGACATCTTTTCATCCATGGAACTCTTGTTGTATAATAGTGATGATCTCTGATGAGACCAAAATAGTTAAATAACAGATATAGAATAGTTAGACAAGTTAAATATCTGTTCTTTATACTTTTAATATGACAATTAAATTGGATAATTCTTATCTCCACAGTAAGAAATTTGACTCTGCCTCATCTAAGTAGGTTCTAGGAGACAATTTGCACATGATCCTTATTACATTGTTTTGGGAAGTGTGCAGCTTGTTTATCATCCATGACACAAAGAGCAAGATACCTGTTGTACATCTTTATTCGACCGTTGGAGTGAACTTTCTCTCCGTTCTTGAGCCAAGTGATTCGAGGTGTTGGAACTCCTTCAGCTTCACACACAAAGCGGGCAGTGCCAGCACGTGGACGGGTCAGGCTCTCTGGCCACTCCACAAAGGAGGGTGGTGCTGTGGAAGAAGTTTATATAAATTAAGCTTTTGAATAATAAATTATCAATGCAAAATCCAAATATACACAATCAAACTACTGTATACCTGTATACTAAGTTTTATATATCTTTACCTAACACAGTGACATTGGCTGAGGCGACAGTGTAGTTTCGTGTGCCAGGAGTGGTGGCTCTGCACATGTAGACTCCTCCATGCTGGGGCTTGATGTCTGTGATAATGAGGTTGCCATTTCCCAGCACTTTGGTGTTGTAAACATCAATAGACCTGCTGTCCGCTCGGCTCCAGGAGATGATGGGTCGGGGATTGCCTGTGGCCATGCACTCCAGGATGGCATTCTGGTGCAAGGACACTGAAATGTTCTGCGGCCCGGCGATGATGCGTGGCCTCTGGGGAAGCTGGGGGCTGGGAGCTACAGAAAGAGAGAGGAAGGAGGAAGACGATGTTTTAGTGCATGTGGTGTGATGTGACGGACTCAATTTCTGCTCTGTCCCTTTACTGAATGAAAAAATTGGCTTTTAACAAACTATTGAGACATCAGCTGCCCGAGAGATCCAAACCTTTCCTCAAAAATACCTTTTGCAATACTGCAGTACTGGTGTTAATACAGTAATACCCTTCACAATAAATTAATAAATTAATAATTCTCACATAAAATAAACTAGGCAACAGATTTTCTAACAGAGAGATAGGTGATATACCTTGGGTGACAGTAAGGGTGGCCTCCATGCTTCGGCGACGGCTGGCAATGTTGGTGGCAATGCAGCGGTAATTTCCAGCATCTACCTGCTGCACTCCGTGGATCTGAAGAACACCGCTAGGCAGGACTGTGATTCTAGATGACAGAGACATAAACAGATATGACACAGTCTTTAACACTTACACTACTGAACAACTGCACATTAACTATGTCTAACAGCTAATAATGGCTTAGAGGGGTTACAGTTCATATTTCATGTTTTAAAGTACCTGTTGTCCATGTAAAAACTGAGAACAACCAAGTGCAAACCTTTCAGTGGCGAGGGGTAATGTGACCCGATTGAACTCCCAAGTGATGATGGGAGGTGGGTGGGCACTGATTTTGCAGGAAAACCTGGCTACTGAGCCTTCAGTCACCACTATGGATGTCGGCTGGATTGCAAAAGCAGAAATACCTGTGCCAAAGCAGAACAAATGACAAGTTAAATACTTCTTATGTAACGCCATACCTACATCTAATTCCAATTAGTTTCTTCTACAGTGTTTCTCTTTATCTCATAATGTGTTAAAATACAGCTTCTTGTATTTCTCACAGAAGGATTCTTCTCTATTCACGTTTTTATCCCTTACATGCTGCCTTGTAAAGATAATGTCAAAGGAAACTCCTTTCCCTTGAGGTGTTTCTTTGTTGTGAAAGCTGGTGTTGTATTTCGCTCCATTACTTATCTCAAACATTGCTTTCACGTAAAACTACAGAACATCAGCGAAGCAAACACACAAAAAACTGCTCACGAAGTTAGTGCCTTGAGATGATTCTGTTGTGATTTGGCGCTATATAAAAAAATTTAATTGAAGGAACATTTATTTTCTTAAAAATAAATAAAGATACATACAAAGATACATAAGTAAAAAAATAGATAAAACCTCTTTTTACAGATATTTCTGAATTACCCGCCATCTTTCCAAACATACTTTTTAGACATTCTTCCATCTCAGTCAGATGTCAAAAAATAGAGATAACAATTATCTAAAGACCTGCTGATGTCAGCCACCAGCAGAGCAGCAAGCAAGCAGGGTTTGACATGAATTACAATAAGACCTTTGCACTGAACTAAACAACTAACAGAAATCTGTGCATTATATAATGATTTAAGTTGTTTTAGTCCTTTCTTTTAATAAATGCCCTCTTTGACAGTGGTTGCTCATGGGCTGTAAAAGTCCTAAAAGCCAATAAGGTCACCCACTGATGTCCCATCCCCCGCTGTGCTCAAAAAGCTGCAGATGCCTGAGGTCAATCATTTGTTAAAATAAATCAATTGCACTGCTGTTCTGATAGAAACTAAATAAGACTAACAAAAAACAGTGTGTTTACTGTTTTTGTTAATCTCACATATTAACACACTAATCTATCTAACGTTAAAAGTATTATCATAAATATATCAAATCCAGGATGGACAAATCACTGAACTGTTACTGTTAAACAAAAGTAACGGGGGTTAAACAAATTTAATTATTTCTAACTTCAGTTTCCAGATGTGAAACTCCTGCTTGCTTTCAGGATGGAATATCACCTCTTAGGTAATGGATAAACAAACCCACAGTGATGCTCTTTAACCTCTATGCACACACCCAGAGCTTCTTCTACAACAGTGACAGCACTCAGCACTCAACAAAGAAGACACAAAAAAGGGCAGGAAGCAGGACATCAAGTTGAAACCACACACGTACACAGAAAGGTATTCAATGAAAAAAAACATGCACAAATAATTGTTTTCTGCCCCAATGGTTTGACCATGAAACCTACAAAAACAAATACTAATAAATGAACAACTTTAACATGGATAAATGTAAAGCTAATTAACTATTTCCGAAGTGAGAAACTGGGGATGAAGCAAACTACTGTACCATTATGGTGTAAATAAATGTATTACCTCACTAAACAGTAAAAATACATATATAAATGGCTTGCATGGTGTCAACCTAGAGAGTTATCAGTAACTATCCCCACAGAGAAAACACCATGCAATGGTAACCCTACAGTAAATCTCTACAGTGTTATAAGAACCATGTCTGTGAGGGGCCAAGATGGACAGCTATGTGTAAGCAGTGTTGACAGGTGTGCTGGTGCTAAACAGCAGTAGAGCTCCAGCTGCTAAAAAAAAAAACATTCAGTGAAATATGACTTTTACACAACTGACAGCGACATGCCTTCAAATCAAACTGACATTTGTGGGTGAAAAGGCAAAACGTTTTGGTCATGGAGCGGATTACTGGATACAATTATGAATATTAATTTGGATTTCTGATTATTTTACATGAAGGCAAAATTCCAGAAGTCAGAAGTTGTAGAACTGTTGAAGTGTATGTCATGATGGCTGCAGGGTTAAACATGAAGTAGAGAGAGGCATCCACACCCTCCACCCATTCCAAACCCCCCTATATGTTAACACTGGCTCTTACAAAAATGCCATTAAGGTGCTGAAGTGACATTACTGCAGGGCATGAGAGATGAGCTTCACTGATCCTCTGCCTCACTACTTTGCTTTGCTATTCAACAGCATGATAATCATTGATTATTGATAAACCTTAAAGACATGGTGGAAAATCTATAACTGCTAGGGTTTATCGAGCACTGGCCAAAGAACTCCCAGCTGAAAACAGGAGGCTGACCTTATGTTTTGAGTGATGATGTTTGATCTAATGTACAGATCAAATTATCAGTGCAAACACATCAAGGTCTGCAACTTTCGCGGTGCTGTTTCCATTTATTTACAACAAAATGTATGAATAAAAACTTCTGTCTTGTTTGCTACTGCCTGTTGGCTCAGTCTGTTCCCTAAAAGCATGAAGAAACAGCTCTGACCATCTGCCCTTCCAGCAATGACACCTCTCACCTCTGACCTCCACAAATCCTAGCAAGCCCTCAACTCCGGCAGAGCCCTGAATGGACACCCTAAACCAGCACTGCTGCCCTGCACACGTATCTAGAAATCCCTCAATATATTCTCCAGCTGCAAGGTTTGTAAATGCTGGTTTTGAAATAATATCCTTTTCTGCTGGATCAATGACATCTGCCAGCTGGACAAGAACTGTTTTATTTGTGGGTGACCACATGCCCTGTTTTTCTCTCTATGTTGAAAAACTAAAATAATCACTTATTAATTCATGTAAGAGCAATGTCAAGAGTTCCTGAAGCTAAAAACTGAAGATATACAAGTATAAATATAAGGTTTATAACAGCACATTCTTCCTGTGGTTCAAACTGAAGACTGAAGACTAAAGTTGTTTGACTCCCTTCAGCTTACAACAGATGGGCCTGCTGATGCAAGCGGCTCAACACACTGAGGGTCAGTGGACAGGTCAGGCCCAAACAAAGGTTCCCTTACAAATACCAGGAATTAGTTCAGCCCTCTCTCCTATGGTTACTCTGGTCAGTAGCATAGCATACATTACCTGCACTTGTGAGCTTTTTGAGATATAGAAGAATAAATCTGTTGATACACGGGACAGGACAAGATATTATGGGACTGTCAACCAAGAATGGGTGTGTTTGCAAAATCCAAATGCAGGATATTAGCATGGAATAAACAAAATGTTGCACTAAAGAAAAATAATCTGAGAAAATGGCCACATCCAAAGTTCAAGTTTCTATTACAGTACATTCAGCATGATTTCAACATTGTGGATGACATAAGCAGTTTGTGTTGAGCTATGTAGATGTAAATGAAGACCCACTAACCATCACAAGCCACCTCACAGGGTATGACAGAGGAGAGGAGACATTAATATTGATCCTCCTTTTCTAATCATGGAGGCTGCACACTAAATTAATGCTATTCAGTATCAAGAGGCCCCTAAAAACCTTTCATCATTAAAACCATCAAAGGTTTTACATGTACTCTACTTCAAATTGGTCTTATTCCTTTAAATTTGAGTGCACCACATGTTCATACCAGAATAAATTAATTCTACATTTACTCATTCAACTCTAAATGAAAAATGCTGGCTTTTAAGTTGAGTGATGAGTCCTTTACAATGTTTAATAACCCCACTGGAAAAAAAAGAAGGCTGATAAGTAAGGAGAAGAATGCAGAGCTGAAAAAGCCCACAAATCAATCACTAGCTGGTTGGCAGATGTGCTGCTGCTCCACACAGGCTGCAGGACAGCCAAGTGACCACTGTCCTGGCTAAACAAAGACCTATTCCCATGAGCAGCGTGACCTCTCAAAGCACCGAATGGGCAGTGGGGGAGCGATGTTAGAAGGAGCACTCATCCCCTCCTCCAATCCCTTATCTGTTCAACAAAGTTTTCCCAATCATTCAACAGCAATCCTACACTCACCGCAGACAGTGGCTTCATTGTTTTTAATCTCCATATCAGGACATGGAGTTAAAGAAGTCAATCTGCAAATAGCAACATTCTGTTTTTAACAACACATTCATCTTTTGTCACAGCACCTTACAAAAATAATTAGATTTTTTTTTAATCTTAAATCTTGATTAGATGACAAAATAAAATGTAAAATGCTCATGAAAATAAAAGTAGAACCACTGATGACTACTAGAGTAGGCTGTGAAATATTGTAAGACAGATTTAAGTTCTGTGTTCTGTTTCACTGCCCTGCATCTATTGAACTTTTTAAAGAAACCTTTGACCTCTGAGCCTGCCGATCAGGGAGAACCATGGTTACCTTTTGTATCCAGCAGGGGAGAAAAACAAGATTCCAGGCTTTGAGTTGTCTCACTTAATGGCATTTCATTCATTCACATCCCAGCTCACACTGAGTGAAGTTTGCTTTCGTCTTATTAGGGCTTCTAATTGTGCAAGGCCAGTGAAAGACATACACGTTCCTTAGCAACTTAAAATGCCTATGAACATACCAGTGAGGTAAGATAAACTTTTTAAGTGTCCTGCAGCAGTACCTTCAAATACCTTCTTCAAAGCATGTTCTGCTCTCAGCTTCAAACATAAATGAAGTGAACAATACTCAACTTAAGAACTCATGTGAATTTATGTCTTGAATATTAACACCTGTATTTGTGAGTATGACCTTATAGAGACAAGCTCACCAAAACTGTACTCCAAGATGCCATTACAATGTACTGATACTTACACTGCTGGTCACCCCAGCTTTACATTAGAGTAGTGCTCCAAGATGCCATTACAATGTACTGATACTTACACTGCTGGTCACCCCAGCTTTATATTAGAGTAGTGCTCATCATACATACATCAATGTCACTATAAGATTTAATGTTTCTGCTTCAGGCAGTCATGACGGGCTGCTAACTCACTTTAGTGTTACAGGAATCCCTATCCTTGGTAATAAAAATGATTTAAAAGAGAGAAAGCACTGGTATTGATTAGATCAGTCCTCGATATCATTGGTGCATCTCATTTCTCTGCATGACACCTGCAAATTATGTGGTCACCACTTCACAAGCACCTGAACAAACTGCTCTCATTCATCAATCTGCAACAAAATATAACTTAAGCTTACCATTATATCATGTTTGCAACAAATGCAAGGTACTTTTTGTGGGTCATGGTAAGTTGTAAATCAGTATAGTAAGACACATAGTGTACCACAGCTGTGCTGTAAACAAAGCCAAATGGTTCCCAACTCTGCCCAAGTATCTATTTTCTTTTAGGTTCACCGGACATCCTCCATGTCCTCAGTTGTTTTCCCCTAGATTTCACCTTGTACCTCAATAATAATACCAGGGTACAGGGTACGATTACAGACTGTTCTGTGAGTTTCTTAAACTGTGAACATCAGGCCACCTTGACTGCAATACATGGTGCAAGCAGCCAAAAAACAGGAGCCAACTCAGGAGACTATCTCTGTACAAAAATCCCCATCAATCCGAAGTCTATTGACAAAAGTAACACCATGGCTCCTGTGTCACATTCCTTTTCATCAAGACCAAATCCCTTCTCACCTTTGTGCTTTCTGTCCTTCTAACTTAATATTTTAAGTTACCCTCCATCTCTATTACATTCCAAGTGGCACAATTTCTCCAACCATGACATAAAACATGCCTATGATCATTTTTACCTTTACTCACACCTTTTAAAGAATGGTTAAGAAGGATCCCCACATGTTGCACAAGGTGAGAGACATGTGGCATGTGAAACTACCTCAGGACACAGCAACACTTCAATATGTTCATAACAAACTTCATGTATAGTCATTATCCCGCTAAAAAGCATTAAAGACAAAAGACCAGACACTGACGAAATCTGTGAGCAAATGTCCACAGAATCAACAGGTCGTGCAAGAGAGTCCTGCAGTTTACTGAGGTTTGTCACCCTGACTTCTCAATCCAAATGTAAACTCAGATCCAATCTCTTATCTTCAACTTTTACAATTAATGTAATTAGCCTTGCTTTGGTGAACAGGTCCAGCTGTTCTGTCCACTGATATCAGGGCAAACAATTGCCTCCAAAGAAACCCTTGTCTTTTGCGAGCATGGGGGGTCAATGTGGACAAAAACACGGTCAGACTGAAAAGCTTTTCACTCTTTCACCAGAGTAGTGAGGCAGAAACAATTGTGTGTAAAGCCTCCAGCCCCTACTGACCTGGTAAAGCCTGCAATAAAGTTTGGTCATTCAGACACTCAGGGTAAGGCCATGGTACTGGGAAACAGCAATTCACATTTGTGTGCATGCGTTTGTGTGTGTGTGTACACCACTTGCAACGACCCCCGCTGCTACCTCAGTGTCCTTCAACTGAGCATTTCTCAGGTATGTGCAAATTTTATGAGCTTCCAGATAGACCCTCACGAAGGTCTAAGTGCCATTTTAAAACAAACTAGTAAACTCACTGGCAGTCTTCATCTTTTCTATGAAGCACACTAAAGGATAAATGAATAAAATTATACTTTTCAAGTACAAGAAAATATCTCAGTTAAGACTGGAATTATAGCATCTAGTTATGTATAACCTCAGAATAACATGATCTACCTCAAGAAACTCAACAGTTATTATATAACACATTGAACTGGGATTACAATCCTAAGACAATGCATGTCCACAACAGCTATTTTCTGACTTAATGTTAAACTCAGTATTTCGAATGGAATGTCTGTTTTGTTTCTTAGCATGTAAAAGGGTTAACATACATTCTGCAAAAGTGACACAGCAAGATGCATGGCCTGTAGGTTAGGAGGAGGGGATATAAGGTCCCAAAAGACCAACTCTGCCTGAAGCTTCTCTACCCTCCGCCCATTAAAATACTAGGCCATCTCACACAGCACGAGAGGAGAAAGCATTCCTAAAGAACAATTCCTCAAGCGATCAGTGTGCAATAACATGAAAGCCCTGGCCTGTGAATAGGGGTCATCTGCTCTTTAGCATTGAAGAGCCAGTATCCTGGACAGCTCCTGACCTTTTAGTTCTGCTCCTTCATTAACACACCAATGGGCATATTCCACTTCCAAACAGTATCTATTTGGGCTCTAACTTTGAAGACTTTGTTCCTATTCCTGCTAGCAACAAAGCTCTCATGAATGCAACACTGAAGAGCAAAAAAATCCCAATAATTACAATAAACAGCATTGTGTCTCTTTGGATGATTCATGCAGGGAGATTTGAGTCTCATCGAGTGATTTTTACAAGTACACAGCAAGAATACAAGACATCACATTGAATGGCCACTGCACTTGATTCCAGCATGACACTCACTTGCAATTGTAAGACGGGCTTTCTGGCTCAGGATTGCTCCATACTTGTTCTGAGCAAGGCACTGATAGAGCCCTTCATCTGATTTGTCTCCTCTTCTGCTCTCCACCTCTGAAATATAAAGGGAGCCATTGGCGAGCAGGTACACCCGTTCATTCTTCACCACTTTTACTCCATTCCTGAGCCATCTGACATCAATGGGCGCCTCTCCACGTGCCTGACAGTCCAAAATAACAGCTTCCTTCCTCATGACAGTGACATCATGGGGCTCCTTGACAAAAAATAACTCACTAAAGCATAAAACACCTGCAGAAAGAGAAGAGGACAGTCAGAAAAGTGCACGAGAAATGGTGGTGGCTTTTTCTCAAGGCAGAGGAGTATGTAAGTATTTACACACTAGTCAGGCTAGAGGCTTGAAATTTCACTTATTGGAGGCTGTGGCTCAACATCCTCAATATCCACAGGTTGGTTATTTCAGGTGTTTACATATGTGACACAGATTAATACATCTCATTCAGGTAAGATATCACATGGCACATCAAGAGGAGTCTACTGTCCTTTATAGCAATCAAGTTGTAGCTTGTAGTTTGTAAAGGCTTTCTGCATCAAATAATCCAATTACGTATGGCTCATAAAGTTACCATCTGAAGGCGAAACTTCTGATCCTATTAGTCTCTTTAGTTTACACAGAGACCTATTAGCTAACGCTCAGCATGAATGTTAGATAATGTTTCATTAATGTGACCTTTGTGGACTGAACATAAACACTATTTCTTTCCTAAAAGCCTATAATTCAATATACACTACTCACAAAAAGTTAGGGATATTTAGCTTTCGGGTGAAATTTATGGAAAACGTAAAAAGTTCACACT
>JAUMHL010000018.1:7254741-7310536 GCA_032362345.1 Sandelia bainsii
ATTGAACAGTTGGACATGTGCATTCAAAAGTTTAGAGAAGGTCACATTAAGTTCACCTGTAAAGGTTATAGTGCATTATAGGTTCATCCTGAAATCTCACCCGAAAGCCGAATATCCCTAACTTTTTGTGAGTAGCGTATATATCAACAGAACACATTATAAGCTCTTCACGTTCATGATAGCTCAGTGGGTAGAGCAGTCATCTCCTCACCCAAGGGTGAGTGGTTCGATTCTCAGTCCCGACAAGCTACATGTCGAGGTGTCCTTGGACAAGACACCGAAACCCCTATAGTAGCGCTGACACAGGTCTAGCAGCTGTCCAAACAACAATTTCCCCAAGGGGATCAATAAAGTATCTATTATTTTTATTTTTATTATTTATTTATAAGAATGTGCAACTGTGCAATTACATCTTATACCAAGGATTTTGTCTTCACTCTCCTTGCAAGCTCCTTATTTCCAGCGTCATTATGATTATGAATATACCCAATTTTTGACCATCAACAGGATTTTAAATATTTTTAATATCAAAAGCACGTTTATCCATATCCCTGATGTGGCCCTAAGAAAGCTGGTTATTTAGCTATTTTCTCAATCAAGCTCAGGTTTCTGCTTCATACATAATAAATTAAATGGGGAATATAATGCAATCTAACTCAACAGGCATGCAGTAAATCCTACTATCATGAAGGTAGTAGTGTGTAGTTTTGTTTTAATTGTTTTAGAGAGGTGCTGATTCAACTGTATGAAGGTGTTTTCAGTTGGTTCTTCTACTGAGCTGTACTACATTATACTGAGAGGTGTTCCTGTTATGTATCTTAGCCTCATTAATCTAAATTAGCTGGAAATAATAACAATAATATAAACACATGTCAGCGTAAGAGCCAGCACAAACTAAATAATCATACAATTAAATCAACACACACATCTCAAAGAAAAACATTATTACCTTCGAGGAAGATGATTTATTGTAGTTTTAGCTTGGTGTACCTAATAAAATGGTAACTGAAGGTATCGATTTAAACTTTAACGGCTAACGGTTACCAATGGTTACGTTTTAAAGTTAACTGACAGTTTAATTAACTAAAAACCGGACAGTTATACTCACGCTTATGATCATTTACTGCGTTTTTATTAACTTTTTTTAAAAAATTTAATAGAAAGGGTAAACATCGACACAGTTTAATGAAGTAATAAATATTGTGGTTTATTCGTCTTTTGGAGCTTTGATGGTGGCTAACGTTACGTGTTAATTCGAGCTAACGTTAACCGTTAAGTTACGGCGGGGATTTAAACGTTTGGTCAGCTCCGGTTAAACCCCCACAGTCAGTCACAAGTCACGGACTGATGTACCGCTACACAACAGTAAGTAAGTGTTTCTACTCTCTCACAAAGTAAAAAAAACGCTCCTTAACTTACCCGAGAGTGGAAGAAAAACGACAAAGAACAGCAAACGCTGAAATAATTTCCTTTGGACAGGCGCCATTTACTTTAATTGTCCGTGCATGCTAGCTACTCTCTCATAGTTGTTTGCTCCACATGAACTGCGCTGCTACTGACGACGAGGACCGGTGCTGGGAGCTGCTGGAGAATAGTTTCCCTCCTCTGGGATGGACATTGTCAATAAATCACATCTCCGGGTCAAAATGAAGCTTTTAGTCCAACGCCACCTAGCTGCAAGTCACAGGCAGAGGACAGCTCAGCTCTGCTGTCAGGTAAAGTCACACGTACCCCACAAACTGGATTACTAAAAATATCTTCAGTCTTCCTGAGAGACTGGACTTTGTCTCAAATTGTAGTTTCAAGACCTTGTGTTTATGTTGAGCTCTTTTGTATTTTCACACTGTGTTTAATGAAATTACCTCCATCCTTAAAGTCATTTAACTAATGCACAGAAAACGTGACAAAATCCATCACTGAAGTACTGTAGACTTGCAGCCAGTGATTATTGATGTCATCAATACATATGACAACTATTTTCTTTAAAATCATTCAGAGGTAAAATGTTAGAAAATAGTGGGAAATGCCCAATGATTATTCCCTGGCCTATTCAAACTGCCCTATTTGCCAAACCACCAGTCAAAAGTACAAAGATGATGACTTTACTGTCATAGAAAACTATGAAAACTAGTAAATAGTCACATCTGAGCAGACGTGGAAGAAGCACACAAACTACTCAAATGTACAAGTACTTGCCTAAAAAATAGTGCACTACAAGTACCACTTCAACTTCAAAAGCTTTACTTAAGTACAAGAGCTCCACCAAGAATCTGATTTTTCTGGGTGTCAGTCTAAATAGCTGAATTAATGATAAAAAGGGAAGTAGGCCTATTTTAAAGCCTATTGAACTATACTGATAACATGAATGTCCAAGTATAGTCCAGACTTATTTGATATGTACCTTGTTTGAGCAGAAATCGAAAATGTTTAACCACTTCAAAAGCTTTATTTCTGAATTTTTCATTTTAATAATCATCCAATATTAAACTAATTTCATCTGACAAGTGGTCAAACGATGTTGAGTTTACTGTAGTGAACATCAGAAGAATTGAATTATCTGTCAAGCTGACAGATAAATACAGTGAAGTATTTCTAAACTTTAAAGCTGTGTCTTTGTCCATGGCCACATTTACCAGGCAGTCACAACTAACCCTTGTTTAGTTGGTAAAAGAGATGTTTTTAATTTAACACCATAATTGCAACGATTACATTAGGTGGAATCACACATGTCTTGTGGTTATGTGCTCAAACACATTTTCATACAAAGCCCATTTATGGGACAGGAAGACTAGACAACAACAAAATGAAGAACTGTGAAAAGAGATGTGGAATGAGATTGAAAACTACAGGAAAAACTGGCAAATGAGTGAACTTCAACACATTCAGTGACTCTGGGAAGTCTAACAGTGGAGGGAGTTCACACTCAGTGCTCTGTCGAGGACCAGAAACTTTGTGCTTCTTCTCCTAAAAAGTCTCTCCAGCCAAAAAGAACTACAAACCAGTGGAAACACTGGAGGGGGCTGAGCACTTGCTTGTGGTTTGGACTGACCACAAAAAACATGAAGTACATCTGCACCAAGCGCCTAAACTGCTGTTAGACCAGATGGGCTTTATTCTACCGGTGGTCCAGCTTCTGCTTCTCCTATTGCAGAGCCTGATGTCACCTCCTGCCAGGTACAAACACAACAGTTCCCTGGAGAACCAGAGGGAATTGTTCCTTTGGCAGCTGTCAGCTGTAGTCGAGCAGGTAAAATCCTTTTACGCTTATTATCCTGCTCATAGCAACTGCCCCCCTAACCACCTGTTTATCCAAGCTCGTATCAGCTCCTCTCACCTGGCATGGCATCTTGGAGCATGCACCCTGTCCCTCGTCCCTCAGTGTGGGGGTTGATTTTTGGCATCCTCACAGTTGTTTTTCACTTCCACTTTTCCTGCTTATGTTGTACCATGTTTTCTGTGTGCGCAGCCTCCAGAGAGACAATGGGGTGGCAGTTCACCTCTTTGTTTGGAAGCTGCTACTTCTCCAGTTTCCATGCTTAGACTGACAGCCAGAAGGAACCAAAAGCTGATAATGTGCTGCCGGCCTTCCCAGAACCCATCCTCCTGGTCCTTCTGCAGCTGGAACATGCACAGCTCCTCCACCAGCCTGTTCCCTTTCAGTGAGCCTCCCACCGTTCCCCAAACAGAGGTCAGTGTTCTGTTGCCATACCTGGTTAAAGGCCTGCCCTGCCCTCCTTCACCTATCACCAGAGGAACTGTAGAAATCCAGCTCCACGTACTTCACCGGTCGAAACATGTAGTCGTAAACTGGAGAGCGTTCGCTGAGGGTGCAACCTGACACAGTTCATTCATAGTCATTAAGTCATTCTTTGTTTGCACTAACTCTCGCTTGTATGAACAGGATAATTTCAGATCCTCAACCTGTTCCCTGCTCACTAAATATCTTAATATAAAGCAGTACACTTCCAGGTCCTCTGCCAGACTGTTTATGAGATCCAAGATGCTGATGTTCAGTCCTGTTTCCTGTTTTTTCCACCTGGTTTTACCTTTTGCCTGCCCCTTTTGTTTTGTTCAATTAATATATTTTTTCCCTCTTACCCACCGTTGTCAGCATCACTGTGAATAAAGGCGAATGGTTTTAACTTTTACACAGTGTCTGTATCTGTCACAGCTGTTTCTGAACCGTGGCAGATGAGAGAAACTGATTGAAAACACTGTTAATGGAAATGATCTTGTTTCTTGTCCTTTAAAACTGGGCCTTGCGGCAATTACAAGGAAGCACTGATAGGAGCAGGACAGCTGCTGTGTCAATGTCGATATTGATCCAATGTACCACTCATTGTTGAGAGAGAGATCAAACTCCCTTCCTCCCACGGTCTTCACCCCTCCTCCCTCTGTGAACCTTTATTCAGTAGCAGGACTGCAGCCCAACTGTGATGTCTAGTCAGCCAGAAAAAAACACAAAGTGCTGATTCAGTCACAGGAAAGCTGTGCCCTTCAGTAAAAAGTGATTATAAATGCAACAGAAATATTACTGATGTTAACTGAATGTATCACTGTTTCAAAAGCTGCTGACATGTTAATACTAAAAAAGAGTCTCTAAAATATTCAGGATACAATGTTCAATTGTTCCAACTGCTTCGTTAAACTGAGTCTCATTTGGGAGCAATGTGTTATAAAAGTGGTCGAAATCGATGTTATCATTGTTTCTTCACTTGTTGTTCTTCGCTTGTCTTTTCCCAAATTTATGTAGGAAACGCACATACAAAATTAGTTTAATATTCTAACCAAGGCATCACGTGAGTTACATAACAATTGTAAAATCAAATCACTTGTGTGTCTGCTTCCAAATTTGAGGTATCTGCATGAAGAAATGTGCAAAATGATGTTTAAATATTTACCGTTCCCAAAATGTTAAAAAGCGATATGTAAGATTTATGAATAATATTTTTATATAGCTCAGTATCACAAATCATATTCTGTACATACATCATACATACAGCACCCTTCAAAAAACATTATATGAGAAAGAAGTGGAAGAAACTTTAGGCAAAGCAAAAGAGGAGGCATCCCTCTTAGGATGGACATAAATAGCTGTATGTTGTGTGTGCACCATAGATCTAGATCTTGTAATGTTTCCATTTAAAGTAGTTGTACTGTATTACATGATCTAATTATTGACCACAGTCTCACTTTAGGATGTGGCCTCCTCTCCTACATAATGTGAGAAAGTGAGGGCCTGGCCTCTCCACAGCACGTTTCATTAATCAAGTATTCAGATTCAGCACCTGCCAATAAAGGCACAGTTGGTGGGTGGAGTGATGGTCAGCCTGCATGTGAGCTCGGGTCAAGCTCTGAAACCAGATCAATGCAGTAAAGTTATTATCAGGGTATGAATGTAGGGTAGGGTGTGGGTAGAGGGGAGCCAGCTTTCCCAAGACCCGCTGCCATTGACTGAGGGCTGTGTGTTCCTGCTACCACACATGCCCATCCCCACTGACCCCAGAGGTGTCCAAAAGGCCAGTCTGAATCGTGAGTGACCTCTATGAAGGTGAGGGGGTTTTAGTTCTACAACACAGGGGTTGTGGAGAAATTAGGACTGTGGCTGTTCAGCTCACAAAAGGCTCCAACCTCAGAGAGTCCTCTCCACATGCTGATTGCTAACAACCAACAATATATATGAATGAGTTCTCTACACTGCACACACAAAATCACAGACTAAAATTTAACTACAGCTAAATTAGCTTGAGATAAAGCCGTAGTTAATAAATCCCACGGTGAAACCCAAAAAAGACCAACGTTAAAAAGTTGGACAAAAAAAAGTAAGATTCAAAGAGTGGAACTGATCTTCCTCTGCCAATATTAGTTGAAAGAAACAGAGTTTATTCCACAGATGTACTAAAAGTTCAAACATTAGAGTGGTGTCTTTCAGGAAGGACTCAGTGTGTTTTATCTCCCTCAGGTGGAACAATTCAGTACTACAAACACCTACTTGATCATGCACATACAGTACATCAGGTTCAATGATTTGACACATTTTTCAACATTATTTATGAGGCAAATGTGAAACAAATCTTGACTAGACTTGTACATTCATGTTATCAGCAGTATCAAGTTCATTAGTGTTTGATGTACATAAATCACTTTCTTAGTAGTGTACTTGTACATTTGTACGTAATGCACGTGCTTAGTCCTTCAGCTCAAGTAAAGAATGTGAAGGGATACCTCTTCTTGTAGTGGAGTACTTTTTCAGGCAAGTATTTACACTTTCAGTTGAAAATTTGGGTTTGTATACTTCTGCCACCTCTGCTTGTTCAGTGTACAGAACAGTAAATTCTACACAAATACTCTAAAATCTCCCTCATTGGGCATTTATACACTATACAAACAAATTAACGCTTTCTAACACTCATTATTCAATGATTTTACACAGATTATAAAAGGAAAAAGAGGCAGTTAAAGTGTGACTATGTTGTATCACTGCAGCAAATACAGTTGACAGATGTGCATCAGAAGTATTTATAGTATTAAACTTGAAGAAACACTAGAAAAACACTGAAAGTAGGAAAAAGTGGGAAAATGAGACACGAAGAGACTGGTTAATGTTTTTTATATTTTTTATTTTTTAAATATATTTATATTAAATTTCGTGTACTATAGGTCACTGAATTAGGAGTTAACAGTTGCATTTTACCCTTGTATATATACTGTTGTATATATGTTTCATGTATGTTGTTGTAAAGCACTTATAGGTGTTGAAATTAAACTCCATAATAACAAAATTCGATATGTCAAACATGAAGTGTTGTTCATTATACTTCAGTAGACAACAAAACACATAAACAGTACTTACATTTAGAGATTAAAACATCAATAAACACAATTAAATTCTACAGTATATTACAAATGAAGGCCTCTGTATTTAATTTTAAATATAAGAGAAAGAAGAGAATGTGCTTATTTTCTGCAAAGTTCACATGAAAACATTTAAACACGTGCACTTGAAGCATAGGATCATGTTTTTAAAGATCAATTTAAGCAGGTGACAGGTTGGCAAAGATTCAGACAGTTCAGAAGTAAGACTCATCAATATTAAACAAAGTGCTTCACTTTATAAAAGCGTAGGTATAAAACTGTGCAGTCAGAGACAAAAACCAGACGACGATATCTTCCTTTTCCACAGCCTGTAAACATGGCAGATAGTGTAAACACATGTTTTATCATTCAGAAAAGGTTAAAACTATTGCAGTACAGTTTCTTTCTTATAAATTTATTACAAATGATTACTGTTTTCGAAGACAATCTGTACACATTTTGACAACCAACAAAACATTTTTTTAAAGTTGTACTCTTAAAAATAGAGCACTGTGCTGCAATTACACACCCATGATGAGTAGAAGAAAACAAAATGATAACATTCATTGACAACAAAACATTTTATATTCTGTGTACAAACTCTATAAGGTTGGTTTGTCTGATAAGGTTTCTGCAAGCTACTGCTCAGAAGATATGAGTACATTTATTTAAACAGTCGGTGTTGAAGTTCGGTACATGTAGCTACTGATCATCAAGAGAAACAAAGAGGATATATAATATACTGTAGTGGTGCACCAATAACCAATTTTTGACATTTGTGAGCTTCATCAGTTTTTAGAAGGCAAAGTTGTATTTTTATGTGCAACGTAAGTATTTATGTGATATCTGAGAAACTCAAAAATCAAGTCACATTCAACTATCTGAAGTTAATTTGTACAATTATGCATATTATTTTAGCACAGTCTAACACTGCATGTAGTCACTTGGATCTGTGAACTACACAGATACAAACCAACTAATTAGTATTTTAATGGTCCTGGTTGGTACATCGCTACTACAATGATTAACTAATACAAGATAGATACACTAAGTTTAAAACTTTAAGTACATCTGGAATAAACTTGTTGTTGCTTTCCTCAACCTCTGGATGACATTTTCTTCCAGTTGAATCTATGTCAAGTTTAAAAGGATTCTGGACTTTTCATTTTAATTTGTAGCTGAATAACACTGAACAGCAGTGGTGGAGGAAGTATTCAGAGCATTTTTAGTAAAGCTACAATATGCAACTTAAGCTAGCACTAGCATGAGACCCAAGACCTATCCACTCTGCCCCGCCCCGCCCTCTCTCTGCGCTCTGCTTCACTATAATCTCCCATGCTCCGCACAGCATAGTTATGAAATTACAATACACGAGAATGGTCCAAAAGTTTTTTTATCTATCTAGAAATTATCTGATTAGTTAGAAGAACGAGCCTGACTCAAAGTTTTAGAAGCAAATATGGGTAACGCTTTATTTTACAGGTCCCATATTTTCCAAATAATTATCTGGAAATTTTCCTCATACATTTCTGATAGTTCTCTGGTATTTTGTTGTTAATTACCAGGACTTTCCAATTAATGAGATGCCCTTTATGGACTCTCACAAACTGTACATGTGAAATAAAGTGAGTAATTTTCTCTCTGATCAAAAATTAACTATCCTTAATCTTAGGAATTTCAGATGGATACTGATGTTTGTTTATGAATAGTTCAAAAAATAGCTTTGTAAATATGTGGTACTTATAATAACTGTAGCAAAGTATGCTTTTTCCATGTACCTTAACAGTTGTGTATGTCTTTCATTAAAGGCATCCTAGTAATTAATAATAACAATTATAATGATTAGAAACAAAAGCAGTGAATCCTCATATTTGAGAAGTTGATGCATTTTAAATGAAACATTCCTTCAGCGATTGTTGGATAGTTTAATTTGAAACTAAGCATCATATTCTCTCATATACTTTATATGAAAATATGTAGTATTGTAATGGAGTAAAGTAAATTACTGTACTTAAGTACACTACATAAGTAAATATACTTTGTTACATTCCACCACTGCTGAACATGAGACATGGGTTGTAAGTCATGACCATGTTTTTCATTCATTCATTCATTCAACAACCACTAATACTATCCTCATAATAACTTTAACTTAGTTACCTCGCCTCAGCTCGACAACTTGACACCACTAACATGCAGTCATGTCATCAGAGGTTTAAAGATTTTTCATGAGGAGCAACACAACTACGCTCAAAGTGCCTAGTGAAGCTGAGCACAAAGTGTTTCTGAGGCAATTCAGCTCAAATTAAACTTTGTTACTGTTATTTTAAATTGGATGTTTTTGTCATATGTAGCTTTACATTCACATTCATTTATATAATATAGCCATTTCACAGAATCATGTTCTTTAAATACTAAGCATTTTAGCAGTACAAATAAGAGTGAATATGCTTTTGACTTACAATGAAGAATGACATAATAAGAAATCCTGATTTGTAAACATTAGAACATGTGGAGCGATCAAATACCTCCATCACTCCAGATTTAATGTTCATTCTCCACGTGTGACCCAACAGAGAACCCAAATCAGGGTTGTGTGGCTGTTCATCATTTGTCACAAAGCTGGCAGGTTAACACCCGAGATGTACATCATGCGGCTTGGTTTCCGACGACAGTAAATGTCACGTCAGCTCTTCTACTCCACCTGCATTAATCCACCCCGTCAAAGCCTTGTGCATTCTCAATGGCGATGTGAAGTTTCTCCCTCAGCTCCTCAAAAGACTCATAAGGAGGAAGATCCAGCCGGTTGAAGCTGAAGAGAAGGAGAGAATGAAAGTTGAAATCATACATTAATGTTAATACTTCTCCTTGTGGAGCCCCTGAAGCCCCAAAAATATATAACATGCAGTAGCATCAAGACTGTGCTTGTGCATCAAGATAAAAAAAAAATATTTTTAGGAAGAAAAAAGTGTGAGAATGTTCCTCAGAGTTGTGCTGCAAGTTCACACTTTTCCTTTTACTACAAAAATCCCTGCTCAACATAACCAAAGAATTAGGAGCAAGGAGAGCTGAAAGTGATGTAAACAGTCTTTAGCCTTTAAATATAAGCACACGTTTAATCATTTCAGAAATGGTGTGGGATACACTGGCAGACATGACTGAAAGTAAAAATCACAGGGCTCACCATGTGTGGGCTCGAGGGAGTTTATCACGTGTTCCCCACTGCTCGATGGTGAACAGCTGTGGTCCATTAGACCCTGGAAAATAAACAAAATAAAATCAAACTTCAGACAAACACAACATGATTTTAACTGCAAAGTGAAGACAACTGCGTACAGGATGGAGAGAGAAGATGTGATGCACAGTGAACAATGAGGCAAAGACAGTCAGAAAACATAAAACACAAGCTTCAAGATGAAAACAATTATTAGTATCAAGAGGATAGGAGAGAGGATGATTTAGACTAAATCAGAAACCACTTTTCAACACCAAGATAGTGGGTAGGAATACAAATTTATGAGGTTATCTAACCATAGAGTTCAGCAAAGCCATTCATTGGGACTCTGGATGTTCCCGTCACAAACTGTAAAAGACGGATTCGCTTTTCTGCATCCATCAGGAGCACCGTCTATAATGACAGAAAACATACAAATCAATTTCTAATACAACATTCTGGCCACAGTTGTAGTTAACTGGCTCCAGGCATGGAAAGTTATCTTACCTTCCAAAACCACTGGATGACTACGTGGTTGGAGGAGTAGCCGTTCTTGTACTTGGAGTTCATCCTCCAGTCATTCACATCCACATCTCCAAGGCCACACATGAGCAGCTGTGGAGCAACAGAAGGCAGGTAGATGGATTATTAATGACTACTTTTTAAAATTATTCTCATGTTTCAGCACATCAGATCAACTTAAAACTCACCTCAAGTTCATTCTCATCAAAGATCATAATCAGATCTTGTGGGATCAACTCAAAGAATCCCTACAACACAAATGTGTGGAAACAAAAATGATCTTTATAAATTTTGTAAAGTTATTTATAACTGGGCTATGTTACAAAAACATTTTTAAATAAACGGTTACTTCTTTAAAGGCAGTCATCTGCTTCTGTATCCTGTTCACAAACCTCCACTGTATCACCAGACTGTCAAACACCAAACAGCAAATTAGCATCATAAATCTAATGAAAAGTTCTGTTTTTTTAAGAGAGGAGCTTTGCTGCTTACTGGATGTATTCATTCTTGTTTTCATTAGTGACGACAATCTCTGCACCTCCTGGCTTCAGTTCATGCTGGTGGGTCTGAACAGGAAGAAAAAGGAAATTACATATTAATTACACAGAAAACTGTTTATTACAATACAGAACTTTCAAGACAGATGCTGACAAGATGCTGAGCAAACCTGTCCAAACAGTTCTTCGTCAATGGTGAACCTCAAGTCCAAGTCTGTTGGGTCGTTCTGCAAAATCCACATCAGGGAGTTGAAATATTCGCTGTCCTGAAAGAAAATTGGCACAATTAACAGAATAAAAAGCTCCAGAGCATCTATGAATTGAAGATTCTGATTCAAGGTGTCAGTTTAATACAAATCTCATCTCCAGAAAAGCTGTGACTTTTTCTAAAATACAATCACAGATTTTAGTTTCTATTGCATTTTAGGAAAAAGTTACAACTTTTCTGGTTTGTATTTTGTGCTGGAAAAAAGTGACACTCACCACAGACTCCATGTCCTGGAGGATGATTGGTTTCTGCAGCATCATCTTGTAGAAAGGCCGAATGAAGAAAGCTTAGAAAAACACAAACATGTCAAGATCTAGAAAATCCTTCTGGTTTTCACACTGCTGTTACTGTTCTTTAAAACATCTGAACAACAGTCTATAAAAAACATTTTCAGAAGTACTCACCATCAAGCAGTTTCCCATGATACACAGCCATGCCTGCCACACGGCCGATGAACTTGAAGTAGGACAGATCGTCCTCATTACATAAACTTGAGTTGGGGTTAATCTGCAGTGTGTAGTTGTCCCTGAAGAAAGACCGCTTTTAAGTACAAATACTTAAACATTAATCCTTTCATATTAACATTGCCATCACTTGAAGACTGTACTGTATTTCTCTAGACATTAGTCCATCTTTCAATTAGAGTTACTGCATCTATCAGTGAAGAGGACATAGCTCACTTGTGCTAACTTTGCCTAAATGTTTTTACTGTAGCTAGGTGACATCAACCGGTCATGTATCAGTGAAAAACAAACACAAAACACAACAAAAACTATGGTGACAAATGCTAGAGAAGGTTGAAAACAAAGACTCACGTGGCAGAATACTCAAACAGCCCATAGTAGGGGTTAAACATCTCCTTTGACATGAGGAAGAACCACTCTCTGGCCAAGCCACCATAGTCCAGTCCTTTTTCTCCCTCGAACTCCACCCAAAGTCGTCCCTTCAACAGTTCTGTTCTCTTAACTGAGATGATGCGTCGGTATGAGTCCTCCAGCACGGCATTTCGCCTCAGCTTCATCTCAAAGCGGTTTGGGATGTCAGCCTACATTCAAATGTTTTGAACTTGTTAGGAAGGAGTCTTACAGTCACCTCCATATTGGGAAGTGAGACTGATACTAGGAGCTGATATTAGCATCTGACTTCTTAAAGAATAGTTTTAGCAAATAGTGTAAATAGTTTCGTAAACAACAGGTTTTTTTGAGGATACTCACTGGTTTCTTCAGCTTCTTCCGGAAGTAGTCATACTTCTGTTTATAATCTCTGGAATAAGGCACAGCCTAAAATAAACAAATAACACTTTTTAGTGATAAACTGACCAGAAAAATCAACCTTAACCTTATGAGCTACACTATATGTACAGGAGACTGTTTTCATAGTAGGTTAATATAATGTTACTGAAAATAATCTACTTACTGGTCCAGTAATAGCTGAGTTCTGTAATCTGGGATCTTCCCATTGTGTGGTCCTGGTGTCTGTGAAATGAAATAAATCAGGGGTCACTCATTAATAAGGAAACACAGTGATTATCACATACATTAAGATGTATTTTTTTGTATTATATGTCATACATACTGTGATCTATGTAGAATATCCTCCCATCACTGTGGACCCTCTCTTCCCAACCAGCCTAGGAACGAATAAAATATGTTTAAAACAATTAAACAACAAAGCAGTACGAGCTGTAATTCTATATTACAACAGTGTCCAATTAAGGCACTGCGTGTGATTTTTTTCTGAGATCTAAAGCCTGAAGTGGATTTGATACAAATTTTCTGTAACTGATGGACTTACTGGCAAAGGGCCAAGATCAGAAGGATCAAGTGAGGCCCTCCTCCTCACATGCACAGGAATCTTCAGCCTGGGATCTTCCTGCTCAGAGGAAGACAAACACGGTGTGTTTCAGTCAAACAGGAAATGCCTGCTTAAGAAGTGGTGGTGGAGACACTCCTGACTGATAAGGACTCTGTTTTTCATATTTATTTAGGCTGGCACCATGACACACATTAGAAAACATTAACGCAGCCACTGAGATCCTTTGTTGTTGTGTTAATAAACAATTAGTTTGTATTTCTAGAGAGGAACAGGAAATTGTTTATTGACTTTCTTAAAACCAGCCTCTAGTGTCCATTGGAGGAACTGAATTAACTAACTCACTACTGGACATTAATTTACACTCAAAACCTCCTGTCCGCTGCTTTCTCACCCAGGTAGTCGTCTTTGTGTTGTGGTCGATGAAAAAGGGTCTTCCATTGGGAGCACTGCGGACCTCCCAACCAGTCGGCAAGAAGCCAGGTTCACTCGTGGCCTCGGGGCTGGGGGTGTGCTGAGGAGTCTGCTCAGAGACCACAGTTGGCTGAGATGGTGCAGGGGTTTGGGATGAACCTTCACCACTCTGTGCTGCTACCGGTGCCTCTGACGTTTTCTATCCATGAAAGAAAAAACATCAGTAATGTTTTAGATCAACTGATCCAGTGAATAGAAAAATGATATAGGATTATAGTTCGAACTGGATCAATTAGGGTATAAATGTGGCCAGTGTTGGCCCACTGTTCACCTGAACGAGGGGTCGTGTCCATGTAGTGATTCGGGTGTTGTGGTTGACATAGTAGCGTCTTCCTTTACTGTCGCACTTCTCCTCCCAGCCTGGAGGCAGTCCAACTGCGGTTGGAAGCAGCTATTGACATAAAAATTCAAAAACTGTGAAAAATACTGAAAACCTCAAGCTCATGAAGTTACACAATATCCAACAAAGAAATATATAATGCCAGTAAATCTAATTCCTAACTGCTTCTCCTCAGGAAGTGACAGAAGCTGTGATGATTAAAAAGCATTATCTGTGAATCTTAAACGCTCAGACTGTTCCCAGAAACATTCTGATGTAAGACAGGTTTAGTAAGACAAAGGAAGTAGTGATTTCTACTGTGAGTGAAATACTCACCACAGGATTAGCAGGATGTTCCTCTCCAGTTGAAGTCTGGGCACTTCCTCTGCGACTGGAATGGGCTGAATTACTAGCATGATCCTGCAGCACAGGGGAAGGAAGTTACAGATATAAATGATCACTGGGCTGTTAGTGTGTTTATACTTTCCACTGCTCTTCCTCTCTCCATGAAAGGTCATGATTCATATTAACCTCACTATCTCTGACGTTTGAGAACCAGAACCTTGTGCTTCAAACAAAATGACTCACCGTCTGGGAGGTGCGGCACTCGCCAGCTCTGGCCCCTGAAACATAAAGGTTTCGCAGCTCGTTGTTGAGTGAGACGACCTCCTCAGGCGGCGATGTGTGCTGGTTATTGCTGTAGTACAAGGTGGACTCGTCTTCTGTGATGATTTCCCAGCTCTAGAAGATAAAATAGAAGATATACCGGGATACAACAATAAGGCCCTGTGAGTTCTGTTTCATAGTAAACCTACAAGTTAAGTTTGTTTAGAGTTAAATGAACGCAGAATTCCTCAGAGGACAAGCCAGAACTATACTGCTACAACCTGCACAAAGGCAAATACATCCATTCACCAAAAAACTTATTTAAAAACTGTTATTGCAGCTTTTTTTCTCTCCTCTTTTTTACTTCTAAGATAAATAGCTAACTCGTAGCAGGTTGATCTGAACAGAGCATGTTAACGCAGGATAAGCTGAACACAGTCAAATCATGCAAATAATAAGTTACAAGTTAAAATTACCTCAGGAGACTCTCGTGTCGTGCTTTCTTCAGGGTCTGAGATCTGTCTGCGTGCAATAAACGCATGCTCCACCTCCATATTATTGTTCTGTCTTCTTTGTGTCTCCAAATCACTGTCCCTGTTTAGATGAGACACACACACTATCAGTGTTGGTGCACATAAACAGTCATTGATAAGTTTTCTGGGGAGATGGGAACAGTCTTACTGCACTGTGGGTCGTTGCCACTGTGTGGTTCTGCGCTCATGATTGACATAGTAGATTCTTCCCAGGTTGTCCTGCCGCTCGTCCCAGCCAGGGAGCAGAGGAGGGAGCTGCTGGCTCTGCCTGCGACCTGCCAAGTTCTGCACCTCCAGAAACTCCCAACCAGGCTGCACAGTGTGGAGAAAAGGTTTTAAAAGATTGCTGCCAAAAAGATTTGGCAGCAAGAAGAAAATTCTCTGACTAGGATGAGGACCAGAGCTCGGAGTTAGCTAAAAATCATTTTGTGGAAATCATCAGCATATTTTACACATGCTGCAAAACAAACAAACTCATGGACTTTTGAGACTGTTTTACTCTGTGCTTTGAAAGATGTCTTATTAGTGCTATGACCTTCAGTTGTTTATACTCTTGTCTATGGTTAAAACAAGTGACAAAGCTGTTCGATGTGACTTTTGTCATTTGCATTTGTTAACTGAACTGTATTGTGAAGATATTTGGTGCCGAGTCGTCAAGATTTCTGCATGATTATACACAATTATTCCTCCTGTTGCAGATAAAAGCGTCTGCCAAGTAAAGTAAAGTAAAGTAAAGTAAAAAGCAAGAAGAGATATTTGTGAAGATCACAGGAAATATGTTGCTGCTGAACAAGCATTAGCTAAACTTACATCCATGTCTTCAGTGGGATCTGCTCTTTCCTCCTCTGAACCTGAGTTTTTCGGCAGGTAGGTCATTTTGAGACGCAGATGACCTTTGACTCTGGACTTGTGGCTGCGTGGTAAACATACATTTTTAATAAGCAAGACATTAAAAAATGTTGTAAAAGTAAAAACTGTGGAGTCATAATTTCTCCTGCAAGTAACAGGTAAAAATGGAATGCAAAACATAAAAAGACAAACAATTAAATAATCATGAAATCATGCCAACCTTCGTGGATGAAGCAGAAAATCCTTGAATGTATAAGGCCTTTCTCTATTAGGATTTTCTATCTGAGAAAAAGCAAAACAATAAAATGAATATCTTTTATACTTTTATACAGCTGCATGAATAAATCTACTACACAACACTATATGATAACGCAGCATATTTAAAAATACCATCACATGAATTGATGGTGTCAGTGTACCGTGAGGACTAATTTGTGAGGCTATTTATAATAAAACAAAAGCACAGACAGACCATAACTGTGACAAACCGTGTTTACAAAACTACACACAGTGATGAGAAACAAACACTACAATAAGGGCGTGCACGTTTATATTTATATACATGCTGACATGAGTGAGACTGAGGTCGAGAGCTTGTACGGTAAAAGCTCCTGCAAAAACAAAATAAACAAACAAAAAGAAGGCACATGCCTCAATACACAAACCAAGGACTCAAAACCAAGGACTCACCGGTATCTGATTTAAGGGGACGTCCACCTGTCCCAGAAAGTCATCACGTGTCTGACAGGAAGAGAGAGACAGATGTCAGGATCATGACAATATTATCCTCATGCACACACCTTCAGGGAGAACCGGCCTAGACATGTTCTGTTACTCAGATGTCTTTAGAGTATGGAGAACCACAGCACCGTGGCCCACAGGAGCATACAGCACAGTGTGTCTGTTATTTTAGCTGTATGTTGCACATCCAAGGGCTTTTTAGATTAAAGAGGAAATACTTCCTCAGCACCAACACTGCTCCGTTTTCCCACTTCAAACTGATTTAACTTGATTTATTTCTGTATATATTTAACATGTAGTCTAGATAGGAATGTGTTTATCAGTGCAGGATAAATGGCTGCACTGTCTTATTGCTAGAGAGACTGTGACCAAAATAATGCACCATTTGTCTCTGCACTGAACACTTCACACATTCAGTGTATGCTTTTATCACAGCCATTAAGTTTCAGAAGGCAAACACACTCCACTGTGGGAGTCAGCTTTGTGACCACATTAACACCCGGGGCACGTCAAACTGTTGATGTTTACATCAATAAATATAAAGCCTACTTCGACCTGCTTTTGCACTTCCAACAGCAAAAGCCAAGAAATCACTTGAATCCAGGTTGAATGTATGTACACCGGTAATTACCTGTCTGAACAACTATTGAAAAGACAACCACATGAATCTCTTTCTATATGTAGTTTAATTTTTGCAAGAATTATCCAGATGTATTTCTACTTTGATTAATAGTTGTCATAGGATATCTTTAAATTATTTTATTTAACAATGAAAGATTTTAAAGAAAGAATTACAAACTGTTTGTATTTTGTTCAATGGCAGCACCCAGTGCACAGCATTTTATTTTCATTGATCATTTGGCTCTTTTCCAAATGAACTGATTAATCATTTGAGCTACACATAAAAAAAACCCAGTGACAACTCAAACCAGATCAACTCAAATCAAGTGAAGGCAAAGAAATGCAGCAGATCCCGTCAAATGAAACTACTTTTCACCCCACGGTCCACAGGATATTAAGAAAGCCAAAGCTTGTGTATCTTTTTTATTGTTTACATATGGCCTCTCGAATGTGCAGGGTACTGAAGATTGTTGTGGTTTCATTTAGAACACTGTCTTGCCTTCGTTTCCTCACTTACAGTTCATGTGATTAGAAAGGAAAATAAAGAGTTTCTTAAAATAAAGACAGTAAAATACCTCCTGTCAGCTGACTGAGACACTGCACTTAATACAAAGCTAAAGAACATTTCTAAACCTCAACGTCTTGTCCCACTTGCCTGCATGACTAATCTCGATTAAGTCAACAACTCAAGTAGATACTGTACCCTGGAGCACAAGCTCCAATCACCAGTTCAGAAAATGTGGGTGTGTTTTTGGACTATGGGAAATTACTGCATGCAGGGCTGGACCATCAATTGTTTTCAAATCAACATTGCAACTTAACAGAATTCAAGAGTGCTTCTCTTTGTAAGATCCAAACTTACAGTAGGTAAGCTCGGCCACCAGCTGCCAGGTATCACTGGTCAAAGTGTTTGTGAGTGTCACTCCATACAAACAAATCAAAATGCAACTAGGAAATCACTTGGGTCGTAGTAAGGTTCATAGGGAAACACACAATTCCCCTCAACACCATGACCAAGGTTCCAGTGGTACAGCATGACCTCACACACACGCCAACCGCATTAGCAGAGCTACATGCAAAGAGCTTAGTAAATCACACATAAAAGAACTTTTAAAAAGCTCACATTGAATCACAATGGGACTTATAATCTTTAAAACTGCAATGTGTTCATTTTCTTGTATCATAACATTTGACTGTTATACTAACATCGGGTGTCACTGATCAGATCTACCTTCACTAAAGTATATTTGATCTTATACTTGATATAATCCAGTCAATAATAATCAATATGCGCTGCTTTTAACATTAAGACTGTTCAGTAGTCACAGACTAATTGGACAAATGATCTGTTCCCCGATGGTGGTCCCTGCTGGTTTAAAACGATCTATTTCTGTAACAGAATTTACTATTACGTGAAACCTTGGCAGCTTCCTGGACAGTGGGGTGATGTGATACCAAGCTTAACAAAGAGAACATGTATTCTAGGGACACATTAAATATATATTTAAAAAAAAAGTTCTCAAGGCATCTCAGTAGGTTCATGTGAAACTGAATGCAACCTAGTTTTAGCATGTGGCATTAAGCTGCGCTGTAGGAGGGTGTTGCAAACAGCTACAGACACATTTTGTGTCTGCAGAGTAAGATCAGTGATATCCATCTTAGCTTTGTAACGACAAACTGCTTCTGACAGGTGCAGCAGCATGTGAAACATGAACGTCTGTACAGCTAATGGAGCAGACAAACAAAGTGTCTGAGGATTAGGAGCTTACACATGTGAGAAATTATTCCATCAAACAGGTAGAAGCAGGTTATAGTTTTGCAAAGACACTCAAGGGATAAATGAAAGCTGCCTCATGATGCTATCAGAGCTGTGACTGTGCTAACTGCCACAAAACAGTTAAGTCCAAACTGTGAAAGGGTTTGGAAAGCTTGTTTTCCAGACCTGGAACCATTCTCTGCAGGAGACTGTACGTTCAATGGCCTGCCCTGCACTTTTTTTTATTTGTTATGCTGATGGAGAATGTATAAACAAAACATACTTATTTTAACTCCAAAAGAAAAAAACGGGGTCAAGTTTTTCCAAACTGCTGGATACATTCCAGTTTTTAAACAGTTTAGAGCCTAAAAGTTAAGTTCACCATAACGGTTTCATAACGTGTGAGTCATCCCACAGCTCAAATAAAAGAATATCACAATTTTCCCCTAAGGGTTGTACAACATAAAACAACCCGACTTCAAACCTTTGAACTGGATAATGACAAACTGTCAGGGGAAAATACCTTTAACGGACGAAGAAATGGAGGAAAGCAGCTGCACATACTAAACATTATCAAATCGGACAGTTCATAATCGCTTATCTTGATCAAATCCATACACTAAAACTGAAAACCATGGAAAGTTCCACTATAGTATATATTTATCAGCTATATGCCTGCTCATATAGTTCCAATGGAATAATAACATCAATAATTTAACACACTAATGACTGGAACTGTTCAATATACAACTGAAAGATTTCTGATTCATGTTTCCTCCTTCCTTGTGTAATGTGGTCACATCTGGTTGTTCATTAACTGGTAATGAGGCATATGGGGTCATGAGGGCACTGCAGATAACAACGTCAGACCAGACATTTTTAAAAATTTCCATTGTGTGATTTTCTTTTTTTTAAAACACCACAGTCACACAATTGACAAGTTCAGTGTAGTTTAACAGCTTTTTCCAGGTTTTTGTAATAGCATTTTAAAAAACTCTTTGTATCACTGTGTGAAACCATAACAATAAAGTAACAAATTATCAAAACAATTATTAGATTTAGACTGTTTTACTCTTTTTATTCATCTCACAAAATTAGTTCAAAGATTATAACATTTTATTTTTATAGTAGATCTGTTAATCTTTGTAGGATTGTTGGCAGGCACGAGGTGATGCTTTTCACTGCTGCTGTAAAAAGAAGCTAATCTGTGTGTCCAGGTCTCATTTAGCCATATTTAGTCAATAACATTAGTGCCCATTTAAAAAAATATCATTTGAGGTATGTTTTTAGTACTTTTACATGTGTTTTCAAGTAATGTGCATTTGAATTATGATGTACTCTGTGCACATTCCCACTGCTCTTCTCCTTTTCTAATAACTGCTTCTCAGGACACCTGTCTGTTAAAATCCGAAAGTTTGCAGGCAACACCGCAGTCATCAGCTTCATCTGAGACAGTGACGGGTCATACAGATAGGAGATTTAACAGCTGGTCCTCTTGATCAGTTACCACATCAGAGAGCTGAAATCTGTGGAGGTGACTTCAGGAGAAATCCTGCCATCTCTGCCCCCTATCATCATACATGACTACACTGCGTTGGCTGTAGACTCCTTCAGTTTAATGGGATCTAAAGTCTCCCAGCACCTGAATCCTACATCAACACAATCATCAAGCCCAGCAGAGGATGTGCGTCCTGCACCAGATCAGGAGATTCAACCTGCTGTTCCAGTACTACACTGGGTCTGTTTGTCTGGTTTGGTTTGGCGACTAAACGAGAGACAGTCTATACACTACCCAGGACAAGCAGGGAAAGTCACTGCACATTCCTCACAACCTGTTCCATCGTTTTCACTCTGGTCAGCACTACAGAAAACTGTACGCCAAAACAACCAGACACAAAAGCAGTTACTTCCCACACACCACCACTCGGATTAACACTTGTGTAATATCGGAAAAATTCCCTGCAATAACCTCACAACTTCCTTTGTATGCAAAAATTACACATGCATAGTTTTAAACTTACAGTGTACAATATTATGTTCATATCATCAATCACTTCAAAAATAAATACAAGCAGGCTTTATTTACTGTACACAGACATGTATACATGCACACAATACACATAACAACCTACTTTAAGTATACACTGATCAGCTACAAATGCAAAAGCATTTGGTGGTAATATTCATTCATTTTTGTTTTTCTTTGTTTACTTGTCGTCCATAAGAATCTTCATGAAATTGCTACTGGTACTGAGTGTAAGTACATCAAGAGCCACTAGAAACTGGAGTCCAATTCCTGGCATGCACAAAACACGCTTAGCCAACACAGCTGATTCCAAGACGGTCTCTGTGGAGTCGCTTTCAGTGAACGTGCCACTGTCAGGACAGGAAGTGTTCACAAAACTACAAAATAAAATCAAAGAAATTCTTTCAAAAAATACATTTTAATACATAATATGTGTACACACTTCCAGTGTGATATTGGTATTAATATATACTTAATTTGTCAACACATTAGTGCCACTAATATCTAATATATATTATTATTATATTTTATTAGTCAATATTATAGAGTTTAAACTTATTTCCTAAAATGTATCAACATCTTTTGTGACGTTCTACGTGCGGTCGACGTAGAACATAACGTGGGTTGCTCTGCCAGTAAAGCAACAGTTAATTCTATACGGTTTGAGTGTGATGGATTTTGAACATTTAAAGTATATGAATATTAATTTCTATATTTTAAAGAAATTGAACATGAGTAAATTTTTACCATATCCAGTGATATTAATTCCTTTATTAAACAAAGTACACTGAACTTGAGTTTAAGGCTACCTTCATACAGTTTTCAATAATATCCATTTTTAAAGCAGAAAATACTGCAGCTTTATAAAATCACAGATAACTACTGACATTTGGTAAGACACAAGTGCAAGTAGAGTGAAAAAGTACATGCCCCCTTCCTGATTGTTCTTTTTTTTGGCATATTTGTGACACTTAAATGATTCACATAAAAAAAAAATTAATATTATATAAAAATAATAATAATAATAATAAGTAGTAAATACAAAACAGTTTTTAAATGATGATTTCATTTATTAGGGGAAAAAGCTGTCCAAATCTGCCTGGCCCTACGTGAAAAACCCTAAACCTAATCAGCAATCAACCGTTTGTGATAATAAGTCTCTCACATTGCTGTGAATGCAGAATTGTTCCACAATACTGATACATGTCAATTACTTTGTTTCTCATGTGTTCTTAAGGAAACCCATACATTCACACTTTATTTGGGAATACAAATCTGTTGCGTACCTTTTTACACACTATGTAAGTTATGTTAATGTAGCCGGAAAAAAACTCAGAATACTTTAAATTATGTCCGTACGTAAAAAAACCCAAAAAAACTAAATGTGTCATTTCCTGTCCTGACAGTGGCACTGGCAGCGACTCCACAGGACGTCTCCAGCCTCCTCTTGCTGTATGAATTACACTGTTGCTGGTCTGCTATAGGTGGTAATGAAGGTAAAAAAAAGTTGTGTACTATTGGACGCAGACTTCTAAGAAGGAAATCTGTGACACTAAGACTTGAATATAAAAGCTAAAGTGCAAAGCAAATACTCGATACCAGCTTTCATTAATTACCATTGATATTTTAGGGGCATCCATTCATCCATTAGTTATATCCACATATCCATTAGAGGGTCATGGGAGGGCTGGAGCCAATCCCAGCTGACAAAGGATGAGTAGAGTGGTAGACCCTGGACAGGTTGACATTCAGTCAGAGGGCTAACACACACAGAGACAGACACCCATTCACACTGACACGTCACCTTCACCTGTCTTTGGAGAAACCAGAGCACGTTAACTACACACGGAAGGTCCTCAAACAGACCTTGCCTCAGAGCCTTGCTGTGAGGCAACAGTGATAACTGCAGAGACATTATGCCGCCTTCCCAGCCAACTGTGACACCCCGTAAGTATGGAAATATAATGTAGATTTACAAAAGCAAGTTTAGGTCTTTAAAAAGTAAACAGATTGGCTAATTAGTGGAGAAAACCTTCTTACTTAACAACTTGCTAAATGCAGGGGTGAGGTTGACACCTGATACTTCACAAACACTGCCTGGCAGGGGGACCCACAGGGAAGGGAACACACCACCCTTTACTGGGAAAGGCTCATGCCCCCATCCTGCCTACATTACATTACCCCCACCACCCACACACACATCCCATGTCCACAGATGGCTGGCATGACTGTGTGCTGCTCTAGTATCATGCTGTTAAATTTGAATCCACGGGACTGAGCAGTGCTACAGACCACCAGACTATCTGGAGTCAGGGGGAATCTTTCAGAAGAACTTTATTTATATCAGCAAGGGACGCTGCTTTTCCCAGCACTAAAATTAGCCTGGGTAAATACTTAAGTCGATTACTCATAGCATTAAAAGGACAATTAAAATGAGAAGTATTCTAAAGTTGAGCACACACCAACCGACAGACACAAGATGAAGAACGGATAACTTTTCCTTGTCTTTCACACTTTTCTTGGAAAATAATATGCAAATGGATTTACTGTAATGTAACCTAATATCTCTGAATGTTTGTCCACATTGGGCTTGTTAATTGTACGACTTAGCTGTAGCGATCTTCTCAATTACTGGATGTTGCTTTAGCTTGTGGTCAGCCTAATGTGTGACGCTGAGTAAACAGACTTAAGGATTTAAATGGCAATAGCAGTGAAGAGGAGCAGCACTGTCACAGCAAATTATTATTATACAGTATTACGCTGAAGAGGATCAACAGGTGTCAATTCTGCCATCAAATCAATATGGTACAGAATCTACTTGAACCAGTTAAACACCCGCATAGTGTTCATCCACACAGCCTACATGTGTCTGGTTTCTTGAAAAAATGCTTATCCGAGAGTTGTTTGCCCCTTAATTAATTGTGAGGTTGTTTGGAGCATGGGAGCATGAGTTAATTTCAATTAGGAAACCTAACACTCACCTTGATGTCTTGACCTGGGCTTCTTGGTGTATTATTCCCTTTTTGGCTTTTGTTTACATCAGTAACAGAGTTTGACAACTTAGTTGGGCAGAAAGGAGATAAATGAATGTGCACATGTGGAGAGCAAATGCTGCCGAGCTTTGGATTTGAAACGTGACATGAAATTCCAGTGTTAGCGTAGGGCACCTCCAGGGAAAAGCTTCTTTGTATGGCTCGATGAGAGTGGTTTTCCTCAAGCCTGTCCTGGCCTTTTCCATATGAACACACATTGTGGTTTTTCTCTGAAGGTTTAGTTGAGGAGAACAAACAAGCAGAGGTACTACGATACAGTTTTCTGCAAGGTTCATGTTCATACTCAGGGTGTGCTTCTGGGTTAGGCGCCTCAGGATATTCCACATTGACTGTAGCCGTCGTTGAAGCTCCCGTTCCTGACATCATTGGTCTCTGGTGGGCAAAGTGCAGCAGCACGCTGCTAGAGTGACGATTTGATCTGTCTAGAGTTGATGACAGTTCCATTATTTTACTCCTGTCCTCCATTTTGCATCTTGGTTCATCCTGTAAAGGAATATTGAATTGCACCATGTGTCTGGTATCCCTCAAATCAGTTGAACAGCTTCCTTTTGGGAGACGATGGCCACTTACTGCTGTGGTGGTGGATCCTTTGAAAGTCACTTCCTCATCATCTTGTGAAAATTCACTGGCAGGTGTCTGAAGAGATGACTGATGAGAACCTCTTACTGGTGGGAGAGCGGGAAGAGCCACTGGACTGACTGGAGAAGCAGGTGGGGTGTTGCAGGGGCTCTTTGGAAATATAACCAAGGAGGAGCACCGTCTCAATGGGACCTTCGACTTGCAGCAGTGTAGACTCCTCTCCTGGGTGGTCCTGTGCTTTTCTGAAGCCTCTGGCTCAAAGATGCTGTTGCTGCTAAAGTACCCAGCATCGCTGGCCATGCTGCTGCATGAGCCTCCGTCAGAGCCAGTCCCTGCTCCTCCTTCATTACCTCCCGGGTCTCCATCCTCTATACCTCCATCCAGTTCTCCACTGAGCTTACCACAGGGCTGTAGCGAGATCTGTAGAATGCTCTTCTTATTACATCCTCCAGTATTAACCCTAGGTATTAATACTGAAGAGTACTGCTGTAAATTAGCATAGTCTGGTGACAGAGGAGTCACCTTCAAGTGGACAGAACTGTGCGCCAGACTCTCAGCGGGGCTATGAGCTGACACACTAACTCTGCCCTCCTCACCATGGCTGCTGAGGCTTTCTGACAGAGGGTCCGTGTTGCTTCTCCTTGACGCAAAATGCAAGCGGAGCCGACGTGCCATTCGTTTAACTCTCTAATCCCTGCAGCACCAGTGAGACCTGCATGATCAAACTTGCTGGTAGGAAAAAAGGAAAGGAAAGCAACTGCTCCAAGCTCCGCTCTGTGATCACAATCATTAGCGGCTGTACATTGCCAAAATAGCTCCAGTGACAACCTACATTCCTCTCCAGGCTGATCCCGGCTTTTAGTCAGAGGAGGTCAGTGGTTCTGTTTGGAGACATGAACCAAACATACGACCTTTGAAACCAGAGCAATCCCAGAGGCTTCCCCCTTTAGGTAACTTAAACCCTATACAGAAAACTACACTACAACTTAAAAGGATAAAATGAGTTTCCTCTGCTTTTCAACCTATAGCTTAAATACAGTAACTAGTTAACAGTACTTCTTGGATTGCAGTCAGATTAATATCTAACACTTTTCCAGGCGCTGCACTCTTGTTTACCCCTTTGGGGTATAAGAAACACAGTGGTCTTCTAAGTTGCATCTTAGATTGAAGCTCCGGTAAACCGTTACATTTGCTACAGGCCACTCACTGAAGACTCTACTTCCTGCTGCAGCTCTGCTTCTAGTTTTTCTGCTGCTCTGTGCTCCCACAAATATTTTTACACACTACTATTGAATTACAGGAAATTAAAGGGAATGACTTTTAACATAATTTTATATCAAACTGAGGACTGGATTGCAAACAATAAAACCACCACAACCTGTGAATATATGCAGGAAGTAATTGATTGCAAATGAGACAAGCACAACTAAAGCCATACAATGTTATAACAAATGTTCTTGAAAATAAAATTTGCTTGCTTTTGCTAAGCATATCGTGCAGAGATAAATTAATCTTTGACAGATTATCTCCCTGAATACAGAAAACACAAGAAGATAAGAATGAGAAAGACCCGAGATTGCTATGACAGCGCATGGATGAAATTTTGATTTCAGAGGTGGGGGGGACACAACTGGCTTGAGTATGGGGGTGGGGGGGCTCGTAATTAAATCAGTGTGATTCCACTTGAAAAAGTGGGGGGAACATGTCCCTCCCCAAATTACGTCCGTGTGACAACGACATTACACCTGTTACTTGACACCTCATGTAACAGTCAGTGCTGGTCTGATTTCCTCTCTATGGCTGCTGACAGTCCTACTTATTAATGGCAGCCTGTTGTGAGCCAGGCTGGCCTATTTCAGGACATCACTCAGCAACTGAATCCATATCAGTATAATGATTAATAGTAAGAGGCTGAGGCAGAATAAAACATGATTCACCACATGACACATCAGAGCTGCAGTGGTCTTTTTTTATTAACCTGACAAACTGCCAGGAAAACTCGTGATTGCCTATTTGTTACTCATCTGATCAAAAGCAGCTTTAATTGATGGTGGTGTGTGCGCCATAAGATAAGATTAGTGAGCCCACTACACAGTTGTATGACAGGTCATACAGTATGGTGCAATAGGCCAACAATAAAGCAAAGCTGATTATTATACAGACACAAGGTTGGCACCCATGTGAAACACTGAAGGACAAGATATAGTTAATGCTGCTAATGGGGAGATTTATGACACATGGAGGAAAACTAAACACTGAAGGTGGGTGAACTGATCCCCAAAGCATCGCTACCACAGACACAAAGTCCTGCCAGCGTAAATCAGATCAATATCACAAAAATGGATCCATCACGTGACATATCACCCGTGTTATTCAGGGGGCAGCCAGCTTCACCAAAACCAAAATCAAAACTAAAAGATTTTGAGACATTGTAAGTACATGGCTATGCAAATTGATAATCATCTGCACAATGTTAAAGACAGTGCTGTATGGAGGTAAATGTGTCAAGAAATAAGTGGGTTTCCTTACATTTACATGCATTCTGTCACAAGTTGTCGGTTTCTGTTGAATATCATGTTGTTAGTAACACTACTGGCTAAAATCACTCTATATTTACTACATAGTACACCACATTTACTGCCCTAAATTATATTTAAGTGTTGTTAAGTGGAAGTGACTGACTTAATGATGTCCTCAAAGTTGCTACTAATTTTGGCTGCCATAACTGCCATGTTTTTTGCATGGCAGACAGGTCTAAATACTGCAGCACCCATGAGTCTTGGGCAGTGTGGAGGAGTGAATTGGAACAGTAGGAAATTCAAAACACTGTTATCCATCAACAAAACACAGCACCATTACTGCTGAATTCTTACATAACTGACCCACAACCTTACTTCACAGACATCTCCATTCCACCATTTGATATCAGAAAGGAGACGTTAGAAAGTATCTGTTTTAGTGTTTTATATGACTGGCTGATTGTGTCACCCAGCTGGTGGTAAAACAACCACGACCAGGAAGGACATCACTGTTGCTATGTTATGGGCGCTCAAGTGGTGTAGCCTGGAGCAGTTCACTTCACTCTCACTAAACAAACCTGATAAGCAAGCAGCAGATGTGTTAAGTTAGGTTTACATATTTCACCTCAGACCTTTTAACATTCATCACACTCCAAAATACCAGAGCAATGCTGTGTCATCTAGGACTGGGACCATGTCTACATTAAGCTGTAAGAATTTCCTGTTTTTTTGTGGAGAGCTCTGTGCACAGTGGAATGCCTGAACATGAAAACACATCGCAAACAACAAACTGCATCACATACAGCATCTGGTAAGGCGAGGCACAAACAGCCCAGACACAAAATGGACAAGACATCATCTGGCAAAACCAATATAAATACAGGTTAATAAAAAACAGATGTCATTGGCTGTATTACAAACTTTTAAAATGCTTGATTAGACACTGCAGTTAGGATAATAGATAAAAATGTTTGATTACATAAAAACCTAGCAGTAATATATTACTTAGGAACATGTTAAAGTAATTAGCATTACAATTTGAAATTCAGTGATTACATTACAGTGACTAATCCCAGTAACTAAGTACATTTCATAACATCTACCATCAAACTTTGACTTTTTGGTGAAAGTGTAACTGATTCAAAAAAGGCTGAAAAGTCATGGGGTTCTCCTAAATAAATAAAATAAATAGGTGGGGATTATAAATATGTATGTATCAATGATACATTTCATGGAGTACTGCCATGACTTTCCAGATAATTGTCATAAAAACACTGATCAAAGGAAACTCTTATTGGCACTAGGTGAAAGGTCAAACTATGGATCAGAAAAATTAGGATTATCATTTGGGGCTAACAATTACACACCGCACAGCACAAGTTGCTAAACAAGCCAACACACCCAGTTTTATTCTCAAAATCTGCTGCAAGACAAAAATCAACAATTTCCC
This sequence comes from Sandelia bainsii, assembly GCA_032362345.1. NCBI lineage: Eukaryota > Metazoa > Chordata > Actinopteri > Anabantiformes > Anabantidae > Sandelia > Sandelia bainsii. Next base: position 7,283,436 of record JAUMHL010000018.1, read on the forward strand.
GCATTTTCTTGTGTATTTGTTTGTGTGTCAAAGCACCAGCAACATCCACCCATGGTGCTGACATGCCCACATAAATACCAGGACATCTACCTGGAGCATAGAAAGGCATGTGACTGTAAACCTGTGATGCAGTGACTCATTCTAGAAACATTCAGCCAAATAACGTGACGAAGGAGAAAAGATTATGTGGACAGTGTGTGCATGTGGCATTTATGTGTGACTGAATGCTTTCAGAATACAGAATTACACAGATGCAAAACATTACAGAGGAGGACAGTGGTCAGAAACAATCACATGATTTAGTTTCCTCAGCTCGTTATAGTGAGAGATAGAGATAGATAGAGATAGAGATAGAGATAGAGATTGAGATTTGCATCTCTTCTGAAAGATGAGTTGCTTCTTGCTGTAATCGCTGTGCAGGACAGGTTGACAAAGCAGAGTCTAACCATAGTTGGTACAGAGCAAGTAAATATGTCCTCTAACTCATTATAACTGCACTTCAGTAAGAAATAACTAAAAACTAAAAACACAAGAGCACAAAAAGTCTCATTAAGAATTAGAACATGGAAATATGAAAAATGCTTATATATTCCAGTACACAGAATAAGATGCTGCTTTAGTTTCCATTAAAAAAGTTAACTCCACTTAAGTCTGGAAGGCAATAATCAGAAAAAAACAAACAAGGATTTACGTGGTTATAGAACACAGTACAAGTATGCCGCAGCAAATCCTTCAGGAAAACTATGTTAAGGCTAAATGGCACTAGCTACAATCTCTTTGTTGACATTATATTCTCTCTACATATATTCAGTGGAAAGAAAAAGTGAGTGACCTCCTTTGCTGCCTCTGGGCCTGGACAGCTTGTCATTGTGGAGAGGAAAGTTAATTCCCACGTTTATCAAGGTATCCTACAGGATAATGTCAGCATGGCTGTCTGCAAGCTGAAGGTCAGTAGAAGCTGAGTGATACATCAGGACAATGACCCTAAACATTGAAGTAAGTCTACTACAGAATGGCTTTGGAGACACAACATTTGCCTTTTGAAGTAGCCCAGCCTGAGCCCAGACCTCAGCCCAATGAGAGATGTTGTGGAATGACCTCAGGAGAGCCGTTCACATCAAACGTGCTAAGAATGTGTCTGAGCTAAAACAGTTCTGTGAGGAAGAGTGGTCCAAAGTTCCTACTGAACATTGTGCAAGTCTAATCCACAGCTACAGGAAGTGCTTGCTTGAGGTTATTGCTGCCAAAGGTCATTAAAAAAAAACTGGTTCACTTATTTGTTTGCACCTCACTCATATGTTTAATGGGTGAGTTCAATAAAAACATGAAAGATCATGACTGTGTTTTATCAGCTTAGAAACATTATGGTTGTTGATATTTGTGACTTTGCTGAAGATCAGATCACATTTCATGACCAATTTATGCAGAAAACCAGACAACTACATAAGTTACTTTTTCTTGCCACTGTATTTGTCAAATTTTTCCCCAAATACATTGTGGTTGAATTTCCACTAATCTTGGCTGCATGGGTGTGAGGTGTGTAATTTATTCATTACATTTCATTATCCATATTCAACATGCGGTGAGGGTTGAGGCGATATCTGGTGTATGCAAACTTTTGAGGCCGTTCATGTTGGCTAATTACTTGATTGTGTTTATATTACACACAGACAGATCGGTTTGCAGCAGGTCATAGACAGCAGTGGCGCCGTCACTGTGGTCTGACTGCTCAGGTGTCCCAGGACAGGCTCTGCATCAGACCAGGATGAAACTGGGTCAGCAGCTCAACTCGCATCATGCTACAACCTGGCACTCCTAAAACCTTAAACTTCACAAGACACTAGACACTGGCATCTATATTTATATAGATTTAAAGCTCAGTCTCCTGTGTCAGACTATAAGCACACAATAACCCAAACCTCAGTTCTTAAACTGCTTCCACCAATAGTAACCTGGTAACTTTTTAACTACACATCATTCACACAATATCTTTGTCATCTACAGTATAAGATATTCAACATCCACTGTCATATGCAACTCTTTAAACATCTATTCAAACAACAGAGTTTAGGCTGTCTATATTTATAGCTCTGTATAATACGGTATCCTGGTTTTACAACAATATCACACATGAGGGCAAAATAAGGGTAGCTGTGTCTTCGACAGACAGACACACCAAAGTTAACCTTGCACCAACTGGAGGATATACCTCACCACCTACACATCCAATATGACTAATTCCCTTGTTTGGCATTCATGTTTTTTTATGATATACGCCCAAGTTTTTATCTTAAAATATTTGTCTGCAGTTTTATTTTCATTAAAACTACACATGACTAAATGCTAACACAACAACTATTAGTTAACATGTGTCCCTTTGCAGCAAAGACGCTCTTAAAATTGATTTACAGTATTTTCTCAGATATTAAAACCCAGTCTACAGAGCCAGTAGATCTGTCAATGAACCACAATATGGTTGATAATATACTATTATAACTGCCATCTGTTATGTAGCATAGATGCTAACTGTATAAAAGCCTGTTTTGTAGAAAATGTATACTTGTTTCAAATTATCAACGTGAACCAACATTTTGTAGAAAAAAAAAACCACACAACTAGAGCGATTAAATAAACGTCAAAAACAAGATACAATCTAAAACGTTCAGTATAATTACAAATATACACACAAAAGGTTGAATATAACTACATAACTTACCAGGCGGTTCTCATCAAAGACTTCTAACAGCAGACGATGCTTGCTGGGATCAACCTGAAACATAAAATAGACAGTGAGTACTAGTCATAGTTAGCAAAGCCAACAGCGTCACTTTTAGCATTTTATGATTACAAATAATCTCTAGCATTATCTATTTTACATTTCACTTACTCTGAAAAAGAATTCTTCATCCCATTTTGGGTCCAGTGTCTTCATGTAACATGAAATGAGAAAGAAAAATTAAAATCGCGATAAAACGGTTCTCAGATAAAGAAGTGTGACTGCAGACATTCGGTTATTCACCTTTTTTATTGTTTTAGTTTGAAGACTTGTGATTTCACCATTGATGGGGTCATAGAGAGACAGTCTCGTATATGGATCACTGCAGTAAAAAGAAATGTTTAGAACCACGTACTGTGGAAACATCTAATATTTAAGCATTTATTATCTCTCTCTCTCTGTGTATTAGAAAAGCAAAACACCTTATGATATCATCTGATCAGATAATGGTGCTTCATTCAGATCTGAAAAACATTAACATAATGGTTCCAGCTACTCTATGCTGAACACAAACTGACCGTAATTGTAATTTTATAATGGTTTTAGGCACTGTGACATGCATTAAAACCACATCAATCAATCACACTGCACTATCCATTACACAGTATTAATGCTGCTTTATGCCAGCAGCAATGATTTGTCACTAGTAATGTATTAAATAACACTGAGAGTGATACTAAGACAGTGATTTTGGCTAGAACTTGAACAATTAAACACATAAAAGGCACAAAAATCCTCAAACAACCAACAAAATGTAATTGAAGCATAACAACAGGATGTGAAAAGGCTGTTTGCAAAGAAAATACCAAAGAAATTTTTTTAATTAAGGAATTTCTACTTGATATCAAAATGCCTGTTGTGAAAACTGTGAAATTTGAACCTCTGCTCCCACACTACTTTGAAAATACTCAAAGTATATAGGAGAATAAATACAAACTTATCTAGTAAAGTAAACAAAAGGCACACACACATACACACACACACACAGAGCTCATTATTTTGGGTCTGTCGGCACAGAACATCAACCTCCATCAGAATCATCTCATGTTTCACTGACAGATGTTTATCGGAGGTACATAAACTGTTCATTCATTCATAAAGAAACACTGTATTATCACTTCCCTGTCTCTCTGTGTGATATTTACAGGATTGAATTTAAGGAAGTTATGACAGAAGCTGAGAGGAAATGATGATTACTTATTTCTTGGCATGGTCATCACCATCCATCTTAATTACCAATATTTTTTTAAGTAAAGGATCTCTGCTCCCACTCCATCAAGTGTGAGTATTTGTTTATGTTCTCTTTGTTGTATCATTGCAAATTAAATATATCTTTTCTTGACTAAAAATAACTGATAGATGAATTAATGGAAATGATTCGTTAGTTATCAGTTAAATCTCACTGGACAGAAAAACAACCAGCAACTATTCTGATAATCAAGTTATTAAAGTATTTTTCAAGCAACAATGCAAATTAGTTTCTGAATTGGGAGAATTTGTCTTGCGTGATAATAAACTTCTTTTCCCTCAGTCTTTTTGCGTTTAGGTTGATAATTAAATGATTAGTTAGTTGTAGCCCTACTTATTAATTATACAGTACCACTAAGAATTACTAAGAACTTACCTGGCTCCAAGAATATCTTTCTTGGCCAGCCCAATTCCAGCAATAACTTTTACTTTCAGGATTCTGTATCCATCCTGAAATAACAACAACAACAAAAAAACATTTTATGAACACATAGAATAAAAAAACAAAAACAAACATACACTATGGACACTCAAAGAGGAAGATAGGAAAATGAAATAATGAAATGTAACTTAACTCTAATTGGAAACTAACTTAAAAATAAAAACTGGGATCATACTCTAACTATAGACAGTCATAGTGCCTAGTAATATTCTGCATGTATAATAAATACTCTGCAGTATATAGTTTTGTGTTCATTAGAACTGCAGCATTAGTTGATTTATCAATTACCGGATAGGAAAAAAGAAATGGCATCTCATTTGATCATCAATTTATGTGTTCAGACACTTTTAAAGCAAACTTTTGCTGATTTTATCTTCTCAGAATTTGCTGCTGTTTATATTTACTGCATTTGTACAGTTCAATCATCCTGTGTATCAAACAAAATGCCAGAAACGTGTGAAAATGCTCGTTAAAATATCTCACAGACCAATGAGACATCTCTGAATGTCTTATTTTAGTTTCCTATTATATGTAAAGAGATGTCTTTATTGTGGCATGCATGCTGTGCACACACACACACCCCCTCAGGACAATCAGTGTTTACTGTCAGGGATGATGTAAGATCCTCCACACACTTGTGCACATTTCCCATCACAACCACAGCGATGTTTAGTGTCATTTTACTGTGAAGCTGGTGAACTATCAATCACACTACACGGGCTGAAGACACACTAAAGGAGCTTTTAACACTGTTACTAGGTGACAGGTCACTGAGGCTATGAAGTATTATCGAAATATTTCAGATTTTTTGTCGATTTCATGTGTGTGTGTGTGTGAAACGGGAAATAGCGAAAAGAGGCGTTAACGGCTCCGGAGCCTGTTTGTTTCCTGCCTGGGAAACAGCCTCGGTACTGGTTTGGTTTGTTAGCATTAGCGAGGAAGTGGTTACAGGTGATCAATTATATCGATTTTCTATCGATACGTAACACACCCCCAACTAAAACGAAACTCTCAGCACAGCAGGTTGACGTGCTGACTAACTAACTAGTTAGTGTGAGTTAGCCGTTAGTTAGCGTTAACTCGTTAGCTAGCTACCTGCTAACGAGCAGAGTCATTAACGTGACAGGAGTGAGTTTACCTCATCTGTCTGAAGTCCTCGGATCTGTGGAGAAGCCATAATATCCTCACTCGCCCTTCTCCCTCCCGGAGAGCAACAACAGCCCGAAGATCCTGGTCCGACCAACAGTAGACTCCTGCGGTGTTTAGTTTTTACTCTGCCTCTATTATTCCCTCCGTGTGTTTACTCTGTAGATACCATGGACCTGACCCACTGGCTCGCTGTGACACCGTCGTCACTCCTCCATCCTCCTCCTCCTCTTTTTACTCCGTTTCCTCCTCCTCCTGTCCCTCCCCCTTTTTACGTTATTTATTTATCTCTCATCAACTTATTTGGATCCCTGTGAGCCATAACCAAACTACAAACTGCTCATCCCGGAGTTCCCATTAGTAAACATTAGATTACATCATAACACAAAAAGATAGTGTCAGGACAAACCATTAAAAAAAAAATAAAAAAAAATTTATAAGTCATTACCTGGATTTTACTAAGCAAATAGATAAGAGCCAACCACTGGAAAATTACTGGGACCACACTGAGGTCAGCTGACTGGCTGAATGTGCTGAATGACCAGGTTTTTCCATCAATGGAATATTTTCTTCCCTGATAGTAAGGGCATAATCCAGGATGACACTGCCACGATACATCAGGATCAAATTGTAAAAAAAAAAAAAAGAACAAAAGAAGTGGTTCAGGGATCGTGACACATCATTTTCACATTTCACGTAGCAGTCTGATCCCATCATCAGTCCAAGAGCTTCGCCAGAAATTAATGCAACTCTGGACAGAAATAAATTTGGTGACATTTATCTAAACGATGCCACGGCGAATGTGTGCTGTTAACAAACCAAAAGGATATATAAGCAATATTAGAGACTTTATTTTGTCCAGGCAGTGAACAATAAAGAGCAATAATAATAATGCGTAAGATATAAATACTCAAACTAAAGTAATTAATGGGACTATAATAGGATGTATTAATGGAAAATAAAAGTTCTAAAGCATTTTATAGAGCTCAAAAATAGTAGTTGTACTGTAAAACAAACTCCTGATGCACACATTAAAAGGCATTTGGGGTTTTCTGAAATCAAGTTCGAGTTTGAAGGTGTTGATTTTGGAGCAGGGGCTTCTTTCTTGGACATTAACCCTTTCACTTCACAGGGATTGTAAAACTTGCTTCACTGTAGACAGTAAAACCAGTTAATCACAGACCTGTGAAATGATGGTTCCTGGGTTGTTCCTGACCATCCTCTTAGCTGAGGGTGAAACTTTGGATCTTGAAAGTGGGTACATCTCCCAATAACATGTATTTATGTACAATTGTTTGGTCTTGGAATATGCGGCTGTTTAGAAATGGCTCCAGGAGACACAACTGACCTGTGTAAATCTACTATTCTCTTTCTCAGATCTGCGTTAAGCTCTTTCCCACTGTATTGGTCAAACCAAAGGATGGGTTAGCTAGCTACCAGCTCAAGTCATCCGTGATCCCTAACAGTAAGTTAGAAGGTCTGGGTTTGGCAAATTAAGACATTTTAGTACATTCAATGATCCGAGGGGGTGTTTGTATATTGCTGTATGCATAATATGTATAATTACGAGCCCGTGTTGATGTCAGATGAATTATTAAACCCTGTGCACCAAAAAATGTCAGATTGCCTTTAAAGATTTGCAGGATAGAGATTAGATTGTCTTTTGGTTCAGATTCAGACTAGAATCTGCCTATTGAGCATGTGGGTCATAAACAGACCAAAACTTCAAAATGAGAAATGGTGTGGATGTAAAATTTGGATCTTTTTCAAGTTGAATTTACCCAAATATTATAAATTTTACATTATATAGCTTGAATTATTTCTTATAGTTCATATAGAACTCCAGGTGTGTCTCATGAATAAGCATCTTTAGTTCTGTTGCTCATTGAGATTAAGAAAAATAGTCTGTCGTACCTATTTTACCATGTCATGTTTAAAACCTTACACAACCACACAGGTGCTCTCTGACGCTCCTACACACATTGCATTTGAGTGAAACAATACCAGGAACAGACCCTTTTTTACAGCAGATGTTTGTCTTCTCATAGGAGGAAAATCAACTAAAAGCATTAATGATGGCACTTTTCTGAGTGTTTCAGTAAGCCGTGACCGAGAACCAGCATGCAGGACACAAGCATCTTGAACCTGCCAACACCCAAGTGGTATGTTACCTTTATTTATTATAGCTGGGCTTTTCCTGTTATGTGAAAATATCTTTAGTGTATAATTAGAAGGAGTAGTGGCATAAAGGTTAGTGTAAAGTTGCTGTTCCATTCCCCGAACCAGGAGTAAAATTAGCTAGAAAGTGAATGACAGAGACCCTTCCCTCGATACGAAAACAGTCATGCAGTCACGAAGGATCTGGTGTTTGTCCTTGTATTTTATTGTTTCACTGGTTGTAAATTGCTCGTCTTGTGCTGTTTCGTGCATTTTATTGTTCAGTTTTATGTATTTTATGCACCCTTCTAGCATTGTAAACAAGCTTAGGCTATAAATGCTGTGCTACATGGGATTGGTTCATGCTGTACGCTTTTTACTATACAAACAGACATTACAGAAAAAAAGAAAAGCTAGAAGTGTCTTCTTGGAGCAATGCAGTATCAGACCAGAACATGCTATGCATCAGGACACTGTAGTCAAGTCACTTTTATCTGGGTGGGCAGTGTACTATATTATTAACATATCTGCCATTAAAATTGAGTGTTTGAATTCTCAGTATGTATGTAGAGCCTTAAACTTCATGCAGTGGGGCAGAAAATACAGCATCCACATCATATTTCTATACTTTTTAAAAATGCAATGCTTTGTTTTTGATAAATAAAAATATTAGTTGTGATATAAAATGGTGAATGGTGAATCAACAGTGTCTAATTTTGGTGCTTAGTAAACTCAATAATTAACTCTTCAGTGTTAGTGACGGGTTTATTTGGTAGAGAAAAGTGAAAGAGTGAATGATTTTGGACACAACATGAGGTTTTCAGAAATACTAGTGTGGGTCTATGCTAAATATCACATGGGTGAGAGCTTCATATTCAGCTGAAGAATAGATTGTTAAACCACTTCTCCTAAAAAAGGAAGAATACAAAGCAATGTAATATTTATTCTTCTCATTTAACACTGTGGTGTTATTTCAACAAATGTCCCTAAATAGTAGATGTGAAGACGCACGCAGCTTCAGAGTATTTAGATTTTTTATGTTTTCATGCAGAGAAACACCAATTCCAGCATACAAATGTACTTACAAACGTTTATTTGTCTTAAAAATCTTTAAAAACCAGTATTAACAAGCACTTCCCCTTATAAAAGCACCTGCTAAAATGCAAAAAAAGTCCCCCGTACACAGACTAAAGCAACGTAACTACAGTGAAGGGCAGTTCTACAGGTCTGAATCACATAAAAACAAGAGGAAGGCTGAAGTCTTACATTAGTGTTAACAAAACTAATGTTTTCACAGACACACACGTTAAACAACAAAATTGAGGGAACAGATTGTAAAATTCAACATAAATAGGAAAAGTTTGTTTAGAACACTCAATATTACAATGAGATTATATATTACAAGGACCTGCTTTTAAAGAAGTAAACATAAACTGTATAAAACAACTCACAATTTATCAACACACACTCAGATAGTTTTCAATCTATCATTGCATTGTTACTACACTATACATTTACGTATGGCCTTTTTCCACATTTTAAAACGTGCAAATGTTTTCTGGGATAATTTTCTGCCAAAATCCAGTTCTGAAAGATTTTTGTTAACAATCTCAATCTTAAAGGGTTTTGTCCAATTTTCTCTTTGCTGCATATGATACGTGGTAATATCCTCATTTAGACTACAAAACATTTTAACAGTGCAAGTCAGATTATTGTGAATAAACAAAGCGTATACTGTATAGTTTTGCAAGGTTTCTGTACAAACAACACACACATAAAGCAAAACGAACAACAAATAAAATTAGTGAGACCAAAAACACTTGGGGATCTAATGCTAACACAGAGAAACAGTTTATGAGTAGATTACAGTGTTTTTTGATGAACCTGTTGGGTTAGTAAACAAAGAATAACATTCTGATGAACAAAAGTCTTTTCCAGAGCTACAAATGTCACAAATTTTTCACTTGACCTATTTTAACCTCCATAAAACACTCAGTGTGTCCATCAGACAGGAAAGTAACATCTGTAGTTAGTTCTCAGGTCTCTATTGTAGAAGAGATCTTGATCTCAATAAGATTTATGATTAAATAAAGCGTAGGATATCAGTGCGTGTTATTGCAGTTTTGATTAAATGTTAGTCTTTGGTATGGACAAAAGGCTCAGAACCCATAAAAACCATACGATGCATCTTTAAATCTTTCATCTTTATAGTGTTTGCACGACTTTCATACACAGCGTAAAGCTAGACTTTCACATTTGATCAGTAGCTTTATGCATTTTGACTGATTCCTCAGCACAGGCATTGGAAATATTCCTTTAACACCCAAACCAAGCTGTGCGTTGTTGTAAACAAATGTAACTATTTCAGATTGTCAGTGCAGTATAATGAGTGCAACATTAGGAAATATACAGTATGTTTATTAAGTGCTTTTTACTTTCAGTTACTCCATCTATTTAGTCATGTTCAGAGGGAAACCTTCACTCAAATGAGTTATGTGCACAACAACTGCAAGTTAGTTATTAGAAATTGGCTATAATTCTATTTTATTTTTACCATATCATAATTCTTCTATACATTAAAAGTGCAGAAATTCCCCATTCAAGGACTTTAGTTTAATTTATAGGCAAATGTGTTCCTTTTCCTGAAATATTCCCTTTTTCCTTTTGGTTGAGATGTTTGTTTGCTGAGCAACTTTCCTGTTGTATGTATGTAGAATTATATATATTTGTTTAGGGCATCACTGCAGGACAGAACATTTGTTTATTGTGTGTCAAAAAATAAACCACCCAGAACCACTAAGAGAACTTTTTCTCTTAAATGAAACATTTTTCTTATGTAGTGTATCACTGACATTTCTTAACATAGCTACATGGATTAAACAATTTGTCATATTTTGCTGATAAATTAAAGGGATTGATTACAGCTGTAATCAAGATTGTATATATTTTTTAAACCCTTATGAAATGTGCATAAAGAGGCTTAATCATATTACTGACCTCATTCCAAACCCAGATTCTTCAGATCTCTTGATGATTAGGACAGAAGTTCAATTGGCTTTATATTAATTCTAAGATAAAAATTTGGATAATATAACCAGAGGGATCTGACAAATGCAGAAATGACAGTTATATTACTTCATATTTTATTTATTTTTAACCTTTACGAATAGATAAATAGCTAATACATTTATTATTTTAATTAACGCAGATCTGATTATACACTCCTTTATGATCATAATACGTTAAATGGATTATTTTGGTTCCATGGTTTTGTCACTAAATTATATTTCTGTATGTGTATATACTTTTAAACCTTTCTTACTGGTAATATATTTTCAGCTAAAGAAAATGCACTGAAAATCAGAATGACTAGATCCTACAAAGATAACTAAGTATTTTTCAGTGAATCTTAATTGCATACAAATGCTTCAATTATGACACATTATTAGTTCAGCAGTAAATATATTCTGTACCTTATGTTTTAATTAAATAATGCATACGATTGTCAATATTTAAATGTAAAGAAATGTATATAAAGGTTCATTATGACAACCTTGTTTCATTACTTACCACATATCTTTACACTGAGAAATCCATGGCTCTGTTATGACTTTTAATCACAGATTTTTCAGTCACATATGAAGACAGGTTTAGGATTAGATTTCTTCACTAAACTTGTTTACCTGTTGGAAACACGCTTGATTAAAGAGGAGATGATGTTCTCTGATTAACGGAAAATGACCAGCATTTTAATCAGAGTGTTGCAGCATTATTTCAGATCAGTCTGGCACTTAAACCGGACAAACCTCATTGTGTCCAGTGTTGTGTTATAAAGTATAAATGCCTGAATATAAACAAAACAAACATGATCAACATGATTTTAAAAAGCTCTAGTATCAACCCATCAACCCAACAGTTGGATGATCATTGCTTTCTAACCAGTCAAGTCCGCTAGAATGTGTCGCCTCACTGGTAATTTGCTGAAACAGCGAATCATTCACCAGCTCCTCTGGAACAGCATTTTGATACTGTTGGTTCGGGTCAAACAGAAGGTTTGTGTCCAATGCGTTAAGGTCATTTATGCTACTGGAAAGCTCCGACGTCATTCTGATTTCACAAGGGAAATCTGATCCACATGTGGTCAAGTCTGACACCTGTTCCATGAGCTGACTGCCAGAAGTCACACTGTTTTCTGTCATGAGGCTTTTGACAGTGCTGCTGAAATCCAGCTGTTGATGCTGCTGTAGTTCTTCTTGCTGCTGTAGTGGATTCAAAGTTAATAACATAGACTGAGCCCGCTGATGCTCTCCAGAGGCCGACTGCATTTGGCTGTTACCTGCCGAGAGAATCATTTGTTCATTAATGGCATTTTCTGTGAGGTAATTTTGCCTCTGCAGCTTGCATGTGCTGGTAGCGACAAAGGTGCTGAGGGGGCTGTCAGCGCAAGACAGGTTGGGGTCAGACTCGAGGATGTGGTTGAGGTTTATTCGTGCAGTGTAGCTGGAGGGTAAATTATTGATGCCCAGACCCCGCACAGCCTCATTATGGTCCCCGTCGAGCTTTCTCAGGAGGACACCGGCGATGTTTTTGCTGGTGCACTGTTGACCCGTTGGAGGCAGGACCTCAGTTTGCATCATGATGTTGAGAGGCACAGAACGGCTCCTTTGAGCCATGTTGCTCACTCCAAGATTTGTCTGGCTGTTTGCAAAGATGTTCAGCACCTCAGGCATCACAGGAGAGTTAAAGGGAGACACTACTGAACGAGGCACATTGGGAAGTGCACTGTTTCCTGTTCCTCCACTCAAATTCTTCTGATGCACAGCAGGACTTACACTGCGACACCGAAAACTTGTAGCAGGCATGTTAGCGGTTTTATTATCTAGTGGCGCAGGTACAGCAAAACCTTCTAGCTTGCTCATGTTAGCCATGCTAGCTGCCTGCTGCTGCACAGGTGAGATGGGAGTCAAACGACCAAAACTGCTGTCGTGGTGGCGTGCATGAGGAACGGCGAAAGCATGAGGTTTTTGAAAATGGTCGTCTCTCAGGCCTTGATAGCTGGGGAGGATTCCCATTCCACTGTTTGACTTGTTTAAGGTCCCACTGCTGCTGTTATAACTGTTGTTCATCCACTCAAGCCTGGTCTTGTCTGGGTGGGTGGCCGTCGGCCTCTGCATGGGCTTCACAGGACTGCTTGAGACTGTGCTGCTGTCATGGAAGCCAGTGATGCTGGAGTTGATGGGTGTGAATGCAAACGGGTTCCTGCATTCCACTGGACTGGGAGGCACAGTGCTGCTGCAGTTGGAGTGTGGAGTACCAATCGGAGTGTGACGACTGCTTCCCAGTGCGCTGTCCACTGGGGTGGTGGAGGCGATGCAAGAGCAGGGGCTCTCTCCAGTGAGGCCTTGAGCTCCTCCCATAATTTCTGATGTGGGTGTGGGCGTCAGGGTTGGAGTTTGGATTAGGTTGCTGCTGCTGTTGTTTGCAGAATGATAGAAAGCAGTCATGGTCTGATTGGGGGACATTATGTTGTTCGGCATCAGAGCCTGTTGACCTTGCAGTGTGGCATAGTTTCCAAACTTTTGCAGGTTGTTAAGATTCATCTGTTCCTCCATCTGCACCAGCTCCTCCACAATGCTGTCCTGAGTCACATCATCATCAATTGGAAAGTAGTCCATATCAGTGTGAATGGGGAGCTGACAGGATGATGAGGCTTGATTCAAAAACTCTAAGGGTTCGGTAGCAGGGTTGGATTGAGTGTATGACTGCTGTCCAGCTGCTTCCAGACTCCCTGTGGTTGAGTTTGAACTCCTAACATCAGTCACACCTGAATGTTTCTGGAGGCCGGCGTTATTAGGTACGACTTGCACGTTAGGGACTGTGTACCCCTGCTGCTGCTGTATTAATGTGTGACCAACAGAGGTGCTAGAGTCCATAAAAGTGGAAACATTTTTCCTCTGCACTGCGCTCTGGGTTTTGGGAACTGAGCAAAAGCCACTGCCTCTGAGGTAGGAGGTGCAGAGTGCATGGACTGGAACGGACAAGTTCATTTTCATCTCCACTTCTCTGGTGGCTGGTGCACTCTCAGGCCTAGCTGGAGCACCTGGCCTGGAGATGTTACAGACTGTGTTTGTGAAGCCATATCCAAGACCAGCAGTGCCACCTACTGACTGCTGGGGTATAAAAACCCTTTTCACTGGCGATAGGTCTGGGCTGAGGCCTGAGCGTTTCCTGAAGCTCTTTGTGGACAAGAAACCTTTCTTTGCAGCTGTTACGCTGCTGTTTTCCCCAAATGACAGGGCTCTGCTGGTGTTGAGTAATGAAACAGCACTGGTATTCTGAGTGCAAGGAGTTAAGTGCAAATTGCTTGCATTCATAGCACTTGTATTGCTGCTTTCAACTGCTACCACAGTGTTCATGCTTGAGGAGACCCTTCCATTGCATTCAGTAATGGATGTTTCCTCCAGACCCAGGAAGCCTTTAGTCTGAGGTATGGGCACACTTGCAGCTCTCTGCATAGCTCCTCCAGTTCCATTACCATTTGCCTTTACTCCCTGAGTCAAAATGAGCCCACTAAGATTTTGCATTTGGCTGTTTTTATGTATAGCTTCAACTTCCATTTCAACATCGATGGTGTTGGTGTTAGCAGCCTGCTCTGGCTTGGCCATCGGGAAAAGAACGGGAACTGCAGAAGCACTCCTCATGCTCTGATTGGACGTGATGTCTTCTGCAACGGTAGAAGTGCTAATGCCTGCAGATGCTGGGCGGAGAGTGGTGTTTGTAAGGGCTGTGGTGGCGTTGCTGCTATTGGGTGCCAGTGATATAGCAGTGACCAAACTGACTGGGCTGACATGACATGTAGTCATCATGGTCTTAATGGGGTTATTGGCGATGATCATGGTGGAGGGCGAGCGTAATGTGATTGCAGTTGTGGCCGAAGGTTTGGGCAGGATTTGAGCATAGCGCTGCCGAGCAGTGCGTTCTCCTACTGGGCTGGTCAGGATATTTTGCAGGGTTTTGGGGCTCTGTCTGTGAACTGGCTGGGCCACCATTTGGAAGTTGACAGGAAGCACTTTGCTCTCCACAGTTCCCACTGGACTGGGGGACATCGGCTGCCTGCTTCTCTGTACCTGTAGAGAGTGAATTTAAATCAGAAAGTGAAATAACTGAATTCTAGACTATAAGGTTTCTACCTGTTGATTATCATACAGTAAATTATATTACTGTGGCCCAAATCTGATCTCATTATCCCAAGCGACTCAGATCAGCAGGTGTCAACAAACTAGTTTCAGAGCAACAAGAGCGACAGTGATGAATAGCAATATGATGAACTTTTAGATTTGGACTTCAGGTGGCTCAACACTCAAAGTGGCAGCTTGGGAAACCCTGCATTATAAGTGTTTAAGTTGAGAAAATACTTTAAAACTAAAAGAGCAATAAGCATGGACAAAAGTAGAAAAGGGGAAGTCATCTCATGAAGTAATGTGGAACAAGAAAAATGAAACTAGCTTAACTCCCTTGTAAAGTGGGTAGCTAGCAGAATGTTTATGTTAATCAGAAGTTTAGTTTAGTTTAGTGTCATTTATTTCAAACAAATGCACATTCACCATAATTACATAACACAATTTCATTCTTCTGTTTGAAAAGGAGTAGGCAGAAGTATAAACTAGTAAAAAAAGAGCGAGCAAAAGTACGGCAAAGTTTCAGAGAAGATATGATGGCACAACTGGATGAGCTATCAACAGAAATTAAGAAGCAAATCAAAGCAGCCACAGGTCAGACAGATGAGCTAAACGTCTGGGTGAAATGAGGAAAAGCGGAGTGTGGATGGAGGAGTTAAAGAGCAGGGCAGGCCATGTATTATTTTCAGGCCAATTCAGGAGGCTCATCCTTTGTCATAAACGTACTAAAAATATTTTAGGATCTAATTTACAAACAAAATTTTTTAAAGTGCACCAAAGGTTCAAAACGCCAACCCAGAAACCCTGAAATAATATTGTATTGTAGATATCCAGTAATATGTCTATAGAGGAAAATTTTCATTTTCTTAGTACATGTATGTGATGTTTCTTTAAGCAGATTCACGTTTTAGCAAAATATAAGATTTAATTCAAGGTAGATGTTTTCTAGATGTCTAAACATACTGTAGGAGAACAGCCTCAGTGATGTTAACTGGGGTAAATAAATTGGTTTATGTGTCATTAGTTTACATTTTGTTGACTCTATACAAAGTTTCTATGATGCCATATAAATTATTATCTGTTTCAGCTAACTTTCATTGTTTATTCAGAACTTTTAGCATAAATTGAGCAGAAATCTTCTTCAAATAGTTACACTCACTTCTGCACCGAATAGTTGAGAGGCACTGAAGTAACAAAAATCATTCACTGATGTTTCTCGTGAGAAAATGTAAAGATGTGATTCTGAGTGCTGTGTTCTTAAAACAACGTCATTTATTACTCTCTTATATGTGAGTTCAGATCAGTAGAACAGAACAAAAGGACACTGGACAGTGTGATTTACTCTCAGAGTCCTGTTCTCTCACCGTGATGGGGCTCGGGACAGCAGTGACCACGATCCCTATGGTTTGCTGAGGGGACGCAGAAGTGGGGCTGCCACAAGACACGCTGTCATCTGCCCTCTTGGTTTGTCCCTCTCCCGGTGGAGGAGAGTACAGCTTCTGTTCTTGTTGTTGTTGCTTCCTCTGAATCTTCCTCTGAAGCTGCTGCTTCGCATCGACAGAAGGTGACGACAGGTTCGAGACGTGAGGCTGGAAGGAGTGAGCCTCAGCAGTGGGGACGAAGGCTGACACCGTCTGTGGAGTCTTCACCTCTGAAGACAGGACGATTTGTACATTTAGCATATGTGCAGCTGCTGAACATGATGGTACTGCTACTGAATATAATATAAAATTATACTACCTATGTATCAGTCACATTGGTCACTTTATTGTACTTTTAAGCACATTTTGCTGTTAATACTTGTTGAAGTATTTGTTTAATAATTGTAGTGGAGTAAAATGTACAATTTCTAAAATGCAGTACAGTAGAAGTACAATATGGCATGAGAAAAATAGTGAAGTAAAGTTTGTTTACAGTGGTGAAAAGTTCCTCAGAAACTGTACGTATTCAGTGCAGTACTTACTCTACCTGAATATTTCCATTTTATGGAAGTTTATACCTTAACTTCACTACATTTCAGCGTGAAATTTTATCTACCTTCATCTGACAGCTAGTTAGTTGTTTATTTTGAGATTGAAATTTTACATAAACAGGTAGTCATCTTATAAAGTACAACAGAAAGTTGTACAATGTTACAGGCTTCACCTCAATCAGCTACAGCAGTGCAGAACTACTTATGTACTGATGCCTCAGTGTCAATAATCTAATTATTGTACTACTTAATTATACTGCATAGTCACACTTTAGCTGTATGTTTAGTTTTGATACTATAAGGGCATTTTGCTAGTAAAAGTGGTGGAGTACTAGCTGAGTAAACTACAATTTTGCCTCTGAAATGCAGTAAAGGAAATGTTTCACATGGCATGAAAAGAAAATACTTAAGTACAAGTATGTCTGTTTGGAGTGGTAGTCTGAGTCACATATTTATTCACAGAACCTCAGCTTACAAAAGCTAAAGTGTGACACTGCAGTAACACAGAGCATCCACCAGATGTCCCTACTGACTTCGTTTTATTACATTGAGGCCTGGGGAGTCATGAAGCCAGGTGTGGGACTCACCTGTTGCAGTACCGGTCATGATGGTGAGAGCTGCCAGAGACTTGTTGCTGATGTAATGGCTGTCAATTAGGAAGTGAGCCAAATCTTCCACAGTATCAAACTGACGTTTCAGCACCTTCTGGGCCCACTCACACACCAGGTCACAGGCTGCAAATCGCACCTCCTCCTTTATGCTGCTTAGCTGGCTCTGAGACTCGAGCACATCACACTGGAGCTACACACAGCAGAAATGTGGTTGTATGTATGACACACTGTGTGACAGGACAAAAAATTAATAAAGAGGATGTAAGTGTGCTTACCCCATCCCCTGTTTTATGGAGATCCAGAGTGGGTAACGATGGCATGTGAACAAAGGGTCTTTTCCTTAGTCCACTGTAGCAATATGTGAACTGGGGTTAAGGTAAAAAACATGTGATTCCAGAACAATATACAGAATAATAAACCTGCTGTGAGGTCTGTTTAACATTTATAGAAGATCTGGGGTCGATTTTCCTCTTGCAGAGATTTTTTCTTTTGTCGTTTATTACTTTAGCAAGTTTAAAATTAAAATAATAATAACAACATACTTTTTATTGATCCCGTTGGGGAAATTGTTGAACTGAGAATTAAACCACTCACCCTGGGTTTAGTAGACGACTGCTCTACCCACTGAGCTACTTACAGCCCCAGGTTATTTCAGAGAAAACTTTGGCTTCTATTCAACAAATAGATATACAATATTTGTATTGTATCTTCTGTCTTATTTTTGTTCAGTGGTGTGGCCTAAATAATTAAAGGACTATACATCAATATTTATCTTACAGATTATCCTCTTTAATGTGATTATTGAGAGATCTGAACAGTTTTATGGATATAAAATGTGCATCATCAAACAACATTTGTTGTATTTGTGTGATGGTCATTTAATTAGGAACTTTCTTCAGATCAAACAATACAAAAGCTTTTTACTACACACTGAATTTTAGTTCAAGCACCTCCTCCTATTACTTGGAGAGCAGTGGTCTTTATACTATACGTGTATATTTAAGTTGCTGTCTATGTGAAATATCAGATTTGAATGTGTTAAGTTTATGGGTCCAGTTTCTGACGCCATACGACTTATTTATCCCCTCGTCTTAAACTGTTTTTATACATTTTTCTCAACAATATATGCACATAAGCACACAAATAAATACAAACATTTCAACCATGTAGTGAAAAGTGTAAACTGACACTGATCTATGAATAACAGCACCAAACACTGTGTTAATGGCTGTGCTGACAGAGGGTGAACCCTGTTAAATACATCTACTCAGCCACACTGTTGCATCTCATGACCATATTTTTTATTTATCTCAAAAACATTTAATGCACTTGATATAATCTTGCATCATGATGCCGTTTTTTAAGGTAACATGTGCTCAAGTTACCGCATGAGAATGTGACTGCTGATCAGGTGGATCTGAACTATAAGAGAGAGGAGGTTTGGACTTTTCAACAGACACTGGTGATTATGTAAAAACATTTGTTGTCACTATGTGGTGAGTTTATAATAAATGTTTTGTTGTTTGTTCCCTCTTTCTTTTATCAGTGTGTGTTTCTCACCTGCTGCTCTGTCAGGACCTTTTCCAACTGTGAATGACTGAATTTATTTATTAGGGTAGACAAATATTTCCTGATGTTGAATAATCAACATTTTAAGAACCCACATAATGAGGACTAAACTTTAGTGTTCAGTTCAGAAAAATAACACCATGCTTCACTTTGTTTCTTTTTGCTGAGTCTGCTGACATATCTATCACCTGCTCTCCACAAAAACTGTTTGTAGCAGCTTCACCTCAACATAAAAAATAAATACCTCCAAAAATTGATTCAGTGTTTTGTTTGACAACATTGAGCTTTCCGAGTAATTGAATAATCAACTATGCATGCACACGCCTATCATGAATGAATGTTTTCTACACTTTAATTTACATTTACCTGTAATTACAGTAAGTAAATTTATTTACCAATAAAAGTGATTCAGCTTTTATTTTGCAGGATTCAGTCAAACAGAAAAAGAAATAAAAAATTAGGTGTTTTTTCAATTTAAATGCCTTAATTTAAAATTTCCTACAAATTTAGCATTTTGTGTTGATATTGTTTTCCATATACTTTTCATTAGTGCTTAACCTGTATCCAGTATACAGTCGATGTCGATGAATATTCTCAGTCGTCCAGGTGAAGTTATCTAGCGCCATGACTCAACTTCCAGATAGTATCCAGTAAAATTGTACTGGAAACAATGTGTACATTAAGATGAATCCTGGTTTCTCTTCATAACTATAAACCAAATGACTTTACAATCTCAACTTACACAGATAATTTCATTAACTTGAATGACTGAAGGTCACAAATACAAACAAAGTTTTGCACTTTGACGTCATGAGCAAAACGGAAAAAAATAATAGAGAATGCGTCATGAAGGTCAAGATCACAGTGACTCCCTGAGGGTCTCTGTATTATGCTTCGGCTTCCAGAGGCTGAGGGGGGGGGGCTTTATTTCATTTCACATCTATATTTAGAGAGCTTATGAACTGCAACAGCAGATGGTCTGTGAGCAGAGACATAGATGAGACTGTTACAATCCATTCCAGTAAAGGATATTTAGATTTTCCTCTCATGCCCAGTCGACGCGCCTTCATGTTCGGAAAGACATTTTTCATCATTTTTCCAAAGTCTGCAGCGCTCAGTGGGTGGTAATTAAGATTGTCGCAGAAGATCCTGAAACACAAAACAGAAAGAATCAATGTGACTCAGAATAAAGGATGAACAAAAAAGTCAGGATAGCACTTTACAGCTCTGTAATAACAGGGTAACAGTGTTATGTTGAATAAAAAATTAATAAAGTAATATCATGGTAGTTACTAAAGTAATACTAGGTAATAGCTTGGTATAAGATAATAGGAGGCCAAAAACACAGATAATAATATAGAAACTAAGAGCTACAGTAACAACCTGATAGTTTCTGTTTAATAACCATGAACTAAAGATATAAAATACAAAACTACCTGTTTCTACTTAACTTAATCGTAGCATCTGTAGTGATAAAGATGAACAACATGACAACTCCCCAGAAATTATTACCAAGGTACTGAGCTGTAGAGTGCTGCCAAAGGTTTTAAACCGAGAGGACAAAACTCTTTATTCTTCTCTATTCTAAACTAATTTACACTGTTTCTCATGGTGTGAACAATGAAACCTGCTAATTAATATTTTTATATTGTATTAACAATGGTTAAAATTACTTATATAATGCAGATGATGAATTGTGATGAACTGATGGAGAGTTTTCACCTGACTCTGCTGTTCTTATTGAGTTGAGTTTATTTACAGTGCTGCATATATGTATATACTCTCAAAAGTTGTTTTTAGTAGTTCAGTAGACATTGTAATAAAGTTTTGTTTTGAAGTGAAACAAGTTTCGTCTCTTTCAAGCCTTTTCACCTGTCTATCCTAAAGGCGCCAATATTTCTGGAGGGCACTGTATTTTTGTTCTGGTGGAGTTAAAAAGACACTTACATAACACAGCCAGAGCATTTCAATGACTGTCTCAGATTTTCCATTCTAATATTACCAGCACATGCTGCTCTGTGATTCTCATGCCTGCAGCGTCTATTTATACTGACCGACAGTAATTTAGAGGAGAAAGAAACTCGAACATTAGTAGCTGTGAAGAACAACATCACAGATAAAGAGTCAAATAAACAGTCAAGCATGTTGTTAATTAATGCAAAAATAATCAGAATCCTTCTGCCTCCATGTGCTTAAAGTTTTATGAGAACCTATCGAGTAACCATAAAGTTTCAGCTGGAAATGGATTTGTTGTGATAGTGACACAAACATTTATTCTCGTTACAGAAAACTCCCAGTGTGTATACGTACTTGTATTCATCATAGACCTCCTGTTTGGGAAGAGAGGTCTCCGGATATTCCTCTAAATGATTGCGGATCCAGCTGAACGCATGCATCTGCTGTGTGCGGCTTGCTGACAGGGTGCTCTGATCACTGAGAAAAGATGTGCATCATTCATGGATCAATAATTTTACTTCATCAACTGTCAGTGTTTCTAATAATACTGTCAGGAGGTGAGGGTGTGCTTTACCTTTTATCACTGCTACTGCTGGGACCAGAAGGCAGCTTAAGGTAGAGGTAGAGTTTTTCAATGTCTGAGAACTTCTCGACATCTTGCTGTAGAAAATAATATAAAGGGGTTTTTAATATTTGACCTGTAGACCTGTCACATCTGGAGAGCACATAAATATTAAAACATCTGCATTTAAGGCAGTTTTTTGTTTCTCTTTACATGATTCAACAGTTTATATTCCTTTTAATGCTGTAATAAATATATAATTTTCAATTACTGATTAATCTGATGATTATCTTATCAACTAATCGATGAACTGTTTGGTCTTAAAATATTACAAAACTGTGAAAACTGGACCTCTTGATTTGCTAAAGCCAAAGTTCATCAGATTACTTGTTTTGTCCAACCATGGTCCAGAACCAAAAGACATGAAATTATTATAATGGATGACTCAGAAAAGAATAAATATTTATATTTGAGGACAGTGATTTATGAAAAAATGTTTTCATAGACATTTGAAAGATGAATTTTCTGTCAATCAGTCATTTAAAACGTAAACCATTTTTAGCCTAATCTCAGTATAAATGTGACAAATAGACGAAAAAGTTTGGTCAAACCAAAAACAGCGTCAACATTTCTTGCACATACCAATATTCTCTCATCAAGCTGGTTCATTGGATGTGCATCAAACATTTAATTATTTCTATGGTAAATTGTGAGAGCAGAGGAACTAGTTTCGTCCTCTTGTTGGGGTCTTCGATGCCGTTCTGTGGAGAGGATGTGGTGCACAAACTAATATTAATTATCAGCTTTAAGAAAGCGCAGAGTGTCCTGTTCATCCAAGTCCAGGAAGGAACGCTTGTTGCCTGTCAACACTCCTTCCATTTCCTCTCACCTCTATGTCTGCTATCACATTGAAAAAATGGCCACTAACCACAGAACCAGCAGCAAAGCTAGTGGGCCTGAAATTACATTCTCAGTCATTCTCAACACACACACAGATGTGTACTAACTAAACCTAATCAGAATGACCCTGAACTGCAAACAGTCTTCAGCCCTTCTAACAGCGCTGTCCGAAGGGAGAAAGAAACACGATAGCATGAAGAACGAGCAGTGTGAATTCTACAGCAGATAACAGCGCTGGACACCAAGCAATACTCTAATCCCATAGGACTGAATTCACTAACATAACTAGTGCCTAAAAAAAGTTTCCTCATATTGCTTGGTTTTATTTGTTTGTTTACATCCTGCAAGTTTTGTTCTGCAAAATGGAATCAAAGTAGATTTAAGGCAAAATGTTTGATACTGATCAACAGCAAGACTCTCAAGTAAAGTGAAAATATATCTCTACAAAGTTATTTAAATGAATTACAATGATAAAATACAAAACATTTGTTTGTATACGCCATCTTTAATACCTAATCATCACTGGTGCAGCCAGCTGGTTTTACAAGTCACATAATTAGTTAGATGTGTGTGGCCAAGAGGTTTCAGTTGTCTGTAGTGCAGGGTTCATCTCGGGTTCAGGCAGAAATTTTGAAATCATGTTCAGGTCCAGATAGGGTTCTGTCAGATACATCAAACCTGAGGCTAAATAAGTGCAACTTCAGTTCAAAATATGACCAAACAAATAGACAGCGGGAGCACTCTGTCTGCTTCGTTTAATGGTCAGGGGAGCTGGAACAATCTTTGGAGGGTGCATCATGATTTGAGGCTTTGATGCCTCTTGACCTGAATTAATTTATCAAGTTATTTTGTAGGATAATGTCAAGGTGGCTATCTGCAACCTGAAGCTCAGTAGAAGCTGGGTGATACAGCTGGACAATGACTGTAAACACTGAAGTGAATCTACCACAGAATGGCTTGAGAAAAACACAAAATCCACCTTCTGGAGTGGCCCAGTCAGAACACAGACCTCAACTCAATAGAGATGCTGTGGAATGAGATGAAGAGAGCCATTCACACCAGACATCCTAAGAATAAGTCTGTGCTGAAACAATACTGTGAGGAAGAGTGGCTCAAAATTAATTCTGACTGTTGTGCAGGTTTAATCCACAGCTACTGAAAGCTTGTTTGAGGGTTACTGCTGCACAATGACTTTCAACCAATTATTAAATCCAAAGATTCACTTACTTTAAAAGTTCAGAAGTGCAATGCTAGGGTACTCTTAAATCAATAATTAGACACAACTGAAATCTAGCTAGAACAGGTCGTCCTCCTCACATCTAAAGACCTCTGAAGGGAGAGAGTCAAAGACAAGGCTACTTTCCCCATTTCCGGAAAGGTTCAGATGCTGCGTAAAATGTAAATAAAACGAAAATGCAATGATTTGCAAATCATTTGAAACCTATTTTTGATTGTAAATAGTACAATAAGAACACATCAAATGTTGAAACTCAGAGGTTTGATTGTTTCTATAAAAATATATGCTCTTTTTGAATTTGTTTTCAGCAGCACACTCAAAGAAACCTGAGACATTTTGACATTTTGCAATGGACTGTGCTCCATTGCCTTTTGTCTTAACCTCATACATCATAGGCAGCCTGGTAGCTCAATAGGTTAAGCATCAGACTGGGATGCATACCATACCAAGGTGTGTCCTTGAGCAAGACACTCAGTGTTAGCTCCCTGGGTGCCCAATGGGGGATGGGTTAAATGCAGAAGTAAAATGTGATCAATGACAATAAAGCCTGATTATATTATTATATAGTTACCATCTGGGAC
The DNA here is from genome assembly GCA_032362345.1 of Sandelia bainsii. Lineage (NCBI taxonomy): Eukaryota > Metazoa > Chordata > Actinopteri > Anabantiformes > Anabantidae > Sandelia > Sandelia bainsii. The sequence continues at coordinate 7,307,771 of JAUMHL010000018.1, forward strand.
CAGAGGAAACCAGTGTCTGACAGGTCTGGACTTCAGGCAGACCAGTTAAGCATGTGGACTCCAGAGCTGTGCTGTTGTAATACATCCAAAGTGTAGATTGACATTGCCTTGCAGAAATAAACCACACGTTCCATTAGGAAGGTAACACATCATAACCTGACCTATTAACCTAATTAGTTGTGAGATGCTGGATCAGGTGTTTTTTATTACATTACACAACATTTCTTTTGTCTTTTGTTGCCCTCTCCCAACTTTTTTTCAAACGTGTTGTTGGCATCAAATTCAAAATTGAGAATAAATTTTAAAAAAACTTAAATTTACAGTGAAAAAGATTTATTCTCTCTTCTCTTATTAACATTTTTCACAGTCTCACAACATTTCTGGAAATGAAGTTTATAAAAAAAACTCTCACAAGACATCTCAGATTATACTTTTATAAGTATGTGGGACACCATGCAGTCAGCTGGAAGAGGCAGTCCAGAGGTATGAGGCATAAATATACTGCCTGCGTATGACTAACCAGTCTGAGACACACAAGCATGTGCACACATTCAGTCTAACTGGTTGCAGACAGATACACAGAGACAGACAGTCTTCTGCAGGGAAATGGAGGCTGTAAGGTGAACTTGAAGACAGACACATTTGAGCTGGCCTCTAAGAATAAACATTATTCTGTCTTGTCTGATGAACTCTTCTGTTGTGAGGGAATCACCCATGACTGAAGGTCACTGAGCAGAAGATAAATACACATAAGTCTCATATAGAAGTAAACTACTCATAGTGGGAAATTAGATTTATCTGTTGGGTTTGTTTGAAATAAATCCTGTAAAACCTCATTCTGTATCATTCAGAGGACATCCTTGGCATTTTTAGTAACTCACTTCCTGCTCTACTGACTTTTTCTGTCAGTGCATTTTCCTGTGTCATTTACTGCACAGTGAACTCATCCCTGTTTTAATTCACTTCACCTTGAAACAAATGTTACCAGTGTGTAGATTTAAATGCAGTATTGATTTTGAACTCAGGCAATGTACAGATAGTTTAGTTTGCAGGCAGTTTACGCCTCTTTTGTGCAGCTTTGTACACTCTGAAGTAATTACTGTCATGTGTTTACATTACAAATCTAAGCTTAGCTGGAACATCATTAACATAATTGTATTCAAACTCTCAAATATTCGTATTGGAAGTGGCCTAAAAAATCCAGTATTGGTCAATCTCTACCAACTAGCAACCAAACTGTCCACATATGATTAAAATACTTGATTTAAAAGTGCCTTACTACCGTTTTCAGTTCTTTATGTAGCGGTATTTATCAAATCCACGTTCCACTATTAAATGTCTCACAAGTTTGTGGTGCAGCTTATCCGAAGTCAACATCTTGTCTACTGGCCTAATCAGTTCAGTTCTGTGGATTAGGATCAGTTTTTCGGACTCTGCAGGTATTCTGTTTCAGGTTGTCCATCCATCGCACAACGTGATCCCTCAGGGACCAGCTTGAGGGGATGTCTTAAAATTTGGCACAAATGTCCAATTGAACTCAAGGATGAACTGATTAGATTTTGTTGGTCAAAGGTCAAACGTCAAGGTCACTGTGACCTCATACATGTCCCAATCTCGTCAATGCTTTATCTCGGAAACACCTGGAAAGAATTTCATTGCCACAAACGTCCACTCGGGTTCATCCATGAATTTATTAGTATATACAAGTCTGGACAGACATGGCTGTAAACTACAGCTTCACTAGTAGGCGGCAACAAAATGCTGCTTTCATCAACCTGTTGTTATCTAAGCAGAAGCACATAAAGTTAAAAGTGTCACTTGTCACTTCACTTATTCAGTGTTTACTAATCACCACTACAACACTGAGAGAGTCACTAATAAACACCAGTTCATCTGAATCATAATTAGTATAGTTTGGATATAATTTGTAAATGTAATGTATGTAAAATCTAAAGAGCAATGAGAGCTCAGAGGTGGTGGATGACATGAGACAAAACAGGGTATGAGGTTAAAAGATTGTTTCTTTTCTTTTTTTTGAATGGCATGGCAGGGATGAGGGGGGATAAACAAGTCTGCACTAACAACTGCATTACATCACACATTATATATAGAAGGATGAGCAAAGCCATCTTCTGCACGCCATGGCTCCACTATGATGTTTTGCATTGAGTGTTTCTTTTATTAAAAGTTGAAACATGATCCTGGGGAATTCTGCTAAATTAAATGGTCGCTACAACTTCACACGCCGACAGAATTTTAAATCATCATAACTTTAGCTACTGCTCGCAGTTTTCAGCCTCTGCAGGAAGCTGCACATTATTTTCTAAAAACAAAACACTGTTAAACTATGTTATGTTATATTAAAATGACATATTAATATAACACATTATATTGTGGTTAAACAGCAAGGAGAGGTTAAACTGTGCTGGTAAGTACAATACAACACTAGACAACAATTAGTGTACATTAAAGTAAAACCGTATTTCAGTAAAGCTTAAGCACTCTACAGGGCACAGTAAAAAAAAAACCCTTAATAACAATTTTGTATAAACCAGCATGGAATATATTTTGACCCAAAATTAGCAGGACATAAAATGTGTTACAGATGTTCGAGTTTCCCTGACAAATGCTGCTGTAGACAAGTAGAAATTATTAGGGTTGCAACTAATGATTATTTTGGTAGTCGACAAATTTTTTTTCGATTAGTCACGATTATTTCATGCCTGACTATTTTGATGCCTGCGACCTGTGGTTGCACATCCTGTT
>JAUMHL010000018.1:7310636-7371751 GCA_032362345.1 Sandelia bainsii
GCTAGCGCTTCTCTTAGGTTTACAGCGTTGTTGATTTAATGACAAATTAACAGATTTTGTTCACCACCCTGGGAGCGATTAAAAGACGCAGATATTTGAGTTGCTTTTCAGGTGGTTGACGCGAGATATTTCTGTCCTCTGGTGAGAACGTGCTCATCTGTGTGTGCGCGCACGTGTCTGTGTACGCGCATAGGTGCGGATACAGAGGATCCTGCTGTGCGCGATCCAGAGAGCAGAGGAGAATTGTAAACGCACGATCATGTAGACACAGAAATGACATGTCGTCGGGTAAATAAGATAAATAACATTAAGGCTGTTTATTTAGTTTACTAAAAGGACAATGTATGGACCTGTTCTATAGGAAAGCTAACCTGAAATGACTTCTGTTGATCTGGCGCTCTTCTCTCAATCAGTTTGAGATTAATATGATTAACACCCATTCATACACTACCAGTCAAAAGTTTGGACACATACAGAAATGACTATTTTTTTGAAATAGAAGCAGATTTAACATCAAATTCTAATCTGAAATACAGTGTAGACATTGTTAATAATAAAAATGACTATTGTATATAGAAACTGTCTTTTAAAGGAATATTTACATAAACATACATCATCAAACATTAGTACTTTCTTCCAATAGCACATTATGTTTGCTAATGGAAGTTTATTAAATTAAGAGGATAACTGATCATTATAAAACCATTTTGCAATGATGGTAACACAGCTGAAGACATGTATCTTTTCATGGAAAAGATGGTAAAGCCTATGTGTGTCCAAACTTTTGACCAGTAGTGTACATGGGAAAAAATACCGTGAAACCGTCATAATTTTGAAAAATACCGTCATATAGAATTTTGGTCATACTGCCGAGCTCTACCTGCTACTATTATTAACATGAAGCGAAGCTTTTTACCGTGCACGATGGAGATGCAGGAGACCCGAGTCCCACACCAAAGTCCCCCGTCTATCACCGTAAAATATGGTAGATGACACTCGATACTATCGATACTTTGGATCGATCGGCCCACAACTGCCTGTGAGTGTTTTGAGACGGGGGAGGAGCACACGGCAGCACCCGCTGCTCGTGAGAACGGTAGAAAGCAATATGTGCTTTGACGACAAAAGTCTCCAGAAACACAAGAAAAAGTCGCCAGATTTGTCCCTAGTCGCTTTTTTGAAAAAAAGTCGCTAAAGGGGTCTGAAACTCGCTAAATATAGCGACGAAGAAGCTAGGTTGGTAACAATGATATACCATAAAATAACCGAATCCAGTTGAGTTGAGACAATTACTCAATCAAAAGAAAATTAATCGCAAAAGATTTTAATTTTTAAATACTTTTTTGAGTCATTATTCTAGCAAAAAAGCAAAAACATTTGCTGGTTCCACTTTCTGAAATGTGAGTATTTGCTCAGTTTTTATCATAAATGATAATAAATGATGTATGCTTTAGTTTTGAACAGATGGTTGGATAAAACAGGCAATAAACTGACCTCAGCAGAGATGATAGTTGTTTTTTACTCATCTTTTGATGTTTTACTCAATAATAAATGGTTGATTTAGAAAAAAACTGGCAGATTAATCAGTACTGAAAACAACAGAGCAAAGTCACTGGTCCCAGTGCTTGATCACTGCACGAGGTTTCCTTCAGGCCAAAATTAAATTTACTCCAAAGGGATTAAACCCATATTTGCTGTGTACATGAAACACAGCCACATCACATCTCTGTCCATGAAACCGTACATCGAGCAGACATCCTAAAAAAATGCTTTTTAAGTTTAAGGATAGTTTTATAAATATAAAACCATGATGGACAAAGTTTAAATTATAGAAATGCCTCAAAACAATGTTTTTACTTCCTGTTTCAAAACCTAATTTAGGGCAACAACCTGTTATGTAGAAAGGATTTAAAATATCAGATGGTTTACCATTGCACATTACTCATATAATATTGTTTTTAAAAAGACCTTAAAACTTAAACACAGTGATTACTGCTCCTAATAAATTCCATGTACAGGTGTTGTCTACAATTACAACTTGTTTTATTCACAGTTCTAACTCCCACTATACACTAAGATTTAATGTGGGTCATTGTTGTCTTCATTATTGTTTTTATCATTGATTTTATTGTTGATTATTGTATTTCTTGTATTACAGTGTATTGTTTACTGATGGGGATCCCAGGAAGAGTAGTTGTAGCTACAGTAGCTGGTGGCTAATGTTGATCCAAATATTTAAAAATAAATCATATTAAAACGGCATGTTATAAAACTTCAATAAAATTATGTAAATAATGATATTTAAATAATTGTCCTTGTTGAGTCATGAAAAACCAGGGCTAATTGGTCATGACAGAGACACACCAAACGACCTGTTGTGTCTGCTTCGTCTGGGCCAAAAAAGCAGCTCTTGAACACACCACAAAGATTTCAGCCAACAAGCACATATGTTCTGCGCCTACGTCAGAGGACACAACTCTCCATACTAGCAGGTGGCTTACAAACCTATAACAAAGTAGTATTTGTTTACCATTTTCACACCAAAGACAGTTTATAGCCACTTATAATCGAGAATTTGTGGATACAAACACTAGGGAGACGCACGCTCACCAAAGGCCAATGCTCTTATTTGGTGATTTCAAAAACTGCTGCAGACAGATTTCCATTGTGTGTTTTTTTTTTTACATACAATTTTATAAATAAATTAAAATCAATAATTTAAGAGATCACAATAAAATGAAAAGTTTAATAACTTGAATATAAGAATACTCACCAGAATGTTTTCCACTTTTGATTGAACAGATTTGCTGCAAAATACAAAGAGACATAGAATAAATTATTAGCTGGTGTAACACGAGCGCTTGTGTCTGAAGAGTATTTATTTATAAAGCAGAGGAATGTTTGGTATGAGACGACCATCCCTTCAGCATCTCCCAGGTCATGTATCCCTCCACCAGGAACATATGTTGTCATATGTAAAAATATAAAGACAGGCACTGTAGCCACATTGTCTCATTCAAAAGCCTTTTCATTACGCAGATTTCTTATTAGAAATCTTATTAGAATTAGATATTAAGCATATAGTCATGCTTACTGTATATTCTACAAGGACTTACACTGCAAAAAAAACAAAAACTGATAAAACAGCATAAAGAGTCCCAAGCAAGAGGACCTGTTTGTGTAAAAACAAGCATTAGATGGTCCTCTGCTGACTGAGAGCAACATTAAGTCAAACCAGATACATCAAAAACTCCTCTGGGTCTAATTCCTAATCTGCAGACAGGTCAGGTTGTTGTTGACATAGAGACAGAAGGTATGCCACATTTAAAGACTCTTACTCAGCAACACAGGGCAGGTCAGAATAAGGAGATGCCCCTAAGCCATGACGAGGACACTTCACTTTAATTCACTGTTACTAGGGGCCAAGGATTTCCCACAGCGCTGAGAGGTCGTCATTAAGCTGTTTGTAAGGCAGATTTGGCAGGTACACTGAATGACACCTGAGGTCCTTTTTTCACAGAGACTTTAGAATCAGAATCTGATTAATTTGCCAAGAAGCAAGGACAAGGAATTCAATGTGGTCTAGGACATAAACACCAAGATGCAACAGATATAATTAACATAATAATGACAAAAGAAATAAAGAATTGGTACAAGAGAGTCTTTGAATCACACTGTGCATTTTATCCAGGAGTAAATCTGTGCCTGAATTGGAGGCTTGAATGAAATCCAGAAGGAAATACCTCCTTCGTAGTAGCACTCGACGTCAGACATCATGTGAAGACTGGGTGACGGTGTAGTTGTAGACGAACTCACTGACTCGGACTAAGACCTAGAACCACTCAGCAGCAGGTCACTTTAGTAAACGTCAAAACGTATGCTCTAATTGTGTTATTTAGGAAGTGGGGTAAGTATTCACTATGCACACACGTTACTGACAATCTGCAGGAGCATTGCGAGGTTTCTGTTGGGGGTATTTCCTGCAGACATTTGAACTATGAACTGTTTTCTGCTGCTGCAGCCTTTTGACCTTTTATGGCCATTTGATATTTAAATGATAGTACACAAGTTCATTCAAAACAAAAAGGGTATTTTCAGTCAGAACATGGCCTTAGATCACAGCAACCGCAGATAATGTTTGTACACACAACCAATTGTTGAAAATAGGTAATTTTTATCATAAAAACCAACTTAACATTTCTCATTCTAAATTAGTTCACCATAGTAAACACGTGTATTAGAATACAAACAACCATTCCTGCATTATAATGAGCTCTAAAAATTAGCTATTTGCAAATTTTGCATTAATTAAGTTTTAAAATATATCACATGTGAAATTAGATTTAATTTTCTATGTAAATAAACACAGTCATCCTTATCCACAACCGGCAATTTCATACTTTATGGCATTTAATTTAAATTAAGTATTAGCAGAAAATCAAATCAGTCAATAAAAAAATGTGGCAGAGTCAGACTAATTTTATAAGGGGGGGGGGGGCTTCAGACAGAGTCCACTGCTGAGAGTGGGGTGGCTATTCATTAATTCAGAAATTATTTAAAATAATGTATTGATTTGTGTACTATTTGTTGTGAAGAGCTGCTGCAGCTGTGGCATCAAGATTCTTAAGAGGCAAGTTTGGGTGTGGGGTGGGCTGAGGGGTGGCCCCCCGCCTAGCCACCCCTTAGAACTGCCCCTGAGAATTTGCTCCTGTTTGTATCATTATAAACTGAATGTCGTTTATATTTGTTTTGCAGAAACAACCAAACTGTGTTTATTACATCATATAAAACTGAGTTGTGTCCCATCAGAATTCGCCCACTGCTGCGTGAACTGGACACTGTCCTGTAGTGTCCTTATCTGTAACATATATCAGTGTTTGACGATGGAAACAGAGGGAACTTGGTCAAACAACAGGGTAAAGTATAAATACTCAAGGGAACTGTAACTATGCAGACAGAAGATCTCTGTTAGATTCATATTACAAAATACAAAGTATAAGCAGCATTTAAATGTTCAAAAAGGAGCTAATTTCAACTATCACAGTGTATTTATACACCACTGGGTACTTAGCTTGAATGCACTTAAACAGAAACTATACACACCCAGAGTCCATCACACATTTTACTTAGTACTTTAATTGACTAGTTCCATTTAAAGCTCCTAATAGTATTATAATGTTGAAAATACTACTTATATTACAGTAATAATCATCCAGTGTTTAACATAATAAACGGGACAATCTGACAGGAGCCTCCTTATGTCGTGCATAATGAGTACTTTTACTTCTGATGCTTTCAGCATTTTGTTCATGCTAACTGTTCTTTTACGCAAAGTACAATTTGAGGTACTTACTTTAAATAGTTCCACTTTATGCTACTAATCCTTATACTTCACTACATTTCAGAGGTAATATTTTAATCTACTACATTTATCTACATTACTACATTTAGTAAACCTTGCATAAGGAGTACTTTTACTTTTGATATTAACATTTTGTTCATAATACTTTTACACAATTACACATTTTGAATGCAGGACACATAATGAGACAGATTTACACTGTTGCATTACTACTTTTACTTAAGTAAACAAAGTAGACTGTGAAGAGTACATTTATTCAAGTACTGTACCCAAGTACTTACACTTTACTTGAGTACCTCAGTAATTTTATGCAATGTATTTGACTTTACATTCAACTAAGTTTAACAACTACAGACACTTTTGCAGATTAACGTTTGTAATATTAATAATATAATGCATTGTTGTAGAAACTACCACAGTACTACCTACCTAACAGTACACAGATAGAACTGACTACACCATGAGCCACTACAACAATATACTACATTTGATTTTCTCAGAGTTTTCTTCTTTGTGCTGCTAAAATAACTTTTAAATGTGTTTTACTAGTTACTTCTTACTGAGAAGGTAGAGGACGATACTACGCCCAGAGCTGATAAACTACGGGGGGGGGGGTCCCTTCTACCATCAAACCATGCACAGTAGTGTGTAAACACGTCCTCACCAGATGGAGTTCTTGATCCGGAGCTGCAGAGCACTGGCCTCTGCGCCCTGCAGCCCGGGGAGCAGGTTGGGCAGACTCCCCGCCCCGCGGTCCACTTGCTGCTGCTGCTGGGGGTCCTCCTCGGCCATCACGGTGGCACTCGGGTTGGGACTGGACCGGTCTGGACTGGACTGGAGGCGTGGACAGGTGCGGGGTTAAACAACATGGACCGGAGGACGTTGCGATGCTAACGGGACAGCAGCAGCGCGCCCTGTTGTTGTTGTTGCCACCCAGCCCTCCTCCTCCGACATCGCTCGCTTCGAGTCCCGACTCCTGGTGAATTAAATAAACTAAAGAGACTGTTCTACAAAACTACGTCCCGCCGCCAAACACGAGGTTGTGCATGGACATGAATGAAGCGGGGAGAAAACAGTAAACAAACAGCTGAAATACGACTAGTTAGTCCGTCCAACGTGCGCCGCTCCTCACGTTATGGGATTTCTCTGCATGTGCACAGTGAGTAGTAGCCGCTGGACAGACGCATGCGCACTAACACCGCCAGCATTAAAAACAACATGAGAGTAGAAGACATTCATGGGCGTGTAATTGTAAATTTAAATAGGATTATTATATATACAAGCAATAAAACGTTTGGAAACACACAGACATTATTGGATCTATACACTGAAATGTAAGTGAATACCAGAAAACATGTTCCTCAAGCATCTGTAACAATTTAATCAGCAGGTAAACCATCTAAAACTTAAAAGACTGCCTTTTACAAAACAGTTATCATTTTCTATTCAATCGGTGTTAAACCTGGAGGCTTTGCAGCTATCTGTTTTCCAGAAATTCAAGGGTGGATGATCTTTATACCATCCCATGACCCGTCATTTTATAGTGTACATTAGAACTAAAAATGGCCAAACAAAAGCAGCTCTGTTAAGAAGGTCTATGTTTACAGAAAGGTTATTCTCTACAATCAGTTAGCCAATAAATTAGCCAAGAAAGATATATTTAAAAGGTGTACACTATAGTTTTTACAAAATAGAGTGGAAGGCCGAAGTGCACATCTGTCCTAGTTTACTAACTAGGTAACTTGCATTAAAAGTAACTAGTAGGCTAACTAACTTTTAAATACTTCTACTAGAGTAAGTGAAGTAAAACATGGCATGAATAAGTTTGTTTGCTGCAGTCAAAAGTAACTTAGTACATTTACTCAAGTATACTGTATACTCTTAAGACTTTACTTGAGTATTTACATTTTGTGATACAACAGACTATTTAGACATTTATAATTCAGTAATAACACAGATCTGAAAATGAGTCATTCTGCATGAGTACTTTATGTAATGTTTTGCTGCATTCAAAGTAACATTTTGAAGTACACACTAGTTTTTCTACTTTTACTTCTTTCACAATTGGAGGCAGCCAGATTCTTTACTCAAGTAAAATTACTCAAATCACAATGTTAAAATACTCCATTACAAGTAAAAGCCAGTCTTTTTAAATATAAGTTAAATAAAATTATGAAATACAATGAGGGCAGTACCACTCTTTAAGCACTATACTTCACTACTCCACCCTTACCAGTTGTAACATTAAAGCGATGTACACATTAATTCAACCCAACAATTAGAATCCAATAATATAATGTAACCTACATTAGTATGAAAAATCTACTTTTACTTTGTTTGTACTTAAGTATTTTTCCTGTTGTTTTTCAAGTATTATTCTTTCTATATTGTGACATTGCTACTTTTAATATCTTCTACTACTGTTTATTATTATTATGTATTATTAAGCGACATGTGTTTTGTATTAAAATGCAAAGTTTAATAATTCTCTAATCACAATTCACAGCGTCATTAGACATTTTGTTAACGTTACCGTTTTTAGTTCAATTTCTCGAGATATAATTTATCCTAAATAAATCGCCTTCAAATGTCCTTCACGGGCTCCCGTTCTTTTCTGTTGTTTCTGTTGCTATGCAACTAGGACCGCGTCCACTCCGTCACAATGGCCGAAAGAAGTAAAAAGGCCCAGTCTGTTTCTTCTCAGGTTTGTATAGTCGTTTTGTTTTCATGTTTGTCTCTCAGAGGTTTAAACAAAACTGTTTCTGTGTTACAAGCAAAAGTTTAAAGCTCAACATTTGTTTCCGTCCGCTTAAGTCGCTCGACTGTGTCAACACACATCGCCACAAGCTAACGTTAACTATTCTCTTACACTGTGATCGATGAATGTTAATAAACCAGACCTTTCAAAATACCGTAGACGCTAGTGGTGAAACAGAGGAAAACAAAATGTGCAGCCTTAAGATCTTTTAGCTAAACCATAAATGATAAGATCATTAGAGTGAAGTGTGTGAGTGTTTTGATTCACTGGATACCAGACACACATCGAGCTAATCCCATCCAGCTGTGGCTTTATCAACAAACATCTGTTACGCTTTCTCTCTGTTTTTAATTCAAAAGAGTTCTTGAACATATAACCTTCAAACATAATGCAACACAAAACAACTACTTGTTTCCAAAAAGGAGAAACAAAAGAACAATCCCACATTAAATGAAGGAAAGTACCTGCTTCCATAACGCCCATTTATCAACTTTTAGACGTTCAAGTGGTGTACAATAATACCTGTGTATGAATTAGTAGTGTGTAAATTAATCCACTGCATCTCTGACTGATCATCCATCCTAGGTTTCCCACATGAAACTGCCTCACTTCATTTTTACTTTTGCAGACAAACTGCCATAACTATCACATCTATGATACGTGTGGAAATGCGTATTAGTAAAAAAAACAAGGTGAATTGTGAATTAATTTATACCGTATCCAATCTCACTGATCCCATTAAATGCTAAGGGAATTAATGTGATAAAATCTGCCGCTCTGTCTTATTTTGTTGTTGTTTAGACCAGAAAACTCCCAACCTCCATTACTAAGAATGAGAGATCTAAGAGGAGTCAAACAAGACTGCAGGCAAAATCTGCCTCTGGTTCTTCAAAGACGCCCACAGCTGACCTTTTTGCTAAGGAAGAACAATACAAGTAAGAATCTGTTTATAAACCTTTTGGCTTTCGTTATTAATCCAGTTTTAATAAATGTTTGTAAGGGATCAAAAAATTACAGTTTCTGATGTATTAGAATGTATTTGTCCTCTGAAACATGTCTTTCTCAGTTTGACAAAGCCTAAATGTGAATTTAGGGCATAATCCCCCCTTTACACCACACTCATCTATTCTCAAGTAGACGTATTAATAACCCTTTACCTCCACTGTTTAACAGATGCCTCTCACTAACATAATTCCACAGGTAATAGAGAAAACTGGGATTTTATTCCATCAAGTGCTTTAAATTGTCATGTAAAGCTGCAATTTGTCCTTTTATCCTTGACAGTCAAAAAGAGGATTTTGCTCCAAATACTGTAGAGTCAATGTTCAGCACAAAATCAATTTGTAAAGACTGGCTGAGACACGTTTGTTTACTCTCCAGACTTTTAAATGCAGAGTTGGAAGCCAAGACAGCAGATCTGGTAAGACAGGCAGAACAACTTATGGTAAGTCTGGTTGAAAAATAACATGTTTTGGTTTTTTGTGAGTTGTATTTGTGTGTTTGTCAGAATAGTAAAATTAAAGTCTCTGGTAGGGGCAGCTGAGAAGGCAGGGCAGACTGGATTTACAGCTAAAACCGGCTCTTGGTGTTTTTTATATTCTAGAGAGAACAGAATGAAGTTCTGTCAAAGCCCTTATCCACACTCCTGCTCACGGATATTGACAATGAAGATGAATCAAGGTAATAAATATTATATATATATAAAGCTAAGTCCTCAAGGGGGTGAAGCGTGCCATGAGAATGAGTGAAACATCCCAGCCTCCTTTTATATCATATCATCAAAATATTCATTGTTAATTAAAACATCTTAAGAGAAAACTATATGACATGAAAATCATCCATTTCTTTCTCTCTCTCTCCATCTATATATTTCCATTTATTCACCAACAGGATAATAAAGCCTGAACAGTACACTGTGCAGGAGCCTGGTGTGAAGGTATCAGTTCAGAATATTGGTTTGAGTCTGTGTGTCAGAAACCTGCAGATCTAATTCTGTTCAGTTTGTTAATGCTGTATCCTCACATTACTGTAACCGTTTCTACTTGCTGTCTTTTTATTGTAGGTGGTGACCAAAAAAAGTGTCAAATCAGCATCACAAAACACACGAACTAGAAAGCAAGAAAAAGAAAATAAGATGTAGGTCACATGTTCTGTCAAACTGATTCCCAGTCATTGTTCTTTATCAGGCCTCTAAATGTTTTCACATTGGTTCATTTCAGAACCTCCAAAGTGTCTCAGGCAGATTTGGGAGCTGTAGAAGATTCAGCTGATTTTTTCCTGGCAAAGACAATTGCCAGCATGGAGGAGAAGATGAACGACACAGTCATTCATGAAAATGTTGAGGATGATCACGATGCTGGAGACAATGTAGGATCAGGTAATCTTTATATCATTTTAAATCCCACTTAATCATATATAAAAACATTTTTAGTAAATATTTTGGCTCTGATAATTACCTCGACAAATATAGTTCATTCATTGGAGATGTTCTTTCACTGTCGTACAATCGGTTTATGTGCTTTTTGAAGGTATTTATACAAATTCTGAGTTTTTTTGCAACAATCTATGTATTTGTTACATTTTCTAACAAAAAAAAGTGTGTGTTAGGCTTAATGTGCGATCTTAAAGTGAGTAAGAAATTACAATATTTTTTTAATTGTAAATCTAAATTCTATGCTAACTTGAACTAATTTATGTGATAAGTTTGATTTTTAATGTATTTTCCGTTGGGAAGAGGTTAAATCTACTTTTCTTTGGCTTATAAGTCTGATTGTGTTTATGGTTCTCCTTTGTTAAGGAGCTTCAGATGCTCACATACGAGTTCTCAAGGCAAAACTACGAATTATGCAAGAGGAACTGGATCAACTTTCATGTGAATATTATAAAAAGGTATTTGTAGATTTTTATTATTATTTGTAGATTAAGTATGATTCAGTTTGAAGTTTCACTTCCTCTGCCTGTCAGCAGAGGGAGACAGAGCCTCACACACACCAGAAATAAAACACTGGTAGTTGAATTATGATTTCTGAATCATAGTTTCTAATGACTATAAATTAAAATTTGAAGTCATTATATATATTTAAGATTATGTTTCTGTTGTTACAGGATGATGAAAACGCTAAACTGAGTGCAAAAATTAAGGAACTTGAGGAGGATCGTGGCAGACTGCAGAAGACCACGAACATTCAGCAAACACAGATTGAGAAGCACCGAGCTTTAGCGGAGGAGTCTGCCAAAAAATGTGATGGTCTTCAGCTGCAAGTGTCTGGTTTACACAAGGTTTGTGTCAAGTTGGACATGTTAAAGACTTACAGACTGTAAATCAAGTCCAAATATTTCTTAATAACAAACTAAATAATTTGATTCTATTCTCCATTACTTGTGTAGGAAATAGAAAATCTGAACAGATCCCAGAAACAAGCGGCAGTTGTCCACAGCACTGTGGAGGTTCGTCTGAACAGAGCTCTGGAGGAGGTGGAGAGGCTAAAGACTCAACTGAACAAGACAAAGCAGATGAACAAGGTAAGGAAGTTGCAGTTAATGTCGATAAAAACATAATCCTGCTTTAAAAACTGTGTTTTCATGTGTAGAAAAATTGTGTTGGTGACGTGTAAGCTGTCGTTTCCAAACCAGGATTTATTTACAGGTTCTCATTTTGTGTAGGTTAAAAAATTATTTGTCTTTATTACTGTAGCTGTTAAAGGATGTCAACAGAAAATCTACAAACCAAATCAGCAACATTTAGGGGCCTTTTGATTTTTGTTGTCCCCCCCACACACACACACACACAGACAAATGAAACGTAAATGTAATGATCAACACTCATTTAATATCTTTTTAAGGCCACATCAGTATGATTTTTGTACTTTTAGGATGAAAAGATAATGACTGAGTGAAGTAATGTGCCGACCTGTTAAGTAAAATGAAAATCCATCCTCTTAAACAGTGAAAGTTTCTCTAGCTGCACAGTATCCAGTGACCTTAACACTGAAACTATCGGATCAGCTGAAGTTTCCTTCCTGTAACAGGAATATGTTATCTGAGCTGTTTTAAACAATAACATACTTAAAAGCTTAATCTCTGCTAATTTAGTCTGTTAAATTCCATCAAACTAGGACAAGATAAGTGATGAACATCAGAGCAAAGAGAATCTACTTGCTGAAAACAAAATGTTAAAAAAGCAGAAAGCGGAACTCATCGTCGGGTTTAAGAAACAGCTCAAGCTCATCGACATTCTCAAAAGACAAAAGGTAAGTGTTTCTACCACACTCTGTTGATGCATACCCTGTTTATAGTTTTTCATCGCACTCCTGGAGGTTTTTTGTTTCTGCAGATGCATTTTGAAGCTGCCAAGCTGCTGTCGTTCACAGAAGACGAATTCATGAAAGCTCTAGACTGGGGGAACTCGTAAACAGAGATTCATCATTGAACTGTTTTAGTTAGTTAAAGATGTTAGTTAAATACACATTTTAAAGGTATTTTATTTGTCGTGTAGTAAAACATATCAGCAGTCTAGAATACGTCTGAATTCACTGTTTGCTAATCATTATCCTATATCACCAGATCTTTGGAATTATTTTGATGAATCTGTCTGCACAGTCCAAATAAAAAGATGTTTCTGCTATGATGAACACTTAGAAATTAAGAACCTTTCAGTCAATTAAAATTGCTCCTCACAGTGTTGACTGTAACATTAAACTGCCCTCTAGTGGCCTACTAGAACAAATAAGTTTAATCATCGCCTTCCCTGCTGTCTTCAGAGAAGATATCAGCTTGACGTGTCTTAAAGATTTTCCTGAAATCTTCATCAAAGTGCTCCAGGTCATCTTCACGGAGCAAGCCCTGAAAACAGAAGCACTGATGGTTATTTCATCTCTAGAGGATATGAGCTGTGTAAAATGTTTCATGATTTGCCTCTTACCTTAGGCAAATATCCAAGGAGTTTTGTTGCGTGACGTTTAAGAAGTCGCTGCCTCTCTTCTTCAATTATTTGTCTACGCACTGCCTCCCTCTCCTGCTCAGCTGCTCTTTCTTTAGCCTCCAGTTCCTTGAAAATAGTTATTGAAATGTTATCATTAGGTTCCTCAAATATACTTTCTATGGTAAAATTGTCTTAGTATTCACTTAATGTACAACAAGTGGAATACTTTCATTAATAAATGTTTGTCCCCAAAACTTTACAATTGTGCTAAACATTATAATATATAATATCGTAACATTAAAATGTACAGCTACCCGTTACCTTTAACAGTGTAGTACTAGCAGTACAACTAGGCAGCAAAACTACACCAGTACCACCTGCAGGTGTAATGATTCACACAGAGAATGTGTTTTGTACCATGTCAGCCTCACGCTGTCGTCTTCTGTCCTCTATCAGTTTCTCCACCGCTCGTTTGTGCTCAAGTTGCTTCATGCGGCGTTTCTGGACGTTCATCTGCTCTATTCGATCATCCTCTGCAAACTTAGCCATCATCATCTTCCTGAAGGCCTCCTCTTCCTCTTTCTCTGCCAGTTTCTGCATCTCTTTGAAAGCCAGCTGCTCCTGGTGGGTCTGCTGCATCATCAGCCTCTGTCTGATTTTCTTCTCCATCTCTTCCTGTTACGTGAAATAAAAAAAAGAAAGAGAAAATGATAATTCAGATACACTTATCCTCGTATCTCATGTGGTGCTTCTCATGGAGAAGGAGCACAATAACAAATAGTGGAATCTAAGTTTCTATCACCTAATAAAGAGCATTAACTACAGTATCTGGGATGTTCAGACTCATCTTGCTTTGTTCAGTAGGTTTGTTGGCAGAGAGTGAACACATGTCAAGGTAATGACAGTAAGACTTGGTATGATTACAAGTTAGTTCAGAGCAATACAGTGATTAACGGTTTATAATAGTAATTTTAATAGTAATTTTCTTGGATATCTACCGTGTCAGTGTTTTAATCTCAGCTGTGAGAACTGTTGAACATTAATGTTTAAAAAGTGAGACAGTAACGTAATGATCCTCACAATTTCTCTTTGCCTGTTGGCCTCTTCCTGTTCCTCGAAATACAGTTCCTCACGGACTCGCTCCATCTCTTCACGCTGCTGCCTGTCCTCTTCAATCTTCTTGGACAGCTACAGGAGAACAGGGAGAAGTGATATTTGGCGTCAGATAAACTTTAGGCACTTCATTGACTGACTAGATAAACGGATGGGGATCGGAAGAGTTGTCTCAACTATTTTATGAAGATTCTCTTTTGCTTCTTCTCTCTCTCTGATCTTAGCCATTCTGCTCTCCTCCATCTGCTGCTGACAGTTTGCAAACTCCATTATGCGCCTGTTCTCAGCCTCCATCTTTTCTTGCTCCATGCGTCTCCACTCAGCCTGCTCTCTCTTGAATTCTTCAATGTGTTGCTGAGTGGCTCTGACCTTCTCCAGTTTCAGCTGTCTCTCCCTGCAACAGAAGATTGTTTTCCAATAAATTATAGTTTAGTTGTCTATAGGAAATGGAATCTAGTAAACTAGTAAACTGTATTTTAAATGCATGCTCACACTGAACCAGTGTATTAAAAATATGTAGAGAATGAGCTGCATGAATAAATTCAGTGATTGTATAGTGACTTAAAAGTCACCTAAAACGTCGGCTGAATGAAATGGTAAGTCTAAGCAGTGTCTAAGCATGCCACATTTTAAACCATGGTATTCCAGTCATTGTATATGCCTTGACTGTGAAAACATGTTCTTATGTGCATTGTTAATTCATGTAAAGGTGAGTAAAAATTAGTAATGAGGGACTCACATCTGGTCCTCCTCATAAATCTTCCTGACAATCTCATCCACCATGAGCTTCTCTTTCAGGAACTCCTCGTACGCCTCCTGTCTCTTGCGCTCCCTCTCCATTAGCTGCTGCTCCAGCTCTCTCTGATACTGCACCAGCTCCTTGTGGCGTCTCCACTCCAGCTTCTGCTGTTCAGCGGCCGCCCGCTCACTGTCCCTCTTCATCTTACGATCAAAGTCTGCCTCTTCACGCTAGTGTCAAAAAAGACACACACAGTGTAGAGCCAGTAAGATTAGATGCCAGATAACATAAAGTCAGATGCTGTTCATGGAGCATTTCAACCTGCAAGTATAATGCTTTCTTTCTAATCCGTCATTATTATGAGGAATAAGAACCTTGTTTTCTTAAGTTAGCTCTTCAGAGCTTTATGAAAGATACCTGATAAATACAAACCTGTGCAACTTAACTTAACAAAGATAATAAAATGAATTTTAGCCACGGCACTTCCTTACAGTATTGTCTATATTTAAATTGAATTCCTATCTTCTGGAAAAGAATCAGAATTTAATTAAATGCATTTTTAATAATCTATATTTTAAAACCAGCAGAAATCAAAGTTTCAGGTAAAGACTGAAATCAACAAGGACAGTACTCACCAATGTCTCAAACCTCATAGCTTCCTGCTCTGCAATCTGTGCAGCTCTTTCCTTGTTCAGATATGCAGACTTCAGTTTTGACTCCAACTCTCGAAGCTCCATGCTGAAAAGAGGAATAATAATGCGGTATCGACCAAAGCAGAGGAAGTACAAGACTGTACAAGAGCAAAAGTGCTGTATTTAAGTCACAAGGTAATGAAACAAATGTGCGTACCTGTTCTCTTTAATATACTGCCGCATTTTCTCTTCTCTTTGCTTCTCAAAGTTGATTCGGGCCAGCTCCTTAGCAATTCTCTCCTCTTGTTCAAGTTGCTTTTCCCTATTTATTCTCTCCTCCTCTGCCTGCATGTCAGTTTGTTTTTTTTATAATAATCAACATCTGGGGTTAGGAAAACCACGGAACGTACAGTATCTTGATGATACAGTGTAGTGTTGTGTAAAGCAATGCTATTATTCATTAATATTGTACAAAATTTTGGTGTGAATTTGTCTATAAACACATCTTTGTAAACGCAGGGTAATTTTCTTTAATGCTGGTGTTTTCATTAAATATGTGTTATACATTTGTTTTACATGCAATACGAATGTAGCATGAAATGAGCCACAACTAAACATAATTGCACAGCTTTCTGTGGTCCTTAAATGGAAACTGTGAAATTAAAAAGGTTAAAAATCACAGCTTTTGAAGAATAATGGTTACAAGTTTGTGTGGTCTGGGCCACAATAGAGTTTGGGTAATCTTGGACACTTAAATTTGGCCCTAAAGGAGCTTCATTAAAACAAAACATGACTGAGAGCAAGGCTGGACTAACAATCAAAGCAGCCAACTGCCCAGGGACCCTAGACTCACATATTTATTACATATCAATAGGTATATATAATTAATTAGTTGCACACTCAGAATTTGTACACTTGAAGTGCAGCATCAAGACAACTGTGTGTAGAATACGTCTGTCTCAAATGTAGTTTTGAGGCCTTAATTGTTTTTGGTTAAACTGATGTCGGACTGTACTAAAGCTGTGTGATGTGAAGTTGCTTCCATTTTTATTGGGAGTCAAAACATTAACACACAATACTCCAAGCAAGGTAGTATTATGTGGGAGAACTGTATCTTCAAGGCTGAAACCAGTCGTTTTCTTCATCAGTACATTTGATTATATTCACAGAAACTGGTGAACTAACAGATGTTCAGCTTTGAGGATATATTCAAACGTCAGCACAAACAGAGAACACACCTTTTGGAGAGCGCTCTCCAGTTGCCTCTCCTTGAGCTCCTGCTGCACCTGGCGCAGGTAGCTCCTCCTCTCAAAGCTCTCCTCGTCCCGCAGACAGGCCTGCAGTTGCCGCTCTCTGTCCACACGTTTGGCCTCCTGAAGTCTATGCTGCTCCTGGTTCTGGCGCTGAGACATTAACCTCTGCTGATGACCGTACGCCCAGTTTCGACTCTGTGACAGGAAGAAAACACATGAAAACACTGAAACAGACGAACAGTAACCAGCGCTGTGTTAATGATGTGATAACCGCTTTGTTTGTAGCCGTTAAGCTAACTCTAACTTCGGTTTGGTAACGACGATTTACCATGTTGGTGACGCTTTTCGTCGATTCCCTTCTTAATGTTATTGCTCTTAACTTTTCGGCTTGTAAAAAAACTTTGTATTAATTAACTTTATATAAGTTTCAATGCACAATCGCCACCAGCTGTTAATTAGCCGTCGTCCAGTTCAGGTGTCGCTCGCTTGTTTGGCGTTACGTCGTCCTGGAAACGCCGCGTCTACGTATGGTCAGCCAATAAAAATCTGCGTTGGCCATGACGTCAGGTCCGGGAAACAAAATAAATCTCCCTCGTATAGTCATCTTTCTATTGACTATTTTCTTCTCAGTTACATGAGTTATGTCTATAAATTTTGTTGACTTCGTTTTTACTTTTCGTTTTTAGAACTGCTTTATTATATTTATATATTATACCAATTTCTCTGCAAAGCAGGCTTCTAAAACTACTTAGAATAATCTTTTATATAAAATATTTGTGTAAACTGCTAAAATCATGTATTTATTTGCCTAGATATGTTTTTGTCTGAAGTTAAAACCCCCAACATAATGAGATTACAGAACCTGGGAAACTAGTGTTTTTGCATGAAAAAAATGAAAAAATCACTGGGATTTTTTTTCTTCTAAGGCAGACAGACAGTACATTGTATTAATACATTTATCTGCAAATCCAAAGGCTGTTCTCTAATAAGAATGGCCTTTTTTAAATTATAGAAAAAATCTCACCCACTACTTTCCTTTAAAGCACGTATTCCTGAATAACTAATTATTCTGTGGTTTATGGTACAAACATGGTGTTTTTTTGTAAACATGAATATACTCCAACATACAGTTGGGTGAGGAAGTGTTTCCTTACACTGTTGTACACACCGTCTCTCATACTTAATGGTTTCAGATCTTCAACATAACACAAAAGCAACCTGAGTAAACACAAAATAAAGTTTAACTGATAATTAAATAACCTCATGTATTCTACACATCACCTAATCTGAACCTTTGGTGCAAGTTAAAGCTCAAAATATGTGGTGAATCCTGGACTTTGTTTTTATAAACTAATTCACAACCAAACATTACGTGTTAACAAGCTTTTTGTGTACTTCGAGTAGATTATTTCCACTTTGAGTTGTAGATGAACAAGTGTCAGACATATTTTTGACAAAGTAAACATCAAAAGTCCCAAACTAAAGATTTACTAAAGGTTTATTTACATAAACAGGAGTACACAGATCCAAACCCAACAGTTTACAAATCTCTGAACAAAATGTGTCCTGTACATTGAACACAATTTCTTTTTAGAGGAATGTATTTAAAACAGAAATGATTGACATTTACAGTGCCATCAGACACGGATGCATTTACAGACTCACTCTACAGATGCAGTATGTACAAGATGAAACCCTTTTTAAAACCTATAACGTAAACATTGCATCCTATAAAATATTCCCCCTGTCACAGGAATGTGTCTTTTCTCCCATTAAATTGTAAATAAAAGGCAACTGATCAACCAGCAGCTGGGACATAAAAACTGGTTGACAGATTGATGCTGAGCACAGTTAAAAATAAGACAATAGAGGCTACTTGGATAAAGTGGTTTACACCTTTTATTTTACTCATAGTATAACATAATAGTTGTGGTAATTCTCTATTTAATGTCCTCTATCACTTCTTAATTTTCTGTTTTATCCTATGTTTTTCTCAGGGAAAATAATCTCAGGCTATTCATTTCTAAACATGTACAATTCCTTACTCTGGGATATTCAACTGTTCTCCATCAATTACAGACAACAACATTACAATTTAGTCGGGCTGTCGACAGTAGTCTATGAACCCCAGGGCTGGTAGTTCACTTTCTGGTTCGCCCTGATTCCTGGCTACATGTCAAAGTGTCCCTGGACAAGATGCTGAACCCTGAACTGTTGGCAACTCAAGAGGGCTGACTGTCCACAAGAATTTCCCCAAGCGGATAAATAAAGTATCAATTATTGTTGTTGGTAATATTTCTGAAAAAAAATGAATAAACCATGTATACATTTCAGTAATATTGTGTGTTTTGTTGTTCGTATATCAACCTCTATTTCATTAAAAAAGGAGCAGATTAGATATTATATCCCATAAATTAATTTACACATTATACAATGAGCGATTAAAAGAAACTAAAATCCACATTGGTGACTTGAAAACAACCCAACAATCCAAATCAAGATACCAGTGCAGAACAGTCTGATAGAAATTGGACTGAAACTGTTTGAATTAAAGCCTGTTGCAGCTTGTTTCAGTCTGAACTGGGAGGACACGGAGGATTGAAAAACACTGGAGAGAAGGTGAGCATGTATATTTTGTGCCACTGAGAGGCTTTTTCTGGGCAAACTGGTGGAGCTTTACAGTCAAGTTATTAAACGTGTTTGTCTCAGTGGAGCAAATCTAAATTTATTTGAACTGACCACTGACAATGTTTACGAAACACCAAACAAGCCGCAATTAATCGAGTGAAATCAACAACTGATAACGAGGAGGTGCAGAATAATGATGTCTGATGTTTGCAAATTCTTATAGTTAATAGGGCAACTAAGAAGATTGTAGTGGATGTATTTTTACTTCTAAATACAAAGATAATTCACATATATTTAGGCAATGTACGTTTGACAGAGGAGAAATCTGTGACATTTTTTCCCAGCTGTTTAAATGGACTTGTCCAACATGAGCCTTGACGGTATTTGTAGAAAATACCAGCAGCCAAAACAACATTATCATATAACTGATACATAACTGATTCTACAATGCCGAGTTACGCCAGCTGAAGCAGTTCGACAGACTCGTAACTGTGCAGACCTCTGGTTTGTCACAGGCATTGTTTAGTTGATGTTCAGGTTCATTCTGATTTAGTTTCCTGTTCATTAGTCTCGTGCTCAGAGACAATCCCTGAGACAGGGAGCTGCTCTCTGACACCTGGGCTCTCTGAGTTACCCACTGACTCACCACAGAGCTCTGAATCACCATCTGATGTACAGGAAGACGTTAAAGTGGGCAGCAACGACTGCTTTGATTCTCCTTCAGTGGAAGGCCTTTCCCGATCACGCTCACCTGCTGGTACCGTCGGTTCGGATCCTGGTTTGTCGACAGTGGCACCACTAACACTTTGAGATGCGACACTTTCAGCTAGTTTCAAGTCTGTTTCCTTTGGTCTTTGAGCAGGTGCTGCCGTCAAGACGTACAAGACTTTTGCTGGTTGTGCCAAGAAGAGATGCCTGCAGGATAAAAACAAAGAGAGGACACTTATAAACATCAGAACGTATTATTATACATATGTTTCAGCTTTTATCAACATGCTCGTACCAACTCTTAAATGTTAACTTATGTACATTTGTAAACAGCTACTCTAAAGTTACTGAAAGTGGAACTTTAGAGGACAATTTTTTGGGATCATATTGTTAAATCACCTTAAAGGGGCACTCCACCATTTTTACACAACAAAGGTCAGTTCACTAGTTGGAGGGAGCCTGTGAAAACAGCTTTATAATGTTGTCAAGTGTGCACAGCTTGAGATGAGTCGGATCTTCTCAGAATCAATCAACATAATGCATGTTGGTTAAATTTCTTTCTGATCTGATGCCAACTTGCCGTGACGTCATGTTGAAAATCAGGAAACCTCACAGGATCAAATCAGCTGCTGCAGCTGCTTTAATATTTACAATCATCACAAAACCTTTGTTAACAACCAGTGGAGGAGATAAAGTACATTTACTTAAAAGTGCAGTGTGGAAAATCTAGCAACATCTAGCTGTAGACTGCAACCATCTCAATGCCCACCACCCCCCGACTGCTCCTTTTCCAAGCATGAGAGGCTATGGTGGTCGTCAGGTTCTACAACTGCACGGAGTAGCAATTTGTGAAGAGATGAGGTTACTTTAGATACTTGTATTCTTCTTCTCCGTCTTCCAAGTGGCGCTATAGCATCACGAAATTCAAGTTGAGATTTCAAAATGAAAACACAAAATTCCTTCTCTAGAGGGAGTAAAGTTTAATATTACTTATTTTATGTGTACAAGATTGCAGTACTTCTTCCAGCACTGGTAACAACTGTACAAGCTGATGTGAAGCTCTGAATATGTAATTAAATGGAGAAAACCTGTGTCTTGCATTTTCTTTTCATGTTTATGTCTGTTATTGAGAGGATATTTTAACTGTAGATTGAATAGTGACTTTAGTCTACTACAACAAAGGAACTGGCTATGATCGACAGATGTCAGAACAACAACACACAGTGTATCACAGCTGCTGCATATGACAACTAAACTGCAATCACAAATATGTTTCTGTGGGGAAAATAATGTAAAAGACAAGTGGGAAATACGCCGATATTTAACAAAAAATAATTAAATAAATATGAAAGCATATATTTGTCAGCTAAAATATCCACTATACAACATTCTGTTTTGTTTCCTGCGATCATATCTTGCCGTTCAACATCCACTTTTGTGACTCCAGCGTTTTTTAAGTTCTTATGGTTGGGTTCAGGCATCACAGAACTGGGTTAATATCAGGGAAAGATTGTGGAATGGCATAATACAACGTCTGTATGAAAATTAAATCCAAAACACAGTCTGTCTCTAATCCTAACCAAAGGGATTTTCTTGCCTAAGCCCCACCTGGCACAGGACTCTGGACTTGACCTCGGGTCTCCGGTTTGTCAGTCCTGCACATTGTTAAGGGTCTGTACCTGCAGACCCGTCCGAGAACCCACATTGACACTGGTCCATCCCAACATTAAAACCACCAAATAGTATTAATATTGTTACTGATTCATTTTACTAAACCTATCACAGACTACAGGTACGACCTGTGGGGAATAAGTGCGGGCCCGGTACAGAGCTTCGTGGTTTCAGGTTTGCAAAACTAGACCTGTGTGAATGAAAAAAAGAAAAAAAGAAAGAAAACAATGTTCACTGCTTTCAGATGGAGACTGTGAATTTCTGTAAATAAGAAATTAATTTTGTCCGGTCTTTATTCGTCTTAGCGAGCTGAACAGAGATCGTCATAATTTTTGTTAGAACATTCTTAAAAATTAGCGTCAAATATTTATCGTCAAACTTTCCATTGACAAAATTAACACGGTTTTAAAATCAGTTGCAGGTCTTTCAGCTTTATGAACGTACGATACTAAAATCACTGGAGTGCCCCTTTGAGAATTTAATCAATGTTCTTTGGTCTTCTACATTGTCAAATGATAAACAGGTGACAATATGTGATGTGGGTAGAAGTTTCTACTCACACTCGATCTTTGGCTTTGACATCTGCTGGGTTAAACACAAGAGACAACCTTTTCAAGAAACGGGTAACACTTAACACTAGCTATCACTTAGGTGAGGGTAAAAAACACACACCTTTCTCCTGAATGACTTTGCATGAGTGATTTGGTTGATCAGTCAGGTGTTTGGTCATCAGGTCACCACCTGATGATGCATCCATGTGGAGGTCACAGTTCAGACAGACCAAGGTTAATCTGGGGAAGAAGAAAAACAAAAAAAACTTCTGTCAGGCTAAATTTTAAACAGAATATCTTTTGCAAAATATAAGTTATGAAACATACTTACTTTAATGGAGATGAAGTTTTCTTATTATCCATTTTCAAAAATCGGTTTTTGGTGATGGTGCTGTGAAATCTACCAAAGGCCAGAGAAAGATTTATCACCAGACTGGTCAGGTAAAAACTGTGGAGATAAAAATAAATGCTGCAAACACTGATTCAATTTTCACTCACCTTATCATATGATTTCCAATGGAAACCTTGCAGCATGTCCGATATTTGCATGCGCCACAATTTGAAACCATCGGGAAATGAGAAAAGAAGTCGTCAACCTGTGCGTTACACTCGATGCACGTGTAACACCCTTCGCGAACACTAAAAATTGGAGACAAGGTTAAAAAAAAAGCACAAAAGTTCAAATAAACGGCCAAAGACAGATGTTGAAACATTAAAAGGAACCTCACAGAACAAAATATCATCCACTGAATGAAACAAATGCTGCTCAGATAGAAAGAACAACTTAAAGATTTGGGGACCTTTTATAAACTATGTTGATGATAAAGGTTTAACATAGAATAAAACTAAAGAATAATTGTTGTTGTTACACATGCAGCCCCTGATATTATAGCAAATGCAAAAACACCTTCATTAATTGTCTGATTCAATTATTCCACTATATCATCTTTAATCTCATCTGCTTAAAAGCCTTAAATGACCAAAACTAGCATACTGATTTTGATACCTGAGCCCAATTAGATACATATCACACTCATTACATTTAAAAAAAAATCCCCCTCTATCTGCTACACGCCACATTATTTCTAGCTCGACTAATAAAGGGTGTCTGGGAGATTAACTGAAAACGTAGTTAGATTCGTTAGGCTTTAATAACATCAATTAATTTCCTGTCATAAACACCCAGGAGGTGGAGCTCCGTATCAGTGGTAGGGGTGGGATGGGAGGTCCCAAAGCTGGACATGTCACTGATTACAGATTATTTCCCCTTATTCTGAGCTGCCCAATATCCACTCCCATTTAACATGATCTCCAAATCATATAATAAGAATACCTATCAAAATCAACTTGGTGTGTACTGACTTCTTCTTGTAACAGTACTCAGATTCTTCCTTGTCAAAACCTGCCTCCTACATTACCCAGAATGCAGGCGTGTCATGCTAGTAGTGGCTAACAAATCCCTCAGCGTTTACAAACTCACGTGTCCTTCCCCTCAGATTTTTAATACATTTAATTCATCTTCACCCTTAAAATAAACCAAACAACACTGATTTGACCCTTTGTTGATTATTATTTGCTGCACAAATAATCAGTCTGTATTAACAAAGCTTCATTACCAACCTGAGGTTCTTGAGTGACAGGTTGTGTTTGGTAGTTTGACTGTTTTGCTTCTTGCTCTGAGTAGTCTTGGTTTTTCCCGCTGCAGAGACGTTTGATTTAGACTTGGATACGCTGGCCGGAGATTTGGTTTGCTGATTGAAAGTTAGTGTTTCCGGACTGACAATTAAGCCAGATCGATCAGAGGAGATGGGCGATATGGGGGTCTTTCCTGTGAGGGAGGCTCGAATGGTCACCTGGAAATTAAACACAACATGCATTAACGCTGAATTTAATTTGTATAGATGTAGAAATAATTAAAACATAAAAGGTCAAATATACTGTAAATGTTGTACTGATCTTATGACTGGATCAGACCTTTGTTCCTGGAGGAAGGCCCTCCAGAGCTTTGGGTTTTCTGAAAGTCTTGTGGACTTGAGTCCTGTGCTCCACTTTCTCTTTGTAGGTGAGAAAATTCAGTCTGCATTTTCCACAGCGATGGATACCTTTTTTCTGAAATAGAAAAAACATCAGCGCAGAAACAAAAACACATGATTAATAAGTGGTGGGACTAGAGGCTAATTACTGAGATGTTTCATTTGGTTCCAGTGAAAGAATGTAATGAATATGAAAGAAATTACTCTCATTTCTAATAATAAAACAGCAATTAATTTTGTTTGGTTCTAACTCTACCATCTTTTTTTGCTCCTTTAGGGCAGGTGAAGAGAAGCAGGTTTTATTGTCAGGTTTTTATTTATTACAGTGAGGTGCTGTGCAGACAACAAAATCAATCCACCCTTGCAGTTGGAGCAAACAAACAAACAAACCAAAACTAAGTTCAAACTCTTGCAAATACACTTTTTTTTTTTTAACAACAGAATCAGACCACTACAAACACAGATTGCTCTGAGAGTGTGAATCTATGAACATGAAATGAGACTTGTATAAAAGCTAAGGCAGCATCATACCTGATGTTTCATGTAGTGTTGCATGTATATATGACTACTTCTAAGAACTTTGAGACAGAAGGGACACAGCAGGTCTTTTGTGTTTTCATGGACAGTTCGGAAATGTGTCTCCACATCTGTGAAGAAAGAGGACCTGAAGTTGCACACCTGTGGAATCAGTAAAACATAATTTCAATATCAGTGAAGGTTTTTCTTGAAACATTAAATCAAAGCACAACTTGGTAACAACTGACAGACCTGGCAGACGTAGGGCATTTCCCCGGGCTTGTGGTTGTCCTTCATGTGTTCAAGCAGAACTTGCTCTGACTCAAATGCCAGCTCACATATCTTACAATTGGCTGAAAAAGGAATAAAAAGACAGTTACAAATTGTTAAATGTCTGACTAAACTGCCACGTCAGATTGTGCTGTGTAGATCTTTATGTTGTACTTGAGGATTCGATCGGGCTGTGAGCACTCTCGATGTGGCACTGCAGCTGGAACGGAGTCATGTACTGTCGGTAGCAGTGCTGGCAGGTTGTGTGGCTCTCCCAGCTCTCGCTGTTCTGCTTTTCCAGCTCCAGGTGGTGTTTCAAATGGTTCATAAACCTGTAAAAGGAGGGTAGAACAACACACAACAGCAAAGTAATGTAACTATTTAATAAAAAGTAAGACAAGATTGTTAGACATTTAATTGTGACACGAGGAGCTGAACCTGCAGATTATCACAGGGATTGTTAACAACTCAGTTTTGAGTAAATTAAATATGTCGACATAGATAAATACTTATATATATATGGCTAAAGCCAAACAAACAATCTCTAATGGCTAAACATACTAATAATGTTAAATGATAATTTAATGCATTTTATAGTATTTAGCCAATCCCCCATACCAGGTGTGTCCTTGAGCAAGACACTCAGCGCTAGCTCCTTGTAAGTCGCTTTGGATAAAAAGCGTCTGCCAAGCAAAGTAAAGTGATAACTAAATTTGTTACAGTTGCTCTAAAATCAAATGATCTCTTCATTCAACACACCGAAACCAAATCGCTGTGTATCATTTGTATGAAAGGAATTCAAAACTCAAGCATGGTGTACACATCCTTTTTATCCATTAACCATTATAGTGTGTGCATGAATATTTTATTGGCACAGACAGCTCAAATGTATTAATAAACAAAGTAAATAAAATACAACAAAACTGTGGGCTCATAATCTACATATGGTGGAAATCTGCAGTGATTTGGGAAATACTTCTATTTTTAAGACAAAATAGATTAAACACCA
This sequence comes from Sandelia bainsii, assembly GCA_032362345.1. Classification (NCBI taxonomy): domain Eukaryota; kingdom Metazoa; phylum Chordata; class Actinopteri; order Anabantiformes; family Anabantidae; genus Sandelia; species Sandelia bainsii. The sequence continues at coordinate 7,336,801 of JAUMHL010000018.1, forward strand.
AACCAATGCCAAGTAGTAAAGAAAATTAAATATTCATAGCCTGTGTACATGCAGCAGTTATGGTCCTGGTCCCAGAGGTTTTAAAGATAAATGAAGCATTCTTCTTGCACCTCACTTTTTAAGCATGTATAATGGCTGTTATAATATCAGCAATTACACACAGATTTTGGTTTTGTCTAATGATGTAGTTCCCCGCGGCTCCAACGTGCGCCTCCACAGCTACCCGCCACTGGTGCCCTGACGAGGCATGGCCCATTTTTCAGCCTGTATGTTCTGCTACCTCAGCTCCCCTAATAGAAATTTTTATGTGGATGAACTGTGACCTCGACTGTGAGAGTGCGGTTGCAGTACAAATGTGTTTCCCCATTAAAAGCAGCTTACAGAAGCTTTTTTTGCAATGTTCTGAAGCAAAGTTATTTAATCAAAGGAGCAGTTCTTACGCCACGTAAACTAGCAGTCATTTTTCATCTTTAGGCCCATGAGGGAAAATAGTCCGATACTGTCATCCATCTGAAAAGAAAACTGCAGTGAGAGCTGAGGAAGATGTCCACACTTTCTTCATTAGCACTGACATCTTTTCAGCCAGTCCCTAAGGTCCCGGTCTGTCATTTGAGACCATTTAAATAACTGGATGTAAACAGTTTTTGACCAAAGACTAAATGTTGAATGATTTATTCAGATTAAATCAGATTCAATTTAAAGCTGTGTTTACAATTAAAATACACACAAATAATTAATTCTAATAGATTCAAATCCATGAACCAAAACCGACACGTGGAAAACCTACATGAACTGAACCTTCATAAATTAATTTTAAATTACAGAAAGACCCAATTCAAGGTGAACCAGAGCACAATCATTTCTGACACAAACAGACCACAGAATAATTTGGTGCTGCAACTCCGCACTACTTTACCTGCTTTCACTGTCTGCACCCCATCTAATCAGGGTTTGTGCAAAGAATTTTTATTTCTCATTGTTCATAAATGTGTAATTACTGTATGTTCGGATTTGGTGTGAAATCAGCAACTCTGACACCACATTCACTTCAGTAGCCTCATCAATTCCCTCTCCTCACATAACTTATCCACGCAATGACCCAACCCATCACCCCCCCACCACCGAGTGGACTCAGACTTCAAATGAGACAATGAAGGAGTAACAATGGTTACATAGTCTGAACACAACTTTGTCCCAACATTACTTTAAATAATAATATAAATAATAAAGATTATTAATTAAAACTGGGACAATTGCACTGAGACTTATTTTAGTTTCTAAGCTGGTTTAAAAGCCCTTTCATCTCAGTGCAGACAGGCTTGTGGCTTGGATGACATGTAACCTATGCTATTAACAGTTTTGTTTTTATTAAAATAAGTTAAATAAGTTGCACCTTATTGCTCTTTGGTCCAGACCAGTTAAGCTGGAGTCCGCTCCTTTCTCTGTTTGCAACAGGAAGCGACAACACCTGAATCTGCAGTGTTATGATTTCTGTCTCTAGCTAATGGTTCAATTTTCCAACTTTAGTCAATGTTGAGCTGTATGTAACATTTTAAATTAATAACATCTTTCAATTATTTTAGTAGAAATATGCTCCATACTTTATCAATTATGATTACCAATCTGAATTTCAGTTTTCTACTTGATAAGCAGCATCCTTTCTTATTTTAAATTCATAACAGTATCTACATGAATGGCTGTGCACAGTAGAGCAAGAGCAAAGCAGAGCTCTAATGGAGCAGGGAGAGGGAGGGCATGGTGGAGCAGAGTGGACTGAATCCAAGTCTCATGCTTGCACTAGTTAAAGTTAGAGACACTGTAGCAGGGAAATACAATCCCTGTATCACCACAACAATTAGAGCTGTGCTGTGCCCTTGTAGTTTTATTATAGCGCATCCAGTTCACGATAGCCAGGAACTGGCATTATGTTTTCTGGTTGTCCATCCGTCCTTAAAGCCACCAAATTCTTGGACGAACAAATCTACAATTCTCATCAATGCAATATTTCAGGAACGGCTGGAGAGAATTTCGTTACATTTGGTCTAATTGTCCATTTGGACTCATGCATGAACTAATTATTAATCTGAACGAACATGCATGTAAACAGCATCTTCACTGGCTGGTGGAGTCATACAACCGCAAGGCGGCAATTTTAGTTTCTTCTGTTGACATATTATATTTAGCGTGGAAAAACCAAAACATTTTGAAAAAATGAAGTCACCACCAAGTTATTTTACTGAGTGAAAGCATATGCTTAAATCATACCTTATATTATTCTTGAGAACTTTTAAACAGCTCTGGCACTTGAATGTGGTGGTCTTCTGCACATCTTTCTTGATCCCATCTCCCTCAAAGCGGCCGTAGTAGAAATCTGAGACCAGCATGATGCGCTTGTTTGCACTAATGTTCAGGGCTGATGGAGGTGTACTTTCCACATTTGTACCACAACTCTGAAATGAAGCGATGTCTTACATTAACACTGTACGTCAACTACGTATTGATGTCTGCTTCATTTAAGCAAAGAGGCAAACATATCAAGACCATTCTACTCAAAAAGAATTGACGATCAATTATCTATATATGGTAAAAAAAAGTGAACAGAAGAACATTATTAAAAAAGCCAATTCATCTTGATGTCCTTAGAGTGTTAAGTATTTACATTTGAAAAATAAATACTCTAGAAAATGTTATGAGCAGAAATTGTTCGATCAACCCCAAGTTAAGTTATAATAGCAGTTATAAAATATATGAAATATACTAAAAGACAAGAAAATTAAGACCAATTTAGATATACTAAGACCACTTTACTTAGGTGTGGCCTAAGTCCTAAGCCTAATCAGGCCAGATGAGAGATGAAACCTCAGGTGAGAGGTGAAATCCCACAATAGTTTTACTCACCATCACATGAGACTGCAGCGCATCCTGTGTAAATTCCTCTTGACACATTAGGCACTTTGTCTTTACGATCCCATTTTCCACTCTTACAGGTACTTTTGGTTGAGCTGCCAAGAAAACCAGTTAGCTAGTTAACTTAGTAGATTCATTTCTGTTTTATTTTCATTAATGAGATTACAAAACAGTACCAGTAAAGTTAACAGACACTTACCCAAATCAAGCTTTGCTCTTTTTACTACACTGTCAATTTGCTGTGGTGGCAACAATCGTTTCACTGGACTCTGATCTGCATAAAATCCAAGAAAACACATTTACGTTTTAGTCGCGGTCAGGTGATTGCGGCGATGTATCGAAGTCAGATTAAAACCTATAGAAAATTACCTCTGTTATTACTAACGGCCTTTACAGGCACAGCAACGGCTTGAAGGGTTTGTGCGTTAGGCCAGTTTGGTTGCAGCTGGTTAGTCTGTGCTGAATACACAGCAGGACTCTGGACGTTAGACAGCGTCACAATGTTGTTGCTGATTTGCTGCACTTGAGGCCTGTGAACAGCTCCAGGTATTACTGTTGCTGGACTGACCTGCTGAAAGAGCTGCTGCTGACCAGCTGAAACAAAGTACAAGCTCTTGAAACACATTTGAAATCTCAATAAAACTACCGCTTAAGTTGTGATAAAAGCTTTTATTATATAACAAAAATCAATGATGAGAGGGGAAAGAAGATTTACTCATTACAGCTGTATGATGCTAAGATTTACCTGGTACGATTGTAAATGATGTTCCGGGATAGTACTGCGTCCCAAGAGAGGCAATAAACTCACTGCTATTTGCTAACTGCGAAGAAGTGACAATAAAACCCTGAAAAAACATAGTAGTGTTTAGTAGTAGTACTTTATGCAACAACCATATTACAACTTCCATAATACTAAACACCATTTACTCCATGCTAAATCACAATAAAGAAAAGTGGTTCTTTTTACACGCCATTTGAAAAATGAGTCCAACAGTACCTGGTTATTGACAATAACGGGCTGTGGCGCCAGATTGGGTGCTGCAGTATTCACTGCATTTCCAGCCACATTTAAAGGCAGCACTATTGGCGAGGAACCAATGGTTGGCTGAGGAGGAGGTTGCTTTATTTCTTGTTTTCCTGCACTGTTCCTCTGAGGAGGTGGAATATTAGCCTTACCATCCTTTTGGTTATTAGCTATAACACACCAGAATAAGAACTTAAGCAGGACATTTTGTCTTTGCAAGTAAATTAACTTAAGTAACTAAACATTAAAACAGCTGAGGAGGCTTCTGAACTACACATTGTATATGAAGAGAAGGCAATTATTACACTTCTGTAGTTTAAACATATAAAAAATATCAGCTGTAATGTACAATAAAATACTGCATTTAAAAAGATCCTTTAACATACAGAGAACTCCAACGAAGATAGGTTCATCGTCATCGTCATCATCTATCAAGTGAACTTCAGAAACTTGTTTCTGCCACGGCTCCAGCTCCTCCTCGACACACTCCATAAAAAGCTCAGACATTGTGGGGCTGCAACAAATAAACAATATTTTGCCACTCTGACACACAGCTACATGTAGACACCAATACTGCAAGGTAATGATCAAATATATGCTACAAGTAGATTCTTATCACAAAATTAATGTGGTGGCATAGAAAAAAAAACTGTTGAATGCACTGCAGTTATACTGCAGATTTTTATGATAACATTTTCACACATTCATCAACAAGAAATTCCGTATTTTTGAACGACAAACACACATAATCATCTTCACTATTCTCAGTTTTAACAGTGGAGGCTTAAACGCAATACAGGGCGATATTATAACAATTCATTATAACTAAGAGCAGAGATTTAACTTTACGTTTAGCAGGCAGTCCCATTTCAGTAGTGATCATATAGTTTGTTTTGATCCATATCAAACGAGATTTGTAAACAGGAGAATATATACTGCTCAAGAATCCTGATCTCAATTCTGAGTGAAATAAATTGTGATTCATGTTTTACACAGAATCTTGCAGCCGTATTTCCAAACATGCAGTAACAGGTCAAAATGCATTAATAAGGGATGTCTCAGTATTTATTTATTGACAAAAGTCCATAAATGAAAAATAGATTTGTTAGGTTTATGTGTATTTAGAGTTGTAAAATCTTTTTTATATAGTTTCTCATTTGAAATTTGTTTGTTCTGAACCATAAAGACCAGAAAGATTTGAATGCACACCTGTTTCAGGTCATGTGATGAATACGTATGGTATTAAACTTCCCTCTATCTTCCCTACATTAAAAACAAATCTCTCTGGATTATATCATATGGTGGAGGGTTAAATTTGACAGGGTGCCATGAAGTTCCTCATACCACAGAGGTTCCAGTCGTGTAGTATTAGCAATGTATTGGCAAGAATCTTTTGATATGATATGTACATATCATAATACAGTGGTTTTGATTCAGCATACTTTGATTTTTTTAACATCAAATTTTGGGAAAATTGTCATAGTACAGAGAACACACCACCAAACACTGCCATAGCATTCTGGGTTTAAACACAACACAAAATTAACCATTGCCAAAAATTTAAATTAAATTAAAAACCAATACAGTGTTTTTGAGACTTGATTCGGTAAGAAAATAACACAATCTCACGATACTTAAGTGTATCAATATTCTCTTAAATCTCTACGGCCTTGGCTGACCTGCTCCTCGAGATCTCTTCTAGATGATCTGATCTAAACGGATGTCTAGATGATGTCATACACTCCTCCAGACGTCATCATAGGTGATAATGGCGTCATCTTGGCTGAAAAACTCCTCTAGTTTGCCATTTCTGGGGCCAGATGACATCACTATGGTTATTTTTTAAATTTAGCTAGAAGCAGAGAGATATTTTACATGTACCCCCACCCCGCCCAAAGTCGAACCAAGGAATGAAGCAAGTTCAAATACATTCCAAGATGGCGACAGTATTGGTTACTATGGGAGATTGCTGATGTAGTTGTCAAACCTCTTCTTAAAGAAAAATGCCATTTCTATTTAAAGCACTAACCATCGCATTCCTTTACTTATCGTTTTTTGGTAATGTGTTAGAAGGAATATCGTTAGACCGTCTTCTAGCAATAAAGTACAATCAATTAATACGATCTGTGAGTGCAAAGATGCTGTTCAGAGCTAAGCTAGTGAAGTCCAGTGTGCTAACATTGCTCCGTCACAGTCACATCTGACATTTATCAAAAAAACATTAATTAGGTGAAAGCATAACTTTTAGCTACCTTCTCAGGACAGTACCAAAGGCTAACGTTAGCACGCCATGCTAGGGTGGACAGCTCGCAGCGCTACATATTATTAGCTTAGCAAGGCAGCTAGCTAATGCTAACTAGCTAACGTTTATGATTTCCAGTGCTCTTGCTCTTCAGCTGCTGCAATCTGTAGCGAGGCTATAGCTTTAAGTACAAACTCGTATTTCTAAGACTCCATTACATTTTGCTTCAAACTTATTACACCGTTAGGCTGCAACTGGTTGTCGATCACCGCACCAAAACATTACCTAGGCTCCGTTAGCATCTTCACACTAACTGTGAGGTAACGTTAGCTAAATGTTGAAACAAAGGCTGCACACAGGAGTGCTCATGTTCTACCTACCTCTCTCACACAAAGTCTCCGTGTGTCAGAACGGAGCAGGGTCTAGATAACAACTTCAACACAGGCCTTAGACCGAGGGCGATGGAGCTGAGACAGAGCGGGTCTACTCCACACAGGGGGGAGAACTGCATCTCTGGCCCAAAGCGGTGGAAACGCTGGGACTGTCTGCACCATCAGTCAAGCAGCCGCTCTTGTTCTCATTACTTCCTTTTTTATTTTGACCACTTCCTGTGCTCGCTGATTTATATTTACACTAACTTTTATCTCTTTACTGTTTAGCAGAGCTGGCAGATGTACAAAAAATCAATACTCAAGTAGAAGTGCAAGTGCATATTTAAAAAGGACTAAATTAAAAGTAAGTATTACTATTTCTTTAAATTCTTTAGACGAGTCCATGCTTGAAAATGTATATTAGGTACAGAAGTGCTGCATTAACAAATTGATTTCCAAGAACATCGACAAGGCTGAGTAAGTGGTATAATGAATCAAAGTATTGTAAACACTATTAAAGTTTATGCTGTTGATAAAATTAATGTGACCAGCTTTGTTCCACATCAATAAATAAAGTTTCTGCAGAAATCTGCTTAGTTCAAAAAGATAACTACTTCTACTACTAAAATCTTATTTCTGAGAACTTCATTAGAAAATTCATCATTTAAATTTTAATAGGTAAACTGATTCAGTCAATAATAAATAACTTGCTAAGTAAAAGAGCAAATAGTTGTGCTGCAACTTCAGCACATTAAACATAAACATTAGCAAACATATACATATGTATATATATATACTGTATATAGCCTATCTTCCCACCAAGAAAAAGAAATATGCACTTTTTGTATGGAAAGGCAACTTATTTTCCAGTTTTATAGTTTATACATTCAACCACACTCTTCCAGAGCCATTGTATCTTTGTACACTCCCACAAACAGTGAACCAATGTACCTTTTTCCTAACTGCATTATAACTATAACTAACTATTTTAATTAATATTGTCTGGACCTTGAACTACTGTAGCTACTTCCCACTATGCACCATGAACATCCTCCTTCATATCTGTTCTCCATGCATCTAGTTTTCTGTATGTTGAATTTCCTGAATGTGGTAACAACAAGTCATAAAATAAAGAGGACAACACTTTTACCAGTTACAGTGCATTTAAAAAGTATTCAACCCCCTTGGAAGTTTTCACCTATTGTGTTTTTACAACATTGAATCATGGTCAGTTTATTTTTGCTTTTGTGACATTTTGGTCTCATCAGACTACAGAACGTTCTTTCAGTTGACTTCAGCGTCTCCCACATGCCTTCTGGAAAATTCTATCTGGGATTTAATATGAGCTTTTTTCTCTTTGCCACTCTCCCTTAAAAAGCTCTGAGTGGCGAAGAACCCAGCCAACACATCATCTCAGCCGCTGAAGCTCTGCTACAAGAGATTTTCAGTATCTTGGAATTTTTCTTGTTTTCATCGCTTAATTTGTGTGTTTCAAAAACAGTTTTACAGAGATGTTTGGAGTTTCTTTTTGTCTTCATGGTGGAGTTTTTGACCAAGATATTTTTTAAACAACTGGACATAGGTGTAGATTTAAGTCTATTTATACTAACATCCTTGAAACACATTGTCTGCACTCAGGTAATCTCCATTTATCTAATTGTGTGACTTCTGCTGCAGCAGTGATGATTTAAAACAGTTACTTTAAATGGGGTGAATACTTGTGCGATCTTTTTATTCTCAATTTTATAGTTTTAAAACATTTATATTATTTTATAGATATGTTTTTTACTTTAAAATGACAGGAAATGTCAAAAAAGCCTAATTAACCATGATTCAATAAAACTGTTCAATAAAAATAAAAGGTGAAAACTTCCAATGGGGGTGAATACTTTTTAAAGGCATTGTATGTGCGTGTGATAAACAGCTAATGGAGAGGATAGGATAACATTGTTTTACCTTTATTGAAACCCACGAAACACACCATCTGCTCCCCAAGGTTTATCTGGCAAAACTGCAACAAAGGAGGTGAGTCACAATGTGCTGATGCACAGTGAACCAACCTGAGACAGTGTTTCTAACAAAGGAATACTTGCTTGTTCAAATATAGCCAGAGCCTAAGTTTGTCTTCTTTATTGTTGCAGATGAATTTGTTTAATAAATCATTAATACTATGAACAAATGTTAGTTAATGGAAGTGCGAGTGATTGAAAGAAATTTGTACGTAATTTAATCTTAACAAAAATATAAAGAAATTGCCACATCCAAAAGAAGACTCCTTACTCAGAGGTAAACACCACATCAAAAGCAGAAGTTAGGAAGTAGAGAACAGAAAGAACAAAATGTAGAGTAGCACCTCTAAACCTACGTGGAAGTTAAGTCATGGCAACTGGACTTCTTTCTTGTTTGGTTTCTGGGCATAAATGAAAGGGCAGTATGGAAGAAGTGGAGAAGAAAGCACCAACTCACTGGTTCAGGTATGTAGATGACACCTGGGTAGTGAAGAGTGCTGTGGGAGCCAGGACATTACAAGTGCTCTGAGCTGTACATCGCAGAGACCAAACAGCTGCTACACAAGAGGACGGCCCAGCACTGGAGGAGCAAACCCTCAGGACCAGAATCAGCTGTGTACCTTCATTTAAAGGACAAACACAAATTATTTAAGGACAATAATGTTGATATTTTGGAAAGAGAAGACAAGTGGTTTGGGAGAGGGGTGCAGGAAGCTTTGCAAGTGCAAATAAATAATCCCTAACTCAACAGAGGTGGAGGTCTTAGGCATCAATTTATCATGCTGCCATTTCATCTGTCCCCAGAAAAATCAGGCCCAATTCACACATCCACCAGGTTGGCCACACTTAACGACCCACTTTAAAGGGGGTGGGAGGGGTTGTCAGAGGTGTGACTGTTACATCTACACACACCCTGCCCTTCCTTTGTTTCACAAGCCTGTTCAGGACAGGTGTGAATTGAAATAAAATTGTGGTCTCCAACCAACTTTCCTCAGACTGAAGAAGCTACTTGGATGAGTTGTAAAAGTTTCGACCTAACAAGAAAGTCCAGTTGCCATGATTCAACTTCAAGATATCTTCACCTGGATGACTGAGAATCTTCACCAACACCTCTAAACCTAGTGACACTAGACAGCAAGTTATCCAGTGTGTGTGAGTACTAAAATACAGATAAGGGTCTACATCCTGGCCCAGTCTCCAGGCAGCGAACAGTCAACGAAATCACAAAGTAGTAAGACTAATATAACCTCAAACTAACGAGCACACATTGAACGGGCACAATAACGTGCTCCTCACATTAAATCACAGCCCCGACTGACAGCTACGCTTTTAACCTTAGCGGTGAGGTTGCTGTAGCTTAACTGGGGCATGGGTCTATGCCGCTGGTCCAATCAGTGAGGAGAGCAGGCAGGGAAGGGAAGCGAGTGCGGGCATCTCAGGCACCAATCCTGGGCAGGTATCCGGACATACTAATTTGCAAACACACTCATTAGACACACAAGAGGAGGGTCAAAGGTCAAGGCCATAACACTAACACACAAACCAGCTGTGAACCATGAAATACATTTGAATATTACAGCAATGAAGCACTTGAGAAAGGGTTTCATGAACCTAATAATTTATTTTACTGAACATAATATTACAATAACACTGATATAAGTAAAGTGGAATGTAACTGAGAGGCTGGTATTTTAAATTTAAAATAAATGGTTTTGTTTTTTTGACATTTGGAAAACAACATTACAAATTATGTGTGCACACATGATTAAATGTGCAAATAATGTGCATCTTAATAGTTTGATATAACACATTATGTGAGAAGGGTTACCCACTATGATTGATTCAGAGTGTTAAAGTACTCTTAAATTTAATTATTGATTGTTTGTTTGATGCGTCATCTGATTCAAGTTCAAATGTGGAAAAGAAGGCAGATCGACAGCTACAGAGAGGGGATGTGAGCTGGACTGGTTGGTCTGCTCTTGGTTGGATGATGTTGTATGTACTGCAGGAGTCTTGAAGCTGGATAAGGACATAGGATTGTTGATTTGCTGCATTTCAGAAGAGGGGACCACAGCATAGGTCTCAGGTGTTACTGTGGCTGTAGTGACTTTCTGGAAAATCTGCTGGTGACCAGCTGGAAAAAAAAAAAAAAAACACACTCTTAAGTTAAACAAAAGATACAAAAATACAAGGCCTTTAACACAATCATCAAAAAGCTGAAATATAAAATTACATAAACCTCAGATATACTCATGTTTACCTGGTACTAGCCGTGGGGTTTCTGTTTTCAGCCCAGGTGGCGACGTATTCACTGCATTTGTCGGAGGAGTTAAAGGTTCAGACTTACAATCAGTTTCTTCATCAGCTGTGAAAACAAAAAAATGTCATTTTTGCAACCACACACAGTTTAGCTAAGTCAGTTTATGAAATATAATTTGCCACTCTGAAATACATATATGAGGACATGTTTTGACTCAACAGCACTTTAGTGAAGTACAGAAGACTCAACACCAACATGTTCTTCAAGAAAATGATGTTACGTACTCAACTGTCCAACATCATCCTCATCCTTCAGGGCAACTTGTGAAGTTTGTTTCTGCCACGGCTCCAGCTCCTCCTCCTCACATTCGAGTAAAAGTTCAGATGTTGTTGACCTGAAGCAGATAACAAGTGTGTGATTCAGTCCTGTTGTTTTTACATGCATCCACTCTGGTTTTAAAACAGGTAATATTCAGAATTTTCATAATCTAATAGTTGGATCACCATTGTAGGTATGTTTTAATGGGTATTCATACTTGTTTGTTATATTGATAGTGTTTTTATAATTTTTAAGTAATTTTAATTTTAGGCTTTTATTAACTCTGATTGGCTATGTCATCATCAATTGATTAATAATCCAATTATGTTATGTATAGTTCTCTTGATATCAAGTCACGTCAAGGTTTATTGTCATTTCAACGATATACACAGAATACAGTGAAACGAAACTACGATCTCCAGGACCATGGTGCTACATACCAAAGATGGCACAAGACAACTCAAACTAAACATAAAACTAAACTAAACTAAGGTTAAGGTTAAAGTGCAGACCTTTAAGCAGCAATGATGCAGCACGACAAGTATAACAACAACAAGAAATGCAGCCGACAATCATTGGGTCAGGGAAGTAAACAGGATAAATGTGCAATTGTGCAAGAGACAGAGTACTGTGCAAAATATGCAGTGTTGTGCAAGGATACACAGATCATATGATAATAAAAAAATAAATATTCTGTGAGTTCTGTGTGGATCAGTTATTGTTCAATAGGTCTGTGAAGTTCAGGGATGGATGTGTGAGTCAGTTGTTGTTCAGTAGTATGTGACCTTGTTGTATTTTGTTATATGTAATTTTCTTGTTTTACAGCAAAGGGACAGCCCAGGTAACAGGGTAATTTGGCTGAGGGCGGATCTGAATTCAGGACACTTACATTAATCAAAAATGAGTTTATTACATTTAAACTAAGTTTGTAATAGTTTTTTTTAAATAAAAACTATTCAGTTTTATCGCCCAGCCCTAGTTTAAGAAGTTGCAGTTTAATTCCTGTAATATGTCCTGCCTTTATGAAGCTTACTGTAATGGTTTTATATTGAGAATGTCAGTGAGGTCTTAATGATTACTTAATTCACTTTAAATTCATAAAAAACATTCTTGAAATCAAAGCCTCATCAAAGACAAACAGATACCTCTGAGGAATTACTGGTACGTAGACATCTTCATGACAGTTGCCATCTGCTCCTGCAGCTCTCGGCTCTGTTGCTTCTGTGACATTTTCCACATCACTCTCCAGTGCAGATCTGTTCCATAAAAAAAAAAACATCTGAGCCACAGAAACACAAATATAAGATACACTATATGCTGTGTAATTCAGTCTAAAATTACACTCTGTTCTTCACACTGTTGAATTCATCATCTTCATCCTCTTCAATGGTGACCTCCATCTCCTCAAAACTGAAAATGACAAATAACTGTGACGATTTTCAATAAAAGAGAAAAAATATATCTTAGGAAACTAAATACAGGACTGAGAGAAATACTGAAATATACATTCTTAAAAAGATCAGTAGTAACCTGTCCTGGAGACACTCCACCTCTGAAGCGCCATGTGTAGTTTTCTTCAGATGCTCAACATCATGTTGTTGACACAGTTTTCCTCTGCTGACACATACTGAAAGTCACTACCTGACTGTTGTGCTCTGGTAGTAAATGAGTAGTAAATGCAAGTTTAAATTACTAAAAAAGTACAGGTTAAACTATTTTAAAACAAAATTTTTGTTAAAATATACAAGTATCTGTCAAGGTCAAGAGACTCAAACCTCAGATTGTAACGTGCTAGTGGGCAAGTATAAATTAAGATGTGAAATTATAAAATTAGGATTATTTCGGAGCTACAATAAAACCAATTCCCAAACTCAGTCAGTACAAGTGATGTGTGAAAGTTATGACTACTTACGTTTCAGAGGACGATATATGTCCATGATTTGATGGTGCAGTGAGCTCTTTCACAAAAACTCCAGTAGAGGTTGGCGATACTGGGGATCTCCGTTCATAACTGTAAAAGGAAACAGTGTCATTAGACACAACTTTCATTCTGGAAAATGTTTAGTATGCAAAATACTGTTGGCTCGACAAAACACCCGAGTTACAGATCAACTTGGTGAATTTTGTCTGAATACATTAGAAACAAGAGCAGGTTTTACAGCAAAAACTAAAAGTATATTCTGCCAAAAATGCCATTTGTGGCAGAAGACGCGGATGTCATAAGTAGTAGAAAAGATTTGTATCTTTAGGAATATTTTAGATCTTGTTGTTCAGTACTTTTACATTTATTGCTCATTATTCAGTCAGTTGTCTAATCAGTTATATTTTATCTTAACTAAGAAAACTTTTTGTGGTCATTTTAGGATAAATGTTGATTTAATGTTGTTAAAAAACAGTAACAATGACTCAAAATAACATTCAAAAATAAGACAACAAATAAAAAAACAACAAAGACAAAATAAAATCAAGACAGACCATTTTGTTGTTTAGATATAAACTTTACTTTTTTATTGATTTGTTTTTCATTTTATTCTGTTAGCAGGTGAGTATACATGGAAAAACAGATGCAGTAATGTATATGAAACAGTATAGTTATTAACATATACAAAAAGACTACTCCTTGTTAAATTAGTTAAAAAAAACACACTGTGTAAAGATGTAGAAAATCAATTTCATCATACTGTAAGTGCAATAAACTTAAACTAGGAATGACCACAGGAACATTAAGAAATGACAATCAGAGGGTGGAGTTCTCCACTTCTTCAATATGAGTCATCTACCAGACCCTTGGGAGGGATCCTCCCACCACACATCTGACGTCATGCTTTTTTAGTTAATACATTTTTTTATTAAAGGTCCCATGGGGAGTATGGGAAGTATAAGGTGTTGACATCATGCTCCATTAGTAGGTATAACTGAAATGTTCATCCAACTGGCCATGATAAGTACATCCCCAGCCTAAGTTGTAGTTTCTGAAGCAAAATCACATTACATTATGTCACTTTAGTAATTTTATTGCACTTCCATAGATTTCTGTAGATCCACAGATGATGGCAGTTTAACATGCTGATTAATACTTAAAAAATTAAAATTACAATTAAAAATTAACATTTGATTGATTTGTGTGTGTAAAATTATATTTATGAAAAGAATATCCTAGGATACATGCTGCCTCACCTTGATCGTAATGATGGAGGTCCCTTCTCACGTCTCATCAATTTGGACTTGATTTTCTTCAAAGGATCTTTGTGGTAAAAGGAAAAATGTTCAAATGTATATAATGTTTTTCAAAAATAATCACAATAACTTCAAATGTTTACTCAAGTGAAGTGATGAATGCAAACTAGTATGCAGTGATCTAAAGGATCCAGATGCACTGAACCCAGCTCAAAGTCAAGATAACAGCTAGTTAACATCTATGTTAACCATGTATGCACATACAGTACATACACGCACATGCTAATAAGGATGCTTATATACAAACATTTCATTCAGGTTATTTCTTATGTAATCTGGCTTCACAATTAGGAAGGAAAATGTGACAATAATAATGTTTGTTGATATGTTTGTGCGTATTTTGTTCTTAGATCTACAAAGTCTGATCAATCAAATTCAAGATGGCTTACGCTGTTCAGTCCTTGTTGATACGAGTCCAGGAGAAACACAGCGACCATCGTCTGTAATCTGAATAAAAGTTCCTTCAGGCTGATGGTGGACCTCCAGCTCAGTCCTACTCATCTGCTTCACTTCTGGGTTGAGGTATGCCTTTTGAATTTCAAAAAAGGTTTTATTCCCCATAAAATTCAGGTGTAGATGTTTGGCCCATTTTTTAAAGTGTGTAAAAGTGCCTCCAGAAAAAAGAATGGAAAGAGTTGTAAGAAGGTGGATTTCAGGAAATGCCTCCCAAAGGTAGGGAGATGACATCCAAATGCCCCTATGTCCACTAAGGCAGCTCCACCTGACCTTCTTCTGTGCACCACACTGAGACACCTTCTTTTTGATTATGGTCTGACCACATGTCTGACACTTCTTAAACAGCTCCATCAAACAGCTATCATTCACAATAGTCTTTGATTGACCCAAGTCTGTGGTTTCATCTGATTTTGATTCTGTTGCTGAGCTTAATTCAGTCTCTTGGTGGATGGTCTCAGTCAGACGATCGACAGATGATACCGTGCACAAACTTTCAGTGAGATCAGCTGGTGGAGGGGACTGGGATGAGGTGCTCGTGGCTCCTGAGGGAATCTGAGATAAAGCAGGTGGATGTATAATTCAAAAAGAGTTACTAGGAGCTACAGTATGCATGCAGCTCATCTGAATGTGAATAAAGTGTGACAAAAAAAACATGTATTTTGATGGTATTAAAATCATCTCTCTGCTTCTAGGTAAAAAACACTTCCACTTTTTCAGTTCAGATGATGTCATCTGGAGGAGTTGTGGAGGAGCAGGTCAACCAAGACTACAACCTCCATAGTATGAAAGACTAGGTGATATCATCTGAACTGAAAAACACCCAGGAAAAACATTTCAACTAGAAGCAAAGGGATATTTTTAGATAATGGCAGAGCACAGAAAAAGACCACTGATGTCATATGATGTACTTACAGAAACTGGCTGGGAGGAATCAGGTGATTCTGTGTCCACACCAGTACAGTGAACACCCAAGGAAGACGCCTGGGAAGATGTACTTGGACCCTTGAGTAAAAACAATGATGTTAAGCCAGCAGTACTAATTCAAAAACCTAAAATGAATGCTACATTCAGAAAGATGGATAGCAGTCTAGTTTACTACCATATATACGAGTTTTGTGTTAATGAAAACAAAACCCTACTACATCATACTTACTGAGGTCAGTCCAGAGGCCCGTGGCAACACACTGGTCAAGCTGGGACCTGAAGCCACTGAGGTAGAGGCTTGAGCAGCTTTACTGGGAACTTTCGCCTAATAAAAAACAAAACTGGTTTTGAGACTTGGTCGTTGGTTTTGAGAAAAATTTCCCATCTGATATTCAGGAGTACATAATATGCCTGCACTATGCATATTAAAATAGCTCTGTTCTTCTAGCTATAAAACTCCTCCAGATGATGTCATCCAGACAAATGTCACCAGGAGGAGTTTTACATCTCAGATGAGGTCATCTGGGGGGGTTCTGTATAAGCAGGCTGCTCAAAACTAAAGCCCCTGTCGTACGAGCAGCTGGATGATATTTACTGAACTGAACGTCTCCCTAACATTGTCATACTAACCAGGAATAAAAAAGCAGCGTGCATGTATTCTTTTTTGTGAAACTTTTTTTGTGCCCAGCACTTGCAAAAATATACTATTGTGTATGTCTGAAGATTTAATTCTTGTCTTAAATCTTTAAAACTGATGTGGTTGTGTCTGTTGTTGTGTTTGTGTGCTGTTTTTTCTGTCTGAAATGTAGAAAACCTCAGACAAAACACTGTCATGGGTCTGCTGAATGATTATTTTAATATTCAAAGTTGACAATAACTTTCTTTTAGTGTAACTAGACCCAGAAATGTAGGGTGTAGCTTTGTGCTGTCATTATAATCACATAAAGTTTTATTGTTACATGGTGTTGATACGGGTTATTTTTCTGATAAAATTCATACTGTGCTGAAAAAACATCATTTTGTGATCAATTTTACCTGGTTTCTGTCTAATTTGATTTGAATGTTTGGCTCAGCCACATCCTGTGACCATGTATCAATGCTTACTGCAGGAGGCTGTAGCTTCTGTGTCTCTCCCACAAAGCAGAGGGTAATGTTAGGGTTAGCAAGCCTGATAAGAGGACACATACAAGATTTACTCCTCTGCAAATAAACACAGGGGTCCATGAATAACTAAGCCGTATTCAGAACTTAACAAAATATTCAGGGCTGACAAACAGTAACGTTAATAAGCAGTAAGGGCACAGCTACGTGCTGACACTCCTACAGACAAACACTCTGAGCCTCTTGCAGGACAGCTGCTTGCTTTAACACAGACATTTAAACTCAGAAGGCAATAATTTAGCTTCTCCTGACTGTCAAAGCTCTTCCAATCTGTCCGTCTTTCTAGCAGAGACAAGGACAGTTTGCCAGTAGCTTCTTGTGGCTCCCTGTCAGGTTGAGGTAACCATCAAATAACTAATCGTTTAGTCTGTAAAATGTCAGAAACCAGTAAGAGATGGCACATCATCATTCCATGATATTCAGATTAACATATTAAATTTAGTCTGACCTATTTTCCATATAATTAACAATCATAGTAAACTGGTAATAATTTAGCATTTTTGCTTAAAAATGACTCAAAACAATCAAAAGATTACTGAAACATTTGGTACTGGTATTACATACAGGTAATGGAACTGACATGAACAATGGGCGTCAACGGGGGCCCAACAACAAAGTTTTGCCCCGGGGCCCCCAGGAAGGTGACTCCGTCCATGTCCAGGTGACTGAAACAGTGCTGTTAAACGCCTTAAGACCTAGCTAGTATTAGCATCCCCGAGTTAGCTATTGCTACGTAATAACGTGTTAATAAACTCTGAATATCGGTTTAGAAAATGCAGATTAGTGCAGTCCAGACTTTCTCACCTGTGCAGGACTATGCTGAACGCAGGTAGAAGTTTGTCCGTGGTCCAAACTGAGGGAGGGGACGGCGGTGGGTCGTAGTTTTCTCACCCCTTCGCCCCCCATCGCCTCCCAAACTAAATGTCGCTCGAAGTCCTCCGGTTTGAAATGAAGACTGCAAACTCTATGGTTTTTCAGACAGTCCACCGCAGTGTCCTCGTCATATTTAGGATTGTTTACTGCTCTCAGCCACAGTTTACAACGCTCGGCATCCTTCACTGGAAACCGGTAATAGCTGAGTCCAGTCCGGCGCCTCCTCTTACAGCTCGGTACGATACAGCTGGACACCATGACGGGTAAAAATACACGTTTCTAAAACCACCACGACACCTCAGCTCCAGATCCAGTCCCCTAAACCAGATACGAAAACCTATGGAAATGAAATCTGACGCTCGACTTTCTACACCCAGTTTCCAGCGGAAACGCATGACAGAGACGCGCAATGCATGCCGGTTATTGTAGGACTTTCCCATTAATACAGAGGACACATTAATTAGTCCTGTTTTCTGCTGTAAACCTGCAAGGTCTTTTTCCACTGCACCCTTTTAAAAAACAACTCTCTCTTTAGCGGTGAAAGTGCTCTTGCGCATGTTTAGGATTTCTAGCTCACTTTATACGGCACATAAAAACATTATTTTACATTATTTACCTTAGCTCGGCTCGTGTCATCGCCTGGCAGAGACGTCTTGATGTCTTCCTGCTGTCTTCCAGAGAAAACAGTCGGGATTACATTGGACTTGAGAATTTTTCGGGGCGTTGTTTTCATAAGTTCTGCCTGTATGTCCGGTTCATAATCCTCTGATTTAAAATGCTGACTACAGACCCTTATATTGCCGTATTTGTTTACTGGTGTGTTTTCGTCAAATTTGGGGTTCTGTATGGCCTTTAACCACTTTCTGCATCGCTCCGGGTCTCTGGTGGGCAGAGAGTGGAACACGACTCCCCGGGACCGCGCCTTCTTGTAGCCCTTACAGCCCGGCACGGAGCACACCCCCGGCATCGTTAAAAACAACACCTGAGCAAAGTGTATTAGAAACGATGGATTATACACCGGCTGCTGCCACCATTTCGGAGTTGTTTGTGGTGTTACAGTGACCAACAGTCTGCTCCAGCAATTGGTGAACGTGACCGCTAAACGTAAACACAAAACAGACGCTGCCGTCTTGAATTCTGGGAAGTGTAGTAGTAAGAGTTTAAAATAATAATAGGCTATTTTCTAAATTAATATCCATCCATCCATTTTCCTAACCGCTTGTCCTCGTAAGGGTCGCGGGGGGTGCTGGAGAGAGGCGGGGTAAACTCTGGACAGGTCGCCAATCTATCGCAGGGCCGACACATAGAGACAACAACCATGCGCACACACGGACAATTTAGAGTCACCAATTAACCTAACATGCATGTCTTTGGATGGTGGGAGGAAGCCGGAGTACCCGGAGAAAACCCACGCAGACACGGGGAGAACATGCAAACTCCACACAGAAAGGCACCCGGCCGACCCGGGGATCGGACCCGGGTCCTTCTAGCTGTGAGGCGACAGTGCGAACATAAACTAGTTTTTAAAAAGTAATGCATTTATGTCTTGTTTTGTCTGACCAACAGCCTAAAGACATTCAATTTATTCTCTTAAAATACTAAGTCAACCAGAAAATATACATATGTTTGCATATAAATATCTAAGAACAAAGTTTAACTGGTGAATACTGGTGGTGAGTAAAGGGCAGATAATTCTCAATTTGTCCTTTAGGATAAAAGTACAGGGTACTGTGTTTGTAAACGGCCTGTACGCTGTAAAAAATACACAAGTAAAATACAGATATTTGTCATCTTTTTCGTTTTACAAGCATATACCTATAAAAGAGAGTAAGTCTGGTTTTTAAATAGATGTTTTGTAAAAAAGTAAAAATTTGTCATTTTACACTATAAGAATCTACTGTTTTTTTTCCATAGTTGTGCTGTTTTTAACTGGTTTTGACTGTAAAATTACTACAGTGTAATTTTACAAAAACACTGCATCATAAAGTTGCTAAACAGTGACAGTTAAATTACGGTAAAATACCAAATGTTATTTTACAAGAAAGCAAGAAAATGTTGCAAAATAAACCTGTAAATAAGCTGTTTTTCAAAAGAAAGACCCTGTAGGTAAACAGTCTTTGTAACTCGCCCACATCTCATCACAACATAGAGTATTATATAAGGTGGTAGATGATGATCTATTAAATTTGATGATAAATTTAAATCATTTGTGATTTTTTGGTAAAAATCTGTACGTTTGCTGTTGCATACTGTTTATAGATGGAATAATATTATTGAACAAACAACAGTTTACTATAATTAAAAAATGTCAAACATTTAAATTGCAAAATCCAATTTTATTCTGCAATTTTAGAAATGTTTTTTTATAATGGTGACATGATGTAATTCTACCAAAGTTGGGCTGTAAAAGCACAGTGAGTATATATGAAAAAAAATGTAATTTTCAATGGAAACATACTGTAAAATAATACAATAATAATAATAATTACTAATAAATAAAATAGTGATGAATGTGGAATTTTACCATAATTTTACAACTTTGCTGCATACAGTGTATGCAGAGATCCTTTATACACTTTCAAAAATAAAATAATAAAAAAACGGTGAAGCGTCTGTCAGCAAAGTTGCCAAACAGTTATTGTTGCGTAAAATACCAAATGTTATTTTTACGGCATGTTTCCATAAAAAACATCTCTAAAATAAAAATAAAAAGAAAATGCTGCAAAATAAACCTGTGAGTAAGATGTTTTCCAACAGAGAAATTCAGATTGTGGATCTTAATGTACACTAGAGATTATATTACTAGATTAGACTAAACTAGAGTGTGTGGGACAATGCTCTCCAATCACACTGTGCTGCCAACAATTCAACCTTAGTATCATCAATCCACAAAAAACGAACTGTGGAGTGTCAATGTCCTCTTTGGCAAACATCAGGTGTGATACAAAGGTTTTTTTGAGACACACATGCAACAGTATGTATGGTGTAAAAGAAAACGGGATGCCAACATGAAAACATCATCCCAGCAGTGAAGTACGATGGAGGGAGCATCATGATTTAGGGCTGCTTTCCTGCCTCGGGGCCTGAACAGCTTGCCATCATGGAGGAGAAATCTAAATCCCAAGTTTACCAAGGTTTCCATCAGGATAATGTCGGAGTGTCTGTCTCCAAAGCTAAAAAAAAAGTTGGGTGATGCAGTACGACAATGATGCTAAACATCAAAGTAAATCAACTAGAGAATGGCTTCAGTGACAAAAATCCACCTTTTGGAGTGGCCCAGCCAGGGCCAGACCTCAACCCTAAGGAGATGCTGTGGAATGATCTCAAGAGATCCCTTCACACCAGATGTCCATCCAAAGAATATGTCCGAGCTGAAGCAGTTCTGTAAAGAAGAGTGGTCCAGAGTTCCTGCTGGACATTGTGCAGGTATAATCCACAGCTACAGAAAGCGCTTTCTAGATGTCAATGCTGCCAAATTAGGTTCAACCGGCGACACTGTTACCTTTACTTTTTCTACTATCACTCTGAATGTTCAATCGGTGTGTTCAATAAAGACGTGAAAAATCATGACTGTTTGTGTTTTATCAGCTTAGAAATATTATGTTTGTTGATATTACTGACTTTGGTGAAGATCAGGTCACAATTTATCACCAATTTAATCAGAGAACCAGGAAATTGCAAACAGTACCATTGCTTCTTCTCCCGAGTCAAATTGACATGCCTCTGTTTTGTTTACAGCTGTGAACCATCTGTCTCTGTGTTCTGGCACATTACACGTTTACACATTTAAATATTTGACAAATATTTCAAACAAACAATAAAGCTATGATAAAATATTTTTTCATCTGTGTATCAGATGATCATCATCATCTGCTTATTTTCATTGAGTGAAGAATATCTGGTGAAGTTTGGATCATCTGATCTATTCCAACAGGTGGAAGTCTGGAACTATTAATGCAGGGCAGAGTCCATGTTTCAAGGCCATTTCTCCTCCACTGATTTTTTGGTTTTCGGTTTTCATTCAGTGTTGCACAATGAACTGAACATGAGCAGAATCAGTATCTTTCTTACAATATGTTGAGTGATATTTTTATTGTGAATTATTTATTTTGATGTTCTTTTGAGTTAAAGGACACAGGAATCACATACATTTACTCCACTTGTTTTTTGCTGGTGCACTTTCCTAGAGTGTGTAAAAACCCTGTATGCTGAAGAGAAAATATTTTGACTAATTTAGGGGTAATGGCACTGAAAATTAATGTCCAGAACACTAAGATGGCATATGTGGCTTTTACAGGTGTGCAGGCTTTTGAGCGAGACTCGCTCTTCTAACCAGTCACATTTATTAAGGGAAAAAAAGCTGTCCAAACCCAACTGGCCCTATGTGAAAAAGTAACTGAAGTTGAGTTCAGTTTCACCTGCCACACCCAGGCCTGATTACTGCCTGACCTGCTGAGTCATGAAATCACACAGAAGCTGTCTGACAAAGTGAAACACACTAAAAGATCTCAAAAACAAACACATCATGCTGCGATCTAAAGAAATTTAAGAACAAATGAGAAACAAAGTAATTGACATTTATCAGTCTGGAAAAGATTACAAAGCCATTTCTAAGCCTTTGGGACTCCAGCAAACCACGGTGATGGTCTGAGGCTGCTTTGCAGCTTCAGGACCTCAACAACTTGCCATAATTGATGGAACCATGAATTCTGCGCTCTACCAGAAAATCCTGAAGGATAATTTCGGGCCATCAGTTGGTGACCTCAAGCTCATGCACACTTGGGTTATGCAGCAGGACAATTATCCACAACACACCAGCAAGTCCACCTCTGCTCTGCTCTGTCCACCTGCTTGAAAACCCCCCAATGTGGCTGAATTAAAACAACTCTGCAAAGAAAAGTGGGCCAAAATTCCTCTACAGCGATGTGAAAGAGTCATTATCACAAACACTCGATTGCATTTGTTGCTGCCAAGAAGGGCACAACCAGTTATTAGGTTCAGGAAAAAATTACTTCAGTTACTTTTTCAGATAGGGCCCTGCAGGCAGGTTTGGACAGCTTTTTTCCCTTAATATATGAAATCATCATTTACAAACTGCATTTTGTATTTACTTTGGTTATCTTTGTGTAATATTAAAATTAGTTTGATTATCTGAATTAAAGTGTCACAAATATTCAGAAAAATAAAAAAAATCAGCAAGACAAATACTTTTTCACAGCACTGTATAGCCTCACAGCTAATAGGTCCTTGGCCAACTGGAGGGAGCTTTTGTGGTGTGAAGTTTGCATGTTATTTTATATTATTATGTTATTGTTTTATTATTGTTATTATTATTCATAATTTTTATTTATAATAAATAAATAATGTCTCCCTGTGCTTGCATCAGTTTCTTCCAACACTCTCAAGACAAACAGTTTAACTGCTGACTGTAAATTGCCCATAGTGTCAAGTATTAATGGACTGGAATGGTAGTATGTCTCCATAAGTCAGCCCTGGGATAAACTAGTGACCTGTCTGGGGTGTAGCCTGCTTTTTGCCCAGCTGGGATGAACAGGATAAGCTGTTTAGATAATGGATGGACCGAATTTCTGTGACTACCAACAAAGAGGTGTGAATGTTAAACAACTCAATACAACAACAACATTTCATAAATATTTGAAATATCATAAAGTTATAAAACATTTCTGATCTGTGTATCTGTATTTTCACTGAGTGAAGAACATCTAGTGACTTTGGATGATCTGAGTTTGTCCAACAGGTGGCAGGCTGGAATTAATAATGAAGGGCAGAAGTGTCTCCATGTTTCAGTTTGTTAGAAAATGACAAATTATTCTTTAATTTCCCCTCCACTGACTTCATAGGTTTTTTTGTTGTTGTCTAATTAGGATGTTATTCAGTGTTACACAATAAACTGAACATGAGTACATTATATGGTCGACCCCTGCATTTTCTCTCCTATAATACTGTATGTTGAGTGGCATTTTATTGATAATATTTGTATGGCGTTACCTTGTGTTAAATTACATTGAAATCACATGTACATTTCCTCCAAATTCATAATAAGGTGATGATGTTCCCACTTGCTTACTTCACCATACTTGTCTGTATGGTAAAACACTTTCACTACTTCATACACATGGAGTAACTGCACAGAAAATTAATGTCCAGAACATTAACATGGCATGTGTGTTTTTTACAGATCATTACACTATGTAATGATCTGTTAACACACATACTACACATGTTCTTCCTTAATGAACTGTGGGACAAAACTCCTTTCAGAAAAAGCTATCTTGTCTGGATAACTTGGGCGATATACTGTAGCTCTGCACTGTCTAACTTTAGCTGTAAGCCTCTGCCAAATTTCACACTGGGTTCCCATTGTCTACATGTGTGAAATCATACATATTTTCGTTATGTAATTATTATGTTATACACATCTATAATAAACATGATTAATAATTACCCCAGTGCCACGTTGAATGACTGGGTCTTTTGCAACTTTGTGTTCCCTCACAAATTGTATGTAAAGTTCGGTACCTTTAAAATTGCACTTAACTACAGTACTTAAGTAAATGTACAAAGGTGCTTTTCGCCACTGACTTTGACTTAGTCTCAGAGCCGGCCCTAGGCGAGATTACGGTCTGGCGCCCCGTATTCAACCGGCTATTAACCCCCCCATATTTCACACTTGATAAATCAGCAGAATGTCTCTGAGGTCGGATCCAGTCTTTCAATGTGCTCTCTTTCTCTCTTTCCACCACTCTTTAATATATTTGTCCATATTTCCCCCACTTATTCCTGGGCATGGTCACTCTCTCGCTCTGTCAGGTGGAGGTGTGCGTGTGTGTCTGTGCGGGCAGGCGGAGGGGGGCGCGTGCCGGCTCAGGAGGGCGCAGTAACCGAGGAAACGGGGTTGTGGACGGATGTAAAAGGACTAACTATCGCGTATCACTTTATTGTGGAGAGAATCATGAGGGGTTCATGCAGGGAGAAAAGCCCAAATAAGTAACTACACTTTAGAAAACAAGCTCAAAATACAATATTTGCAAGCGACTTTTTTTTTAGGGCTTGAAGCTGCGCCCCCTCCAGCAAGTGCCAGGAGCCGGGCCTGCTTAGTCTCATATGGTGTGAATACATATTTAAAAAAACAAACAAACAAACAAACACAACAGTAAAAATACCCTTTATTGTATTTTAACAAATACAATAAAGGTCTCACAATCTGAAACCATGTTTAACAAGTGTTTTTTTGCTTTCATAAATACAATAAAGTTTTAACTGATTTGAAAGTGAGCTCCAAACAGAGTTCAGCAGTTTTATGTCGAACACCCTTTTACCACTAAAGGTGCATAAAACAGACTAATTTTTTTTTACCTTGCTTTAACTTTTCTGGCTTCTTTGGTTTCGCTCTCTTTTTTGTGCAGGCTGTTCGCAAAGCTTGGATAGGAAATTTTATAAATGCCAGTGGTATTCATAAACTTTCTCCTTAAACCATGTGCTGGAAGTCTGGAGGGTTTTCTGTAGGGAAGTGCGGTGCTGCATGTGCGGGAGCAGTGAATCCTTCTGGCTCTGAATGGTTGTTACAAGCGCAGTCGGTTCTTGCAAATTTCACTGTATAAATTTTTAAAGATATATAACAACATGTTTATGAAAATATGACTGACAAGTTACCATTATGTCTTACAGAGATATATCAGAAAACACAGCATGCTGCCATGGATGGATTATGAAATGGTACTGGTGACAGACATGTAAAGGACCCCCACACATCTGAAAGAAAAACACAGCAATCAAAAAACATGCAGCCATGTTGTTTGTGTTTTTTTGTGTGCCTTTGAAGATATATTACATATGTCTCTGTGGCAATTTAGCATTTTTTGTGGTTATTTTGTGTCTCTTTGTGGTTGCGATGCATATTTTTGTGACCATTATGTATTACTTTGTGGTCGCTTGTGTCACTTCTGGGATATTTTGTAGGTGAAGACCCCTTTGGGCCCACCCTGGGTACAGTTCCCGATAAACCAGTAATCCGTCTTTGCATTGTGCAAATAACTGAAAATGTCACACTGCATACACACATGTTAAAATTCAACACAAAGCATAAAGAGTGCAATGTATTTTATATTCTGTCTATTGTGGTCTGATACAAATTCACACTAGTATTACCACTTTGAGTTTGATACTATGGTGTGAATGAGTTATCTGAACACTGCCAAATGTGTTGGTGGTTCTGGGACAAAGTTTACTGAAGCTCCTCTGGGTGAAAAAAGCCCCATTCAGTAAAACATCTGGATAAGATAGGAGGGGCAACCCCTTGTGACGCACCAACACCCCACATACTTCTCCTAACACATGTTTTTTGTTCTGGACACAATTAATCCACAGCAATTTCTGTAATGACTGAATTGTTTAAGTAAGTTTTTAAAACAAGTGTCTTTGGTTTTTGGGCTGTTCACAGACAAAACAACAGATGTGAAGAAGTCATTTTGGGCATTTCTGATGTTTTACAGTCCAAATGCGTAATAGATCAATCAATAAAATAGTACTCAATAATGAAAATTTTATTTTATTCACACTATGTACTGGATATGCACATCCAGTTGATTGGTCTGCACCAACTCTATCAACTTGACAGAATATGTTTTATGATTATCAATATTATTTTGTAATTGTCAATTGTTTGCCCTATAAGTTCATGTTAAAAACAACACGTTTTTTATTATATGTGTATTTGTGATCCACGGCAGTAAACTGCTGCTCTTTAGCATCTCTGTGATGCTGATTCAGTTATTCACGTATTTAAAACGTTATAACAAAAACAAATCCTCAATCCAGTTGCTGAAAGTAGTGGCAAGTAAAATGTGTAGCAGACTTCTAAAAGACATTGGTATTTTCATTAATAATAACGTTGTGTCACACAGATTGTCAACATGAACCAAACATTACTGCAGTCCTCTTGTCTGGGTTCTCGCCAGCGCGGAGGAAAAAGTAGTTCCAACACATTGGAAGGACTACGCTGTATACTACGATCCTTTTCAGCTGCCTGGGACATATTTAAGTGTAAAAAGAGAAATGTTTAAGCACGTTACGATGTTGTGATTCTACATTATATATATGTTTATAAGCTGTTGAAGTTTGTGGTTGACGAAGCCATATTTTAGCATCGCTGCTGTGAGTACTGAACACACCTATAAATAAAATAAGCTGTCAAATGATACTGCGCTCTTCATTTAAACACTTTAACCATTTCCTGCGATTATTGCTTTGCATTCGATGTTTGGACATTTATTTACATTTCAGTTTCAGCCTTTTTTCCTTCATTAAAACGAAGAAACAGAGGAGTTATAACTTATGTGTCAAACAAGAATTTATGTGATGACGGAACATGCAGTTAATTGATTACTTTTTACGTTTAATGTCACATGTAGTCCTTTCTATGTATATTCTAGTTTGCTATATAAGCTTGGGTGAAAATATATATATGTTAGCAAAATAATTTAAACTTTGAGCCAGAGAGAAATATATGGCTTAATGGGGCTTTATACTTACAAGTTCAACAGATAGTTAGCGACGTCTGCATCAGTTCGCAGATTCTTTTCCTCTTTTAATTTTCTCCACCTTGTGAAGCAGTAAGAAATGTTTATCCTTGTTTTTACTCGCAAACGGTCGCTTTCCTTTCTCGCCCTCAAACCTTCTTCAGATCGACGAACTGGTTTCGATTTTTTGGCCGCAGGAGCTGATGTCTGATTAAATCCAGAGAGTTGTGTTGTTTTCTCTCGTTGCTTTTCCATGAATAACGTTATCTTTTTGAAAATAATTTCTTTAAATGCTGTTGAAATACAGGCTCATGACAACTCATGACAGTTAGCTTGTTTTTAAAAAGCAAACTGATTTCCGGCAATAACAGCTACATTTCCGGTATAGACCCTTCAGAGTAAAAGCACAGCGAGGACTAGCTACACATAAACATACATAAATATACATACTCAAGCTACAGATTATAATGAAACTAGTCATAACATCAGAGATCAACCTAATCCTCAATTTTAAGAAATTACAATGAATAAAATTGCTACAGTCAAGTAGAAATTATGCCAAATATGTCCATTTGGAAATTCCTCTTCTCTCTCAACTCTCTCCACCTGCTCAAAACAGCACAACAGAAATTCTAGATCTAAAACTAAGTTAGTCTGTTTTTTCACTTTTCTCCACAAGAGGCTTTCTTTTTTTGCCTTTCTTGTTCAGTACACTGTCTTTTCTAATGTAGCTTGCTTGCCTGTCTGTCAGCCATATGGAAACCTCTTGTAATAGGGGAAGATGACCTGAAGCGCCTGAGCTCCCGCCTCGAAGTTAGAAGAGCGAAAACTGTGAAAACCTCTTTTATATGGCAGAAACTGCACCAATCACAAAAGTAATGACTGGAAAATATACATTATCAAGAAGGAAACCTGTGTTTTAGGTCCATTAGCTGGTCAGTTCTGTATTTTATCAATGCTGAAACTGCAAAAATTGCTCAAATTGTAAGGCCAGACTGCTGACATTGACTGGAAACAAAGTCTATTTTCCCATAATCCTATATATATATATAATGCCATGGCAAATAAGAGTGTTTTAATGTACTGAAACTAAGTTATCCTGCAAATTAGTTTGTAAAATACAGTATGTGGACGTCTCTGATCTTTATACTTTTAGCAAACTGCTCAATTTCTAACTCATAACGTTTTCACTGTGATGTTGTACATGTTTTTTGGTTGATGCTTGCTCGTCATCTGTTAGTATCTCACTTTATATGACATGATTCCACCTTTTTATCCACACTCCACCTTTGATAGACAGAATTCAGCAAGAAATGACAGCGATTACAGCGATAATGCTAACTTATTGTCAAAATACAGCTGCAAAAAGTTATGTAGAAAAAAATGACCTGTGCGTGTCCAAAAACATCAACTTAGCAACAACAGCCAAAAACAGGCAGTTTCACAAATCCATTAGTACGAGGAGCCATATGAAATGTTGCAGTTGTTGAAAACCGGAGGAAAATCCTCAAAACATCAAAGCAGTTTTATTATAGTACTTGTAATACTGTATGTTAAATTGCAAAAGCTGAATGAGGAAAGCGAGATTTAGAGTCTTTTTGCCGTACTGCTGTCGATGAAGTAGGCTGTTAATGGCTGGACTAACCTGTTAGGGGACCTTGCAGGAAAATGTGCTGTTGAGCTCTTGTTGACACCCCCCACTCACCATCCTCACCACCCAGTGTTTACGAACCCTGTCTCCTCCTAATTTCCATTAAATCAGTGCAGTCAGCGTTCCTGTGCCGGAATAATACTAACATAGATACTACAGTTTGAATATGAATGGTGCTCAGGTTGAGTTAAAGCATCTTTAATGGATTAGCAACACTTGATAATATAATGTGCTCCAGTACAACTTTACCATCCACTATGACGTAAACAATAAACATGTATAGAAATATCACGTCTCTGACAGTTTCAACAAAAACTGAGAAATGATGACATCACCTGTGTATCTAACAATCAGTGACTCAAACTGGGTGATTGTGGTTCAGTTGATAGGGGATTCCATTACGAACACCAGGGTTCATGGTTCAACTCCTGGTTCCCCCAATTCCTGGCCACATGTCGAAGTGTCCCTGGACAAGACACTAACCCTGAATGAAAATTTCAACAAGGGGATAAATAAAGTATCAATTATTATTATTATTATTATTATTATTATTATTATTATTATTATTATTAATACCATATGTTTTTAAATTAGGTAATATTTGCTTTAGTAATTACATATATTCTCTTACAAATTAACAAAGTGACATGCAGTTAACAAGTTGTTGTTGTGGAGGCCTCTGTTCATAGTGTGGTATTAATTTCAGGAATTTAAATATAGTTCATAAAGATGCAGTGAATGCAGCGTTAATGTTAATAAAGCGGAGGTAAACGTGCGGTGACTCCCGCAGCATCTCTCTGTGCGGGACCATCATGTCACTGTGCTCGGCGGAGGGATACAATAACCAGTGTCATCGTGGTGCTGAGGCTTTTGCAAAGCAAAAATGTCTGCCTAAGGGAAACTCGTAACTGATATATATAGAGGATATTTTCCCAGGTATTGCTATTTAAACTCGCATTTCGCTATTTGGGAGCATATTGCAAGAAAGCGAGCCTTCACCAGAGCACCCTAGTTGGGATTTTAATCGGAGAAAAGGTAAAATATGAACGGGAGTTTTTTTAAAAGCTTTCGGACCTGTGAAAGAAGTTGGGAGTTGAGGAAGACCATCATTGCGTTTTGTATTCCGGAGATAGGGATTGAGATTGTCATTTACAATATTTGTTTGCCCGTGTTACTTATCTTGAACTACTCTGCAATTGACGTTTAAGTCGTCAGATGTTATCCTGTGTACTCATGTCTACATGGACCAGAACCGCCGCAGCTGGTTGCAGGTTGCTCGCTTTTCTCACTCCATACGAAACAGTAACTGCAGCTAGCGTTAGCCAGCTAGCTAAGTGACGTTAGGTGCCTCCGCTGACAGCCGCCGTCGTTACACTTCATCAAAATCTGCCTCACAAATCGCTGACATTAACATCGTTAGGGAAAGACTAATCAGTTTGCCATGTACATGTCTTATCGGTCGCATGCGGTGTTGTTACACAGAAAGACTGTTGCTGGCTTTAACGAGCGATGCTGTCCATTCAGAGCGCTCCCACCAACCGTGTTCAGTCATTTTAATTTACACACTGTGAAAATAAAATGCATGTGTGCGAAGTAAATCTTTTGATCACTTATGTTGACAGTGTCTCTAAATGGTGCAGCGCTAGACCCAACTTTGCTCCGCAGCGATAGTCTTTTATCTGCATCCATAACAAACACCTCACGCAGTCGTTCCCTGTGGCTCCAGTGCCCGGTGTTAAATACGCCTGCAAAGATGTGACCTGACGGATTGTGTCTTCTGCAGGTTTCTAGATCGCAAGGATGAATCCTCAGCAGCGGATTGCCGCTCTTGGAACAGACAAGGAATTAAGTGACTTGCTGGATTTTAGTGCGGTAGGGTGGCTTTTTCTTCTTTGAGTCAGAATTAGTTTTATTGGACAAGAACGTTTTCGATTTCGAGTTTCTAGTGACACTTTTTCACAGTGCAATTCACAGTGTTCAGGAGATGCATGGATATGCAGCAAGGAGAACAAAGCTGAACAAAAACATGCTGTGTGTGTACTGGAGTTTTTTTTAGGGACCATTGAGCTAAACAGTGTCACATACAAGCTGATTTAGTGTATACGTGGCATGCAGAAATGTATCATTATTTGCAGGCACTGTGCCTGATTAGGCTTTCGAATCAGGTTAAAGCATCCAAAACATGGTAAACAACAGGAAAGATAAAACCAACACACGTGTATATGCTGGTACGTTATGTTAACACAGATGTATGCATGGTGCATATGAAGAAATGTGATTAGTTACAATATTTCATACTGTATAGCAGGTGGTTATGTATGTATGTGTACGTACAGTATGCTCCAACTTATATTGGACAAGTGATGGATGATATATGTATTCATGTTATTGCATAATGTAAGTTTAAAACTTGATGCCGTTATGAAGCATTATAACTTATTACAAATGATATTACATGTCTCGCTTCTTGGTACCATGCAGCTCTGAGAGATGCGATTCCGATGTTTTGACTAAAATTTTACAAGCTGTCCTTGCACGAGCTGCTCTCAGAATAATTGTAGCTGACAATCTGAATGGTTGCTTTCACACAGTCGAGTCTTTGCTCTAATTGTAGCTACATGTCCGTATCCTTCCTTTTATAGATGTTCTCTCCACCTGTAAGCGGAGGGAAAAACAGGCCCACCACACTCGGAAGCAGTCAGTTCAGTGCATCAGGTAGGAGTTGATCCCTCAGAACTGTTTCACTAAACCCTCTTAATATGGAGCCTCTCCATCCATGCTCGCATGACTCATAGATCTGCACACAAAAATCAGTTGTTTACTGACTTCTATCTTTGTTTAAATAGTTTTTGAGTTTATTTATAAATGGAGGCTGAGGGAAAGGGGTCTTAGTTTTCAGTCTTGCATGTGATTCTTTCCCTCCTCTGTGTGTGACGCTTGTGTGCGCTGTTCACATCTGGTGCTTGAAACATGAGCCCTCCACCTGGAATTGTAGTGCGGTGCTAGGGCTAAGGCTGATTACCATCATAGTGTAATACAGTGAATGTTAGTCATGTTCTACCTTACTGTCAGATACATAAATAAGACATAAATCAGACATCTCTTAGCTGCTTTGATGTTAAGTCTCAGCGCAGTGTGAGCTGTGTGGGAGTCAAAGTTTTCCAACCAGAGTTGGAGCTGCTTGTGAAGTGAAATATTCTCTCATTGAGTGATTGTGTAATTGTCATTTTCTTTAGGTAGCAGTTTTATAATAGCTTTCTTCCTCTGATATTCCTCACATACACACATTAATAGTCACATTATTGATCTCTTTTTGCACCTTTGTTGTTAAACAAGTTTGTGGGTGGTTCGGTTGTGATAACATGAGTTCAGCTTCCCTGCTTCTGAATTGCTTCCTGGCTATAAACGCTACAGGACATTAATCCCAAGCACATGTATTGTCTGATGTGCTACTAGAGAAAGTCAACAATCAAGCATTATGTTTTCTGAAAGCATGTTTTGTGTGCACTCACAAAGCCCCGTTGTAGTCCAGTTATCTGTGAAGCGAAAGACACACGCTTAGTGGAAACAAAACGAAAAGACGACGAAACAAGAACAGAGCTGTCACACATGAACTATGGAGTTGTGAGGGTGAATTTCAGAAAACTGTAATCATTCAAGTGAGGAGAATGGTATGTGTGGTCTTCTCAGTAAAGCAAACAACAAGGAAACTCTTGTCTAAGTTGTATCCTTTTTTTATTTTTATTTTTTTTTTTGAAAATCACATTTCCCCGGTGAGGCTCCCGCAAAGATGGTCTTGTTAGGTTTCAGACCAACGTTGTTCTGGTTGTTTTAAGGGTGCTTTTTTAACATGTGAACAACACATTACATACACATTTTAATACAATCTAAACACACATAGCAACACGATTAAACATCTAAAATTACTTCTGAGTTGAATCAGATCTTTTTCTGCATCAGTATCAACAAAACGTGTCACAGATGGGATGTTAATCTGCGCTTTTTAAAACCAGAATGCATTAGATTATACAGGTATTCTTGTAAACTGGTAACTCTGTGTGTTTTGTAATTGGGAAAATCAAAGCCAGGAAACTGTGTCATATCTAAACACACTGATGATACAGAATGAAACTAGTGATTCTGCAGAGATGTACACGTTCTTTTTTTAAACTAGATTGCATCATCTATATAGTGACTGCATACTACAACAGTCGTGTGTGTGTGTGTGTGTGTGTCAGCCATGTATTTTGTTGAGAAGCTACTGCTACATGGGTACATTTAGTATATAGTAAGATGTGGACAGCCACCTTCAGGCTGGACCTTGCCCTCTGTGACTTCCAGAACAGACCAGCATCAGCAGGGGGCTTTTTTGTTTGGAATAGAAAAGAAATGTGCAGCCAAAGCTTATTGTCATGGCTGTGTGTTGTGTGATGAACAGCTTTCTCCTTTAGAAACATAACAAAGTCTACATATGGACTGCATTCTGTACTAAAACTATTTTAAAAGGGCTCAGCCTAATTCAAGGTTTTATTCATAATATGTATTTGTTATAAGGATTTTGTCAGACAAATGTTATTATGTTTAATATTTCTTTGATTATTTAGTCTGTCCTCTGTCACAACAGTTTAATAACCATGTTTTTCTGTATCAGCCTACATATTATTTTTTCCAAATGTCAATTATGGCCAGTACATAACAGTACTTACCATGATATTTCTTACATGTGTGTATGGATGGATATAGTATAGTACACTTCATGATCTACATTTTGTTCTTTTAATCCTTAGATAATATCAGTGCCCTATTTGTTTCGTCTGTACTAAATTGCTAACAAAATGGCATGTTATTACAATGATTCAGCTCAAACACAATGACACTTGCTTTGGCTTATTGTTCGCAGTGCTTTTCATATTCTAATGTAATTTTGATAAATGAAAAATTAGATTTTAATTATTATCCCGCAGTAATGAAGACAATAAGGAAAACCTGTTGTGATTAACTCTTTCTTGTTTGGTGGGAATAAACTGAATATATACTGGACATATATAGAATGGAAAATAGTTCCTTAGTTTTTCAGCTTTTAGTACGTTTGTGGCTGATCTTGATCAAGAAACCTGAAAACACAAGGAACTGAATATGAAATGTAAAACATTTTTGTAGCAGATTTAGTTTTATATACTTTTAAACATATATAAGAAAAGTAGTAACATTAATACCGCATGTAGTTGGCAGATGTTAACTTTATTTATCATCAAATAAAGCAAAACTCGTCACATAAGTTGAATTTAACTGCTTCGCCTCAGTGTATATCGGGTAATTCCCTCGTCTTC
Source organism: Sandelia bainsii (assembly GCA_032362345.1). Lineage (NCBI taxonomy): Eukaryota > Metazoa > Chordata > Actinopteri > Anabantiformes > Anabantidae > Sandelia > Sandelia bainsii. The sequence goes on from JAUMHL010000018.1 coordinate 7,371,103, forward strand.
TCAGCCTGCAGTGTCTGCTCCTGTGTCTCTGATCCTCAAGGTAGAGGAAGAAGCACCTACATAAGTGATTGTGAACATAAGGCAGAGTGTGCAGACACAAGTGTGAAAATTGCAGGGAATGAGAATTTGGATTATTGCATCTCAGCTGGGCATAGCCACATAATTGAGGCAGACTGGGACTGGCAAGACCCTTCAAAAGTATGCCAGAGAAAGATGGATTGGAAAATATAGCCAAAGTGGCTCTAACAGAGACTCATCATTTCTACCTTCCAGCTGTGTTGATGATGCAAATTTGATGAGGCCATTGACTCTGGCAGTCTAGTGCAGTGGGGCAGTGGTTGGCTGCTGTTAAATGGGCAATTTTCATTTAGTAGTATGTAGTGCATGTGTTGGCTGTGACCAGCAGCAAATGTAGTTTGGTTTGTCAGTCATTTGGATCTCAAAATATATAGCCCTTTGTTTTTGTCTTTATTTTGCGAAATAAAGATTGGTTTAATCAAATCAATTTAAACCTAAACTGAATCCAGGAAGTAGTGGTTAGCACTATCGCCTCACAGCTCGAAGGACCCGGGTTCGATCCCCGGGTCGGCCGGGTGCCTTTCTGTGTGGAGTTTGCATGTTCTCCCCGTGTCTGCGTGGGTTTTCTCCG
>JAUMHL010000018.1:7372024-7473652 GCA_032362345.1 Sandelia bainsii
GACAGCTGGGATGGGCTCCAGCACCCCCCGTGACCCTTACGAGGACAAGCGGTTAAGAAAATGGATGGATGGATGAATCCAGGAAAGATGCATCGAGTTTGTATATTAATGAAAATTGTACTGTACAATTTTAAACTTTCCATTTTTTCCCGCACATGGTCTTGCTTAGACTGTAATATTTATTAATTCATCTGGATGTCTGAAGGAGGTCCAGGAGACCGAAACGTTTCAATTAATAAATGCTATAGCCTAAGCGAAACAGCATGTGGGAGTATTTTTGTGTTTCTTTATCAGGTGCTTCCCTTCCCCCACACCTTTTTGTTTTTCAGGATTTTAAATGTGTTGAAATTTGATAGTTCAGTTCATATATAATATCAGGTCATAGGAATGCATGGACATTTGTTCTGTTTGTTTCTTGGTCTTTCTTTTATATACCTGTTCTCTGTATCAGACTGTTTTTATTCACTCTCACCCATCTCCATAAATCCTACTTTATATGTTTGTTTATTTCTTATCTGATGTTGTATCCTGCATTTAGGCACTCTTTAACCAAATCGGTGAGCGTTGTCTGTCTCTAACTCTTTGCAAATAAAAAGAACGTTACCTTGCTTTCTGGGAATTCAGTACTGAATATTGCTCCGAATGATGGTGTGTTAGTGTAATTTATACAGAGAACTGGAGGACTGAGGCATCAACCCTTCTGACCCCGTGTCCCTGTGAAAACTGTTTGGTTCTTCCCAGTCCAGTTTTGACTTCATGTTCATTATTTGTATACATGCACTTGAAGCAGTCTTTGGTTTTTACCATTAGTACAGTTCATGTATACAAGAAGCCATTATGCCACACAGAGCCAAAAGCTTTCTGCAAGTCCACAAAACAGGGATTTGTTTACAGAGTGTGACTGTGGTCTGTTGTGAGACATTGGGGCATAAACATGATATGATTTAGGTGTAATAGGGGTAAAAGCTACTCCTTTCTTTGCACGTAGTGAGAATTTATCTATTGTATGTTTAGGTTAGGTTTTTAAACATTTATATATTTCTCAGCACTTCATTCATGATGCTGCCCAAACCAGAAGCTTTTCTTTTTTTAAACTGTTGTTCTGTGACGGAAATTATTCAATCCCAAGAATTGGATTTTATGGATTTCTCATTTAAGCTCTGTTCGTATATGGACCTAATTATTATGTCTGAAGGGTTTTAAAGATGTTTAAGAGTCTCTTAACATCACTGGCTTTGAAATTGTAAAAAATAACCAAGCTGATATTTGTCCTGTTTTCTTCGCTGTTTGCTATGATGACACTTTGCAATACATCAGTTTTGTTGCATGATCTTACATCAGGAGAATGTCATTCAGGTCTCTGAAATCTTTCCATTTGTGCTCCACTTGTGCAATAAAGGACCTTAGTTTTTCCGTTGGATGGGTTTTTACTGAATTAGGGGCTTGGGGAGAGTGCAGCTGTTTATGAATGACACAGTAGAGACTAAGAAAGGAGCAGTCAGTTATGATGGCTAGTGTCTGTGCTTCCTCTGTTAGACCTCCATCACCGTGTTCTCACAACAGGTTTACAAGAAATGTGTACTGTATTTTTGTTCACTTATGTTAGTTCCCAGACAAACAGTATTTTTCTTTGCTGTCATACAGGTTTTTGTAGAATGTTGTAGAAAGCTGCAAAGCAAAGGTCACTCTTCTGTATTCATTTTGTGCACATACACATAGTGAGCTGTATTAGGAGGTATCTTTGTCTCATCAGTTACAAATGAATTAATCATGTACTTGTGCTGCACAAATGTTGGTACATCTCTAATTTGTGCAGGCTCTAAACATTCTGTGAGTGTCAACATACTTACAGGATATAAAGAAATACAAAGTGCATCCACAATATGGACTGTAATGAAAGTGCAGAATTTAAACAGCAGCAGAAAATCAGTGTTTTAGGAAATTGTGATGGATTTACATTTTCTAATAATGTAATGATGACAGGTAGTTGACAAGTCACAAACAGGTTGATACTGTATCGTTACTGTGACAGTGTTTGTTTTCTGCCAAAATATATGATCTTGCAGTACAACGGAAGACATGACTTAGATTAGCATTATTTTACAGCATTATTTTAAAATTAAGTTTAATATTTGTTGTTTGACACCGGTAGCAGTCGGTTAAGATTACAGGAAGCTTGTGGTCTGTTTTAATACACAAAATCTTAACAATTACTTCAGACACTTAATCTTAATCAAGTGCTTGTGTTGCCTAAATCACCACAGACTGAACAGGGGATGCAAACCTGAGTTTGTAGTGTGACAGTTGACAGCCGCCTATTGATGAATCTGCAGCCGTTAATAAATATGTGGCTTCATTCATTCAGAAAACATAACATAAAGTAGTGATAATGTGTGACAAAATGTATTTGCTGTTGCAGTTTAGCTGTATATGAAATCATTTCTGTGAGTCCCATCACAAAGTTGCCAGAAATCTAATAAAAGCATAATACTGCATCTTACTGCAGTGTTGGAAGTACTGACCAGGACTAAGTAAGACAGGATAAAAATTCCCCTCCCTCTGTTGTATTCATCTTTCATCTAAGGCTTTGTTATATTCACTAATCCACCCTTTTCCTTTGGAAGAAGCCCAAAATATAGCCAAACATGCAAATATCACTCCCAGTCTACCAACATCCTTCCAGTGGTGACATCAGATGTTAAATACACATTTTAGTCTAATGCAGTACAGTGTGTATAGAGCAGAGTGTATGTTGATCAGATAGTCTTTGACCTTATCTTCTTATCTATCTGTTTAGTGATGGAAACATGGACATTTGTGACTAAACCATATAATAAATTTGTAGTTAAACCAAACAGTGTGGCGAAAGAGTTGTTTATTCTTTACAGCTTTGTCACTGCAAAGCCCTTCATACTGCAAATACAAATTAGGTTCACGTACAAATAAAATCATGTTGATTATTGCAGCTTTGCTGTATGAGATGAGTATGTCTCTCCATTCTGTTGCTGGATTTTGTGCATGATTGGCAGAGTACTTAAGAGTGGAGCTGCCTAATTAATTATTCTTACATATCAGTTGGTGCATTTAAGTTTTTTTTTTTTTTTTCCTTTAGCCTCTCGTGTCAGTGAGTAATCTTATTGTTCTGCCTGTCTGTGCAAGGAGAAGAGAAGGGACCCTTGAGCCCTGGTTAGAGATGGTAATCAGACAAGATGACAGCCAGGGGCCCAGAGAGAAAACACTGGCCATTGCTACATTCATTGTGTAAAAGCCCTCACTTTGACTACAAAATTTCACACTAAGAAATGTGGACCCATGTGCTATTAGTAACACATGCAATAGTCCATTTAGTAACAAAACTACCACAGTTGTGTATGTGGATGATAACACAGCCAAATGATGAAAGTGAGACAAAATAACTATATATTTTTCTCCATTAAGCTACTGAAGAAGAGGAAATGAATCTACCGTGTGCTAGCAGCAAAACACCATGTTTGTCAAGAAGAAACTTTTCTAGAACTCTGCTCAGTGGAGCATGATTTCTGGTTAGAGAAATGTCACCCACTTTCTGGTGAAGTATATAATTAGATTCACTATAAAAGGAGTTTCTGATCAAGGATGCATTACCAGGCTGACGGTTGAAATTTACATTATAATATACCACAGAATTATCAGCTACAAAATGTGTCATTGTTCAGCATCTCAAAACCGTATCATTCCACCTTTTCATCATTTTCACACAGAATTCTTGAAATAAATAGCGATGCGTAGAAAGAACCAGTTAAGCTGCATTAACCCCAGTTACGTTACATTAATAGTCTTTATGTTGAGCTGTTTGTGGAGCTTTGTGAATCAGAGGATTAGTCCATATGTTTTGATCTGTAATTACAGGTTTGTTTTTTCCTTTGCAGTTTCTACTTCTGCTTTTATGTTTCAGTCATGTAAAATCTGCTTGGATGTTGTGTCCAATCGTGCTGCTTGGAGTGCATATCATTTGTTAACATTGTCAGGTTAAAATATATTTGATATTGAAAAGTTTTATTGGTTACTAGCTATGTTATTATTTTTCTGAGCATACACAATTTCTTTAAATCATATTTTTTTGTTGATGTTCAAAATGAACAAATGGCATTATTGCATTTTGTTGAGACAGATGAAATTACAACAGGGACAATCAATAACACGGAGAACGTTGATGTTTTAGCTCTGCAATTATGTTTTGTTTATGGGGACTTTGGCTGTTACTGCAACACAATATTGTTTCAAACAGCAAGAACAATTGAGGCATCAAATATTTTTTTATGACTGTATCACATAAATTAGATTGTAAAGATCAGATATTATATTTTTCAACATATGCCAAATGGTGTAGCTTTGCACTTTGCTTGAAGTTATTGATTTTATTTGTTTATCTGTTTGGCTTTTGAAACACAGAGGTTTTCTTTAATTTAAAAACGACTTTTATCCAGTTTCAGTGCTCAGCTGTTTGGAAGTAGCCTGGCATACATCAATGCCAAGTCGTCTAGTTGTACGTCGCTTTTTGTTGTGTTGAAGCATATAAAGAAATGTGTTTTTGTATCACGAGTAATGTTTGAGAATATTAATTAGTGATTTTTTTATTCATTTCCAAACATAGTTAAGTTGACAGTGACGACCCAGATTTAATCTTCTTTAAGTAAGGCTCAATACATTATTTACATATTTATGCATAAATAGAAGAAATTCAGAAGAGTTCACAAACTTTCAAGCACTACTTTATGTCTGTTTTTAAATTATCTGTCACCTCTGAAGAATGCAAGTACATGTTTTTGGCACATCCTGATTTTTGTTAGATTAGAATAAATAGTGTCACAAAGTTTTCCTTTTAAAGTTTTGTTTTAGCTCAGTTTTGGGTATTGTAGTGTGCTAAGATACTTTCATAAGCTGTTGTTTTGGCTGTGATTTAGGGCTGCAGCTAATCACGACTTTCACTTTTTCAGTCAGCTAATCTGACAGATTAATCCTTTTTTTCTGTAAAATGCCAAAAAGATTGGAAATGTCCAGTTTTACAATGATTAATTTGAAAAATCCAATAATATAAAACACAGAAAACCAGAAAATAAAACATTTAAGAGGCTGGTGCAAGCACATATTTGTGAAGTGATTAATTATTTAAAGGAAACTGAACATAGAGAAAGATTTCCCCTTTCTTTTCGTGTGCAATGTAACATTCAGGGAGCCAGTGAGAACTTGTTCACTTGTTCAGTTGTTAGTGTTGGCGTGTGTATATACCATGTCCACCACAGGGAAATAATACAGGAAAGACAGGTTGAAAGAGACGCTACCACAGACAGTTAGTGTGCATCTCTTTGAAACACTGTAGTGTAAACAGAACACAAACACAACCACAGGGACACTGAATAAGCCTCTATTGTTTTTGTCGTTGTGATTTAGGTGCTCACAGCTTCTTCGCTGTGTCTTTCTGTGCGAGAGAATGTGGATAAACTTCACGTCCATTGAGCTCTGTTACTAATCTTGACTTGCTGACTGAGTTGTGCGTCTATCTCTCTGATAGGTTTGGATGAGCGGACCAGTCAAGCATCTTGGGCCCCAGGTGGCGAGTCCAGTCCTTCCTATGAGTCCTCCCGGGTAAGATGACCCACACCTTAACATGTCTCAATGGCCTTTCTGCTCCACAGCACATCATTTTACACTCATTACATCAAACTGGCGCATTCACACTGTTTTAATATCACCTTATTCTGAGAACCAGTCATGACTTGTTGTATGACTTGCAATATACTGACTAATGACTGTACACTAATAGGTGGTGGAATTCTTTAAATTTAAACAGATATGTCATGCATGGTGCAGTTACTGTAATCTGTTATTATTGCATCATCTTAGTTTTTTTAGTAATACATGAATATCAGCTAGAAATATAGTTTAATGCTGCACATAATTTTCATAACAAAAGTATATATATATTTCTCTCTAAAGCAAATCTGTGCTGAGAAGGAAAATGTTTTAATGTCCCTGATTATTTACTCAGCAGTTAACACTTGGATATTATCATGTCACCAAGACATTGAAGGTAGAACTTTTATCATTGTCATATAAAATAGAGAATCAGTGACATAAAAAGAATAAATAATGGACAAACTAAAGCCTATTAAAAGTTATATTCCCACTAGAGATCAGCAGTAAAAGATAAACATATGTACTGTTAAGTAACTTTTGCTCGATAGAATTTTAAGACATTTTATCACGTTTTGACAGACAACAAGAAAAGCAAACAATGATGAGAACAGCGCCGTGCCGAACCAGGCATGTGGCTGGAATAGAGTTATAGCCAGATCAGGTTAGTTTGATGCACACATCACAGAGCGTAGGAGCATCATCCGGCAGCAGCACACATGCTAATGTTTGGGCTACTGCTGCTGTGCACACCAGTATGTCAGGAGTGGGAGTGAAATAAAAAAGTCAAATTATGACAGAAAATTTGAGCAGCAGCAATACCGAAGAAGACATCCCGACAGACACAGGCCGAGGCTCAGAAGCCAAGGAGATTGTCGTAAAGAAGGGGAATTTTGTATTGTGAAGATATTTTCCAGATTGAATATCCAACAGGAAGCAGAGTAGTGTGCACTGCAAATTGTGTAGAAAGCCTATTACCACAAATACAGGTAGTATACCGCTCATCTTTTTTTACTATCTGAAGCATTTCGATCTTTTAGAGCACACACAATGCAAGATTTTATAGTCCCAGACCCAAGTAAGTGCTGGTGGTCTCCCTAAAACAACCAGTGTGATACCTGTGCAGCAGCAACAGGCTGTAGTGTCCACTTACTCCAGCTCCATGTCTTATAACAAAAAGGAGTGATATTACAAATGCAATACTTTACTTTATTGCAAAAGATACAAAACCAGTAAGCACAGTCAAAAGTGTCAGACTTAGCGGCTGAATTAACTTTATATCTTCACATCTCACTTCGGAGTAAAAAGGAAACTTTAAGCTTGATGTAAATAGTACTTTTGTTTTATATGGCAACATATATCGATACCGACTGAAAAAAATTATTGTGAAAGAAAAATTTTCCACTTCACACAGCTATAATTTCTTCCCACAAAATGTCATCCATTGAACTGCTGATGCTGTTGTACATCAGCTGGAGTAGGACTGCAACAAATGAATACTTTGGTTATAGATTATATTGCCAATTATTTTGTCTCCAAAAGTTAAACATATTCAATTTAGAATTTAAAATAGAGCAAATCCCCAAGCAGCAAAGCAGCAGATCCCCAAAGCAGCAAATCCCCAACTGTGAATCTGGAACCAGAGAACGCTTTGTGTTTTTGCTTTAAAAGTTATTATTTGTTATATTTCCCATTTAATTCTTTGTTAATCACCTGGTTGATTAATGTTCTAATCATCTCAGCTCTGAGTAGGAGTGTTTCTGTTTAATACTATTGGTTGTGCATTTGAAAACTATAATGAAACAAGCCAATGTACTATAGTGACTGTAAAAGTGATGTATGTTTTTAAGAAGGGTTTGAAAGGGGCTAATTTTTTAAACTTAGATTTTACATAAAAAAACTGTCTATAAATAACTTTATATGACATAATGCAGCATATTTTGCACCTCTGATTATAATGCTCAATCACTAACAACAGGTTATTACACATCTTTACATAATTTGTATCCGTACAATCATTATTTGTTTAGTTTCAACAGTAGAAAGATAAATAAGCTTTCTAGCAGCGAGGATGTTGAGGAAGATAAATTGTTCCAACAAATATTATCCATTTTGTTTATCTTGCTATGTATAGATCATTTCTCAGTCTCACATCCGTTTGCCATGTTTTCAGTGGCCACTGGTTTCTCTACCTGCCGGGCATGTTCTGTAAACTGTCTTAAATTAGAGTAAAACACCTCGAGGTTGAAAGCTGTGTTCACATTGTAATCGTGTGCTTAGAAAGCGTTTACACATCTTTGCAGACAGAAGTGTATTTACAGTAAGTGATATTTGTCACTGAAAATTGCATCCAGTTACTATGTGAGGAGTGAATGGTGAGAAGTGCAGAAAACTGCCTTTGCCCTTAAGCATCAAGCAGTAAGTAGTACATGAACCAACTTATCCACTGTCAAATTTTCCTAAGTATCTTTTAAAATTACATTTCCTGAGCTAGAATTATATATATCTTACCAGAAAAAACACTTTCCCTGAATGATATAAAGGTGTTTTTTGTCTCCATGTTTGGACACACTCATGCAGCTGAGCAGTTGCTTTGATACTTTATTATATTATAACATTTTGTGGTCACACATCTACGCAAAAGAGGAAAATGAGAATTAAATGAAAAAATGAAACACTGAAAATTTCACTTCAAGTGTATATAGTGCATAGGTGAAACAGTCCACATATAAACCATCTGCATTGTTTTGTTTAAGTGAGAATGTCTCACTGTTGGTGTGAGCAAGTGTGAACAGCTCTCCCCTCTCCTGTTTGTTTGTCCCTCACACATTGGTTGTTCTAGATGCCCTGTATGAATTTCATTTAATGTCAATCTCCTGTCACTTTCCATTAGATTTCAGTTAAATGTCAGAGCCACTCGGGCTGCGTTACCTTGTTTATTTCTCTGTGCCCTTCCCGAATGAACATCTACGGGCTATGGTAACATAGGCAGCTTGATTTGAATTATAAAACAGAGACGCTTGAGATATCTTTGCTCCAGGTGCATATAAATGAGTGTTTCTGACATTGGAAGACACATCATCAGCCAGCAGACATCTGTTTGCAACTCCATAAGGCGTGCACACAAGCACTCACACACAGCTGCATACACATCTTATAGTGATGCAGATGTGATTGATATAGCCTGTAAAATATAATATCCTGTATATCCTGCTTTAAGACATGAGTAGCACTTCTTAGAAACCACAATGTACAATTCAAGTTCAGAGAAAGGTAGCCTGTTTCTGTAATAGAAATTAAACATCAATTGATGATCATCGAATCACCGTTCAGAATCTATTTGATTATTAGATAATATTTGATTATTTAAGAAAAAATAAAGTATTTTTCTCATTAATTCATTACAAATTCGGTGTAGGCCCTTCTTATTTGTATGTTAGTAATGACCTGTTCTTATTGACACTGTTTTAGAGAATTGTTAAATCAACCCAGTCATTATACAGGTGAGGTGGTTTTTCCTTCTGTTTAAAAGCCGCCTGTATTTTACTGACAAGAACTAAGAGACATGATGTGTAATATATATGCTGTAGAGCTCTGGGACGCCACGTCATGCAATCCCAGAATTCATCTGTCAAATTAAAACGCAGCCATGTTGGCAGGAATAATGACACTTGAATGATTCACCTGTAAAAAAAATCATGATTTACCTGCAGCAATCCTGTGGTTAACTCTTCTTAAATCAAAAGTAAGTTATCGCTGTATAAACTTGCCACATCTAGTTATCACGCCAGTTACATACACTGCTCGTTGCTTATGCTAATATTAATTATGATACCACCATGTAAGAATACCCTACATGCTTGAAAGTAATGTGTCTTTTGTTTCCAGTAAACCATATATTAAACCATATAAAACATATTAAAAACTAAAAATTAATATTGTATGTAAGTTACACACACAATAAACTGAGGATACAAAATTTATACTCGACTCACCAGGAACAAGTTAAAGAGTTTGGATAACAAAGGCACAATCACCTTCGCTGATTAGCCTGGACAATAAGAGGTAAAGGCAACATAAAATGAAGTGATGGTATTTAAAGTTAGAATCGTGCTCATTTTTTGTAAAGGTTAAGTTTGTAATGACCAGCAGTCGAGTCAAAAGGAGGAGGAGGATTTTGTCATTACTATACTGTATTTCAAATCTATCTGTACATCAGTTTCCTCAACCACTTATTACTGCACACACTGGAGCAAGAGGCCTAAGTTTACACCTCGTGGAAACTTAGAGACACTGTTTCACCCACATAAATTTATAAGAACTAATTGAAGACTTATATGCTGAATATGCTTCTGTGTGTGCTGACAAGATCTTGGAAGGCACACTAAAGAACAAACCACTGGACATAAGATGTTTTTAGGAATGACCAGCTACATTTCATTACTTAGTTAAATCAGAATGAAATAATAGATTTTAAAATGAGAGCTGTTTTCTGAGATTCTTCAGTCACTGCTGAATACACAGTTTCTGTTGCAGGCTCGTCTGATGAAATCCTCAGTGCTTCATCTTTCAGTCTGTTACAAAGGGAATTCAGTCTTGTCCCTGAGCTTGTTTGAGCTGGTGCACTACGAGTGTGTGATCAGTCGACTGAACAGTCCCGAGCCCTGCCGTGGTGACCTTGGCTCCCAGCCAGCCGCTGTATCCTGGGCAGCTGTGGCTGTAGGCTGGCGGTATGACAGTCAGAGCTGTACCCACCGCCGCCGCACGACAACCCCCACTTCCCCAGTGCCTTGCCCCGACTTGATTCTCGACCCCACATGCATCCATCATGACCATATCATCACTTCCCAAGCTGCCACATGCAGCCAAACGCTCACCTGGGATGAAGTGCACAGTGTGGAAGAGATGACTTTTTAAACGCTGTGGCGAGTGATTGGGGGACGAAGCGTGAGCTCCGGCCTGCATGCTGCCACAGCGATCTGACAGTTATTTAGCCTGTAGCACTAATGTAGCCCTCTGGCAGCAGTGACAGCATGTGTTAGTGTCTCTGATAGATGTAGGCCACCAGTGTTTGGGAATGATGAGGGATCTGTAATTGATGATCTAAAAATCCCAGAGAAGCAAACACAGTGTGGTTGCACTGACACACAAACACGTGTTGATCTTTCTATAGGTGTGAGGACACTCATTGACATAAGGCAGTGGTTTCATATTTAGCCACTACAGCGTGCAAACAGTTGGCTGAAAGCTGCTGAAAAATGTAGTCCGTTTTTTGGGGACATACCCCAACCAGTCGTGTCTTAGTCCCAACCCTATCCAGCTACAGTTTTATACTCCTGAGCTGCATGTTGTAGTAGTCCTCAACAGCCTCACTGTTTCTCCTTCAGCTTCTCATGACACATGTTGTTTGCAGGAAATGAAATCTGTGACCATAATCATTTATGATCATGTTGCACTCTATCTGCATCAACCTTGTTTGAGTCTGATTTATGTCAAAAATGAGCAAAAGTGAAACAATATGTGATGTATTTCTGAAGTATGCCACCGTGGATGTCATTTTAAGTATCATTGTAATACTTGGTTACTGGCAACTGTGTAAAATGAACACTGGAGCGATGTTTATAACAAAAGTCAAGTCAAGTTAAACTTAACGCCAGAACTTCATCTTTTTGAAATGGGCTAGTGAGACTCGCTTCACTATTATCCCCCTACTTCTGTTTCTTACCTTGATAACCCAGCTTGTTAGCCTTTACGTGTTTTGCAGTGGTAGTCATAACAGTCAAAGGAGAGCACAAACATCATACTACATATAGCTCCTAAGCTCACTAATTAGTAGCCATTAGTTTAATCTGTACAAAAGCCAAAGTGCAATGTGTGTCAGACTGTTTCTCAGTATTTCTTCTTACACTTTATTTTTTGTACAGATTTAACTGAGCTTTAGGGGCGGTGGCAGCTGCTTTTTTTTTCATCTTTGGACAGAAACAGTTTAGCCGTTTTCCCCATGCTTCTTCTCTTTATGCTAAGCTAACTGGATGTAGCTTCACACTTAATGTGTAGCGTGAGAGCGTTACAAATCTTCTCATCTAACTCACTGCCTGCCTGTTATTTCAAATGTTTGGTCTGAAGCTTTGTTTTGCTGCAGAAGAGAGGAAATGTTTTTGCTAGCTTAGGTTAGCTCGTATATGTGTAAATCTTATGCGCGCGCGTGTGTGTTTGCTAGAGGTTCTCACAGGGCCGTTGTTGTTATTGAGTGTGTTCATGGTGTGATTAACAGTGTGTACTGGCTGGCAGGAGCACAATAGGGAATCTCTGAGGATTCCCTCGACACAGCACAGCACTGCACTGCCTTTGAAATTACTCCATCACCATCCACTCACAAAAAAAGATAGATAATAAGATTAATTTTTTTTACTGTATGTTGAATGCAAAGGGTAGGAGTTGGTGAAAATAACTCTACAGAAATGCAAGCCTGCTGCTGCTCGGTCCCTCTGGTGGGAGTTAATGTAGTTTGGGAAGATGTGTTTGACTGGAGCACTGGAGGATTTTCACAGGGCTTGGGATTAGCACTATAACAGAGTATCTTTTATTACATGGGACCCCGACTTTTCAAAAACCACACTGTGACCGATATTTAGACCTAAGCCCCCAAAGCTGATAACTGTCATGAAAAGGCAGTGTTAAGCTGCAGGAGAAAAAGGCAATTTTTTAAGCTGCAGGTACCTGGAAATGATGTAGTGTTCTCTGTTTCTTTCCCTTCTACTAAACAACACCTTCTTATGAACTTTATGCATGGAATCGTACATAAACCTGTTATCATGTAGATAAAAAGAAAACTTTGAATATATGGGGCTTAAATATATATTTGTATTATAGATGATACAAAGATAAAGCAAATGTTGCTTCAGGTCAGGCAGATGTTTTCAGAACTTACTTGTTTATTATGAGTTGGAAATGTGACGTTCATATGAGGAATTTATTGGCATGTTAGTTAAATTTACTGTATATATATACTCCTTAACAAATAAATTAATTTTGCTCCCTTTTTAAAGAGCCCTTTTTGACAGATAATGATGTAAGTTTTGCATCAGCTGACATCCTCAAGGAAAGCATTTAATCATGTTTACAGGAGTGTTGAGACATTTTGAGACTTTAGCCCCAGAACAGTATTAAAACCAGCCTGTAAAACAGTTTATTTTATTAAGGTAATAAGGATTTTTTAACCAATGTATATAATAAATTTGAGTACTAATAATATTACACTTTATTTATAAAAGACCTTTCAAATGAAATCCATAGGGAGGCATTTAACATCCACACAGCATAACTGATCTTACTTAAGATTAAAAAAAATAAAACATAGCGTACTATTTTCACTGAATTCCTTGGTAAATAAGTAAGTTATAGATGTGAATGTATTGTGAATTTCTAACCCATTATTGTGTACCAACAGTTAAAATGTCAGATATAAATTTTTTTCTCTTTAAATGTTTGGGACTACTGCTGCACAGGGAAGTGGACAGTTTATGAATAACCGACCAGTTGTGCTCTCCTCTTACTAATTAGCGCTATAGCAATTATGTGCTATAGCACTCAATTAGTGAACTTGCCCAATAATGTGCTTAATATTCTGATCTTTTCCCCCAGGGTTTCGCAGACAGCCCTCATTATGGCGATCATTTGAGTGACAGTCGATTAGTGTCTCATGAAGGATTGTCCCCAACACCTTTTATGAACTCGAACATAATGGGTAAGTAAGTGATTCTCGTCGACTCACCCCTCACATGCCCTTTGGTAGAGGAAAGACATCCTGTGAAAAAATGGCCTGTTAAGGCACATCATGCATCTGGAGGTAGCGCTACTGAAGTGCTACTTGCAAGGAGGCTGCAGACCTTCCCCCATCTCCTGCTGTCTTTATTTCCTCTTTTAATCCCCCTCCCCTTTCTGTATCTCCCTCTTCCTCCTCCTGTGATGACCCTCCCCCAGGGTAGAAGTCACGCCATCAGTATAGCTTTCCGTCATAAGAAGCTGTCTCCTAGACATCAAAACCGCCCTCAGCAACTTCTACTGGCAGCAGGGCTTTGTGTTTTTTCAGTGTGAGGTTATATTAAAGCTGTTCTTACTGAAATACGGAAAATCTTAAATTTAATCTAGGTTATTGAATGTTCATTCAGTTATTTTGTTGTCTCTATCCTTGCCAAATCATGTTAGTCCTTATTATTTACTGGATGGACTATTTCTATGTATGCATTTTACAGTATATTTACTTTTCAGAACAGCAGTGTTTTCCCTTTCGTTTATAGTTTTTCTTCTGTTATATCTACATTGAAAGCATGCCAGCCATGTTTCTGATATGTGCATGTATATGTGTATATATATATATATACACATGTATATATATATAAACACAGCTCGAACAAACTGTGCCACGTATACAGAAGCTGCGGTTACATTATGTAACCAACATTGTGTTTGTTCTTTTTCATGTTTTCGGTCAATCAGATAAACATGGAAGGTTTTCTCTTATCCAGTGTGTTCCTGTAGGCTCCTCTGAACTGTTTCTAAACAGAACACTTCCAATGCATGAGTGAACACACACCCATACACATGAATGCGAGTCTTGCACAAGGTTCTCGTGAGACCTACTACATGCTTATGCTTATGCTTCCCGTATAGACACAAAGTTAGATCTGTGGTTCTTAAAATTTGTAAACTACACCCAGAGCCTTATCCAAATCCAAATATCTTGCTGTAATTTTTTTTAAACAAGACATAATGATCCTGGAATGTTTCGTGTTTAGGCTTGGTTTCTTTAGTCTGTGCTGTAGGTTTGCTCACGTTCACACTCATAGTTTTAATACTTGATGTGGTAGAATTTAGACATTTCGGCCATTTGTCTGTTACGTCTTTTCTCACTTTACTCTTTAGACACTAAATCATCAGCAGTGTCCAGGAATAACAACTGACCTAGATTTGTGGATACATGCTCTGTGTCTGTAGTATAAGCACAAATGTGGACATTTTTATATTGTATTAAATCATAATTTTTATTTTTATAAACACAAAAAACACCCCCTTCTGCATCTATATAGTATTACTGATTTGCAAAATTCTCTCCCATTATAACAAAAGCTATGTGTTATCTGCTCTATGGTTTGGCATCATTGTGATGTGTAACCACTTGACAGTTTTATGGCTAACTACATCTCAGCTCATTATGTAATGGCCCCAGAGACTGGTTTCCCAGCAATGCGATTAGTTTACAAATGGGTGCTGCTGGATTGAAACAAATGTTATCTCTCTTGTAATTGATCACGATGGTTTCACACGCACTGTATATCTTTCAGCTCTTGAACTGTGTCTGCAATTATGCTTGCGAGCTGCCAAATCTGGATTTGATCTGTTGCAGAGACATGTCACATTTAGACAGTAAACTTGAAATTACCTCTGTTTATCTCGGGCTTGGAATTCAAGATGAGTACGATCTTATTAAAGTGTTTTTTCACCGTATCTGGGATTTACACTTTTTCTGCACGCTTATTAAATAATGTCTGATGGGTTATTTCTCATCTGTGAACAGGGTAGACCAAGTAGACTTATGCTTGTTGGTAGAATGAGGTTTTCCTTAGAGGTAGTCAAAGTCAGTCACTACAGTTTCCTGCTGAATTAGTAGCATCCCAACATCTCTGTCTTGTGTGTAAAATTTAGAGTTTTGTGTTAACAAGTGGTTAACCAAACCAATAAAATATTGGCAAAAGTGCATGTAGATTACTTTGTGAGTGCTGTAATTGTACTTCACATTCATTACCAAACTGCATAAATTTATTTGTTGTTGGCCAAAAAGGCAAATACCTCCAGACACAGGCTAAAACCTAGGTGACCATGCACTAAAGTGGCAAAATCATTGATTTGCCAGGCTGAACAGCCAGTCAGCTTTTTCTGACTAATGTCTTCAACATGCACAGTTGGCCAAACTACTACTGTGAGATCTGCCTAGACTAAACTGTGTCAGACAAACTGTGTCACAGAAACTAGAGACGATAAAAGGCTACAGACATTTAAAAATTACCCTGCGGTGGCCGACTGTCAGCTTGGTGTGTTGGGGCCTTTAGGGCCTCTTCATGTTTCCTGCCTCTTATTTAATGTATTGTTCCTGATGGGAAGTGCCCAAATCACAACCCTAATGACACATTTTCCATGTTTACATGGGTATGTTTAGTCGAATTTATCAGCACAGTAGATCTAAGCTGCGCTTTGTATTCCAAATGCAAGCCTGATTAGAAATTTCCTTAGGAAAAAATACTGATTGCAAAGAATATCAGTTCTCATTTTAGTCAGTATCTGCCTAGAGTAAACTGTGTCTCTTCTGATTCCCATTAAATGAGCAGTCATACTCCTGCCTGACCAAATAGCTACAAGATTCAGTTTGCTTTTTCAAAGATCTCTAGAGTTTGATCACAATGGAGACCAATCTCAAGTGAAAAAAAGGTTGCAATTTGAAAACATGCAGAAAATACTTACACTTCACTTTACTGTGAGAGTCTGACTCAGTGTGGCGTCATTGGAAAAAACTGCTGCTACTAACATGTCTCCATAAAGTGTCAAAGTATTAGTAAAAATGTAGATCAAAGAAACCCAAGACAAGCAGTAAGCATGTACTATATTGTGTTATCATCTTGTATATTATGATCTGCTTGTACCAGAGAAAGTACCGGCATGTACAGTCCGTGTTCCTAATGACAGTGTGGATTATGGTACTTTTACTTACTTTACTTTACTTTACTTGGCAGATGCTTTTATCCAAAGCGACTTACAAGTCTGTGGTACTGTGGTTCATGCACAGTATTGCCTATGGTTGACATGGACTGGGTTTAGATATGAAAATTGACTCATTTAATCAGGAAGAAGTTCAGAAACTTGGAAACAGAACAGTGGACCTGACATAAAACATTCTGTAAATGTGTTAAGAATGGTGTGACTCACACACAGTTAAATGAAACATAGATCATGTCAGTTTGTATGCAGCTTCTGAATAAACACATCCTGTTAAGGTACATTTTGATTAGAGGAAGTCAGCTGTAGGTTGTGTTCATTTAAAGAATTATTAGACAGGAAGACTTGTTATGGTGTTGTTATACGGTATATTTGGTAAACTACATAATTTAAAAACAGAAATAGAATTGACAGTTTCCACTTGGTTTTATTCCTGTCTCTTACGAGAACTGTGTGGGGGTGAAACTGAAGAATGGGGGTTTCGGTTGAATGCCAGGGAGCTACTGACTGCGTAATGATGACACTGTTCTCTCCAGGGGCCAGCATGGTAAGACTATGGATCAGCTGGTCGGAGCCTTGTGTGCATCTTAGTCCCACCTTCTTCTGCTGCAATCCTCTTACTAACCTGCATGTCATCCGCTGCCTAACAGGTGGAAGACACGTTGTTCATACAGTGTAGTGCAGTGTTTTCAGAAACCGGCATGTGAATCCTTTTGACTCAGACACTTGTCACACACAGACTACTCTGTCTGTCATACAAAGACATTTAGAGTTACATAATATGTGATTCCACTTGCTTGACAGACGGTATTGATGGTCACACAGAGATACGTGAACAAATCAGGTCTGGATATTGTCAGAGTTGTCCTTTCAGACATGTGGCACACAACAGGATATTGTCTGTGTCAGACGTGTTACCTACTGGGAAATACTCGGTTTTGTTAAGATGAGGGGTGGGGCCTGGGTAGAGTGTCCAGGAGTCAGGACAAGACACAAAAAGCACCCTGGGGAAATTGTAGTGTTTTGTTTAGAGCACATCGAAGCACCACCAGTCGCATAATATAACGTTGTCAACCAGTCCGCAGCTCGCTGTGAATTGTCCAGAAAGTGACCTGTTCTATTCACACAGCTGGCAGTGTAAAGTCAGTTTAATGTCCAGTCCAAAGGTTCATGATCAAAAACAGATCTAATCTGCATGTAGTACAGTCAAGCACACACACTCTGTGTCTACGGAGCCACACTGTTGCAGCAGTCCTACTGATATATCCACTGACCTCCCAGGAAAGATGTTGCCTTGATGGCGGCATAGGTCTCTCTAAAATCCCAATACACCTCCTGTACACACCTGATAGTTTCATGCAGTTGATAAGTTCAATAGATGATTCACTGAGCCTCCCTCCCTTCTCAGTATTTAGCAATGCTTGACTTAAAGTCTTCTGTAGGTCTCGTAGTGTATGGTTGGCTCTCGTGCAGTTTTAATTGTTCAGCCACATGGATAACCAACAGTTCATAGCCCTGACAAGGGATGGTTAGATCTAATTACCTGCTGAGATTTTTACTTGTGGTGTCAGCTCAATGAGGGTAAGTCAGTGGGGGAGCCTGATTTCAAGCAATCTGGGCAATTACCACAGCCGATGAGCTACAACTGAAAGAGCTGCACTCTGCTCCTTTATTTCACGCTGTATTATGATTGGTATGTGTGTGCGTGTGTGTGCGTGTGTGTGTGTGTGTGTGTACATGCTGCTTAATGTTTGCCTTTTTGTCATTATTTACTTAATGGACTGATACTGTCTTCCACTAAGCGTAGAAAGCCTATTGATTCCCAGACTTAACCTCAGATAATGCCTTAAAGTTACTTTGCTAATTAGCAAGACAGGTTTGATGTAGCTGTTCACAGCTGTCAGTGGTCACGTCGAAAGACCTACAGTATTAAATCACTCCTAAACATTTTGTTTTTACTTTATAGGCTGACATGACTTGAATCAAACTTTCTTCACAGACGTGCTCTTGTGCTTCAAACTACTCATCACTGGCAAAGAAAACAAAGAAAGAAAAGAAAATGAAGCGACTGATTTTGTGTTTAGTGTGGCCTGTCTTAAAAGGCAAAGGTTATGATTGGAGTGTAAAAAACATTTAAAACATCATAATGAAAAAAAAAAACAGCAAGTGATTCTGTGAATTACACTTTTATCACTTTCTCACACACACATAAGTTATCCATCACCAAGAGCTAAATCCTCTGTGTTATTCCCATGTTTATAGTGATTAATTGTTATTGAATATACATTACTTATTTAAATACCTGTACCTTTCCAGAAAAGTTATATTTTGTTTATTTTGTCCCATTAAAAGTTTTTCCTTTTGCGATTTGAGAGTCTAAGGGCAGGAGGTGTTGTATGTTGTACAAACTGTAAATCCTCTTGAGGCCAATTTGTGATTCATGATACTGGTCTACACAAATAAAACTTTGATTTAACATGTTCAAGCAGATACATATTGAGTTTCACCGCATAGCTTTGGTGATGCCATGTGCCTGAGGGTGTGATATCGCAGATGCCAAGGTGTAAATTTGTACTCACGTTTTTCTGGTGTGCTTCATACATATTACTCACACAGCTTTAGCCTTGTGTTAATCATAATCAGCTTAATACTGTCATCTACACATGCATACAGCCGCGTGCATCTTGCTTGCAGCCTGTCGACATACACGTGATCTTAGCCTGACTACCTGAGTGTGATTAATTTATTGTGTTGCCGTCTCCTTTTGTATCTGTATTACCAACTGTAAAGGTTTTTCTTGTTAGCTAAACAGAACATTAAAAATCATGATGAACTACTTTCTTTCTCTATTTTATGAATGCGGCACTGTCTAGGTCTCTGTTTCCATCAGTTAGGTCATGTTTTCTGTTGCCATGAACTTAATGATTCATCAGCTGCAGGAAAATGTCTGGATCACACAGCACTGATGTTTAAAACATAAAATATGTTTATTCTCAAAGCTGGCGATACCCTTTTTGACAGCCTAAGTGATTTGTTGTCATCTTGATTAAACAAAGAACAAACAATTAGCTGAGGCTACTGAAATGTTTTTGGGGGCTGTTCTACAAGTAAAGACTCCCTAATTGTATTCACGCCCTTCTTATTGAGAGAAAAACTACCAAGAATTTTATTAATCACAGATTAATATGCAGTCATAAAATTCTGAATGTTTTACATGGGTAATGATTGATTATTCTTTTGTGGTGCAAACATGTTGCTTGAAGTGTCCATTAATACATTTTGGCTTGATAACAGACTAGAGGTTAAATATGGTCAGAAAACTGTAAGCTTGTAATTTCTGTCTTGCAATTACAATACATTACATTACAACTCACTGTTGTTGTGTGTGTTAGTGTTGGTGTTAGCCACTTGACTCCACTACTTTCACTGTCTGCAGCCTTTTGTCCTGCACATGCACTCTTGTAAGAACCAGATTAGAAACCTAGTTATGCCTACACATGGCAGAAAAATTGGTGTTTTCCAGAAAAAAATCTGCGTGGGGAAATCAGGTTTCTTTCATCTCTACCCTGATTGTGGAAATCAGGTTTCTTGTTTACATGACAGTTAAGAAATCAGCGTACTCGAGTGCATGTAAACACACTGAGTATTGAACCATGCAGCACTGTGTAGTCTGCGCTAGAAAATAATGAATCTCTTCCAGGCTTTTCCTTTTTCATGTCTAATTGCTCCTCAAGGCTTCTTGTGAAGTGTCAAATCCCACATCACACTGCCATCCCCTGTGTGTTTTTACTGGGGCAGGTGTCATGTGCTAATGCTGTGTCCCATGGGAGACCCTCCTCAGACCCGGGCTGTGATTGTGGCCAGGTGCAGTTCAGGTGTGCACTCACTCACTCAGTTTCCTCTGCAGTGTGGGTCACAGGTGCTGCCCGTGCAGCTCCCTCTCCCCGCTCCATCATTCACACCCATTCACACACACACACACACACACACTCATGGCACTGCAAGCTTTCACAGTAACAGCCTAACACAGCATGAACTCCATCAATTGTTTTGCAGGAATCACTTTATCAAAGTGATACCCACAGAATGTATGTGTGAGTGTATGTACTGTATAGATGTCAAGAGCAGAGAGCAGAGAAAGGAAGACAAGGAGATGTGGTGCAGTACAGTTTAGTGGATGTAGCAGGTCATTATGCATAGCTGCAGGGTGTGCTTATCTATTACTGCATTCACTGGAGCATGAAGAGCTGAAGACGAGCTGAAAGGGCGAAAATCCCTTTTCTGCTTTCCCAGTCCGCCCACATCTCCCCGCACACCCCAGCCCTTCCCACCCTCTTGCTTCTCTCAGCACATCTTGGCCCTGCCCGTCTCCTTCCTTGCCTTCCTTAGGCCTTGGCCCCCAGCATGCGACTGGCGAGGCTGCCCAGCTGCAGAGGATCAGCTGTAGTCTCAGTAAGCCTCGAGGGCTGTCTATCAGAAGAGGAAAGAAGAGCTGGGGTATGGCCAAAGTATGATGACATAATGCATCTCGGGGAAGCAGCTGCAGGGGTTCGAGCTCCATGATTGTACTTATAATCACAGGAAAGGTGTCTTCATGTCACTTGTTTCAGTCACTTCACTGCATTATTATATATGTAGAATATACAAGGCAAAAACAGGCAGCTTTGTTGAGTTGTAGTAGTTGTGCCTAATTGTATGTATGTGTTTGCACATAAAAGTCAAACGCTGTTCTGAGAAAAACATTTTTGCTACATAGTGTTTATAAGAAGTTCCAGTAAATCCAAATGATCCCAAATCTCTTCCGTTTTCCACTCTCTTTCAGGGCTCTCTGTTTTCCCTTCCCCCCATCGCCTCATGCTGCCTGTCGCTGATGCCAAGGAGAATGTAAAAGATTATTTAATAGCTAAAAGGGAAATGATTCATTCAGAAGAATTGCTGTTAGTGGAACAATCAAAGGCTGCTGAATTTAGTGCCTGACGCCACCAGCACTCAGTAGAGAAACACATCTTATACAGCTGTAAACACAAACCTCGCTAATGTGTGTGTGTGATTCAGTATTAATTTGTATGGCTGGAGAAATATTTCACATGATCTCTGTATCTCTCTATTTATGGCAAATGTACTGTTTAACTTGGTTGCATTTCCCTTAGTACTTCTGGACTTTGCAGATGTTGAGAGCATTAAATCTGCAGTATGCAACAGGTGTTTTCAGTTGAGACCAATCTCAATAAATAACTGTCTGTAATTTAACTACTTTGACATTCAGTATATAGGTTTTTTGTGTTGTGTTTTTTGTTTGCCTCTGTGCATAAAGGGGAAACAAAATTTAGAAAGAGAGTAGTAGTATATGTAGTAGTGTATGCTGGGCTCAAACGACTTGATAATTTTGTCTGACACGATGGTCACTACTGTACATTAGGGGATTGGAGTCATAAATTCCTGTCGTGACTTGGCTGACAGATATGACAGATTACACGTTAACACCCAACCAGTCTCATCTCTGTGCCAGTGCCAGAAAAATACTTGATGTAATGCAACATTGTGCCTTTATCTATATCTATGCACGAGTTCATACTTTCAAAGACATTGTAATGGGTGATTTGCTAGCTTAATACAAAAAGGCAGGCTGGAAAGTCGACGTGGATAGTCAGATAATCTGGCAACTGGTTTGTGGGAGAGGGACTGCTTAATAAGGGGAAAATGGGACGGGTGAAAACAATGAATCAGTCATTACCAGAAAAGCTAGAACTACTGAGGATGTGGAGGGACAGGAAAAAAAGAGTATCAAATTAAGAGCAGAGAACCTGAAGTGAAGCTGGATACCGTATCAGTCTTTGACCATCGTGAGGTGTCCCAGATGTTACTGTGATATCGGTCCTCGTCTACAACACATCGTTATGAATAAAACGATCAACTTTCATGTCCAACGCCTTTTTTCACTCCTTACTCACAACGTCTGGTGGGTCAGGCATGAACCCAGCATCAGCCTTTATTAATTATAACTATTTTGTGGGGGTCTGATTGCATGTATCATAAAAGGGGGCCAACTTGTTGCTGTGGGTAAAAAGAATGCAATAAGTTGGCCCCAATTGGTGAAGATTAGTCTTTGAGGCATCGGCAAATCAGGTTTTAGGTGAACTTTGTGAAGTTTTCCTCACCTAAAGCGACTAATTTGAAATTAAAAACTCAATAAGGTTGAGTCCTCGTTACGATGAGCCACATAAAACTCACAGTTGCTGGTTATTTCTCATGCCCACCACTCCTACAGTAACTCCCTCCTCCATTTCTTTTTCCACAGTCACAACTGCTTGCCCAGGCGTCCTGTGTCCGTGCTGGGTGTGCTGGCAAACAAGGCACTAGATAATGTTACACTCTCCTCTTGTTGGACTGTAGTGGATTGTGATTGGTTAATAAAATGCAAGCATTTGTTTCGCCTTTTCTCCCACTTGACAATGCCTGACATTTTCTCCTGCGCTGGCACAGCTCTGAGAGTGTGAAGTGTGGGAAGTGTAGAGAGAGGCACGGCTCTGTGAGACTTTTTCTTTAATGCAAGAAATATGGGGGTGGGAAGGTTTTTTTTTTTTGTCAACTTAAAATCAAAAACTCTTTTAAATGACTGTTACAGTTTTGCCCACATGCAATGTCATCCCCACAGAGAGCAATCATCAAAAGATTTATCCCCTTCAGGCTGTTTTGGTGTTTTATTCAGTGCAGGCTTGTGTTTTTAAACTGAAGACTGCTTAGGGTTTTCTGCGTGAGGAAATATGCCCCCAGTGCTTGGAGCTGGATCAGCATTCCTAACCCATGTGTGTATCCTTCCTTGTCCTTCACCTCAGCTCTCTGTTTCACTGTTCAACAGTTGTTTGGCATCTAAAACCAAACATTGAGAAATACTTTGATGTTACACACTGACTTGATTTCAATATCCTGGAACTGGGGGACATTTTTTCGGCTTGTTAAATGTGCTCTTGTTTCAACAATGGCAATAAGCTCACATGTGAATGTGTGCACCCATTACAGTGTTGGTGTTCACATGGTGGGAGACGTTATTAGGGAGCTCATCGCATTTCTCCTCCGAGAGAATGGATGTGTGATTATGAAGTCATCAGCCATGAACCAGTGAGGCTGTGGAGAAGCACCCCTTCTCATGGGTCCTCAGGGTGCCATTGATTGGTGACCATGTGTTTGTGCCTGATAGACTGTGAAATGGTGTGTTGCTGCACGGCTGTGTCACACCTGCGTCCCACCAAGGTGATTGATTGGTTTGGTCATGTGGAATGTTCCCATCTGGTTTGCAGTAATGCATTTTTTTCCTCATTTGTGAATAGCAAGCACTGGCAGGAGAATAGTTGGGCTTGGAAAAAGGCAAAGGCCAAGCGAAAACATTTTCCCCTTTCCACCTCCCCCCTTTTTACCGTGTTATAAAAAAATTCAAATAGACCGAGCCGTGGCACCTGATTATCCCTGGAAGCAATAAATACAATCAGGAAATCCACATCTCCTCTCTCACACAGAGATGGATTTTAGGAGAAAATAAACTGTTTAGCTGGTGCAAAGAGCAGCAGCTCCTGATTGTGAAAGTCATACATCAGAGCTAGAGAACTCACAGGCATATCTTTGATCTTGCTGAGAATTTAGACACCTTTACTTGATTAGTTCCCTTTCTGGATTTCTAGCCTAATCTAAAAACATTAGCTGTAACCTTTTTCCCCCCTCGAGGCTAATGTGTTATTCTCATTCCTGCATTCCTCTTGGTTTGATTTCTCTTAATCCTGGTCCGTTGCCTTTAATTGATCTATTCATTCTACCTAATGGCTAATTACACATCAGGCTGCATGAGCAGATGCATTTATCATCATAGTACGTAATAATCAGTGACATTTCAACAAAGAAAAAAATAAATATGCAAATAAGAACTCATTAACATTTGCTCTTGCTGTTTTGAATAATGTCACTGCTGACAAGGCTGTATGCAGAAATTAATGTTGAGCTCAGGGCAAAGGAGGCTCTATCATGCTTCTCTGTCCTAATGTTGTTACTAAAGCTTGGCTGTAGATGTTCTTCCCCTAGTCAGGGAAGAAGCAGAGTTGATTCACTGCCTCCCTTCCCTGTTTCCTCATCCACAATGATCTAACCTCTAACCCAGCCAACTTTTATTTGCCGTCAAACAGAATCTGGTGGAAGCATCAAACAGCTTTGACAAGATGGATGCACACAAACTTTTGAGAGAAAGAAACAAAAGAAGGCATTTTAAAATGGCGTGGGGGGTTGAGTGGGTGCAGATCGGATGTGTTTGTGTGCTGCTGTGCACACAGGCCAAGCTTGACTTCATATTGGGTAGAGTATCCTGTTGGATATTTATTATTTAATCATCACTAAGTCTGATCCTTGTATTCCACCCTTTTCATAGAATTCAGCAGAAAAACAAGACAAAGCTGTAGGTTATAACTGAATTCAAAGGAGGAGGGGATTTTAGAAAGTTAATAAAAATGTTTATTTTTTCCAAAATTATATTGAGAAATGATCTATTGCTTAATCAATACTTCTTAGCAGTAATGTTTTGTGGTTAGGTGCTAGTCATCACATGGGAACATGAGCACGGATATCAACATCAAACATGAGTGCTCAGAGAAAAAACAAATCAAGTTAGCTGTGATGAGTTCATTTGGTTTCTGTATTAGCAACATTTCCCCTTCCTGCATTATGTTTTTTTTTTTCACGGTCTTGGCTTTCCTTAGAGCAAGGAAAATGGACCGGTTTTCTGGATGGGGAAAAAAAGAGGCCCTTGGAATGCATCTGAGAGGCAGTGAAGCACGCTCCCTAATTGGCTGTTTTTGTGGCGAGGGCTTTGAATTGATCCCGTGAGACGCTTAGGTCACTACCTCTCACTTTATCAAAATAAGGGGCTCGACACAGAGCTATGCTGTGTTGTGCTGCAGCCCTGTGATCAATAAGGAGCCATCCTATGAATGACTGGGCAGCTCCCCTTCACCTTCAGCAGGATTTCAGCCTCTAATGTTATTTATTCACTTAATGTGCTCAGCATGTGGGTAGCTGGAGTTGAACTGGCCTAAGAATTAGACTGGTTTAGATTAGGATTGCTCTGCAGCTGCCCCGCTTGATTTTAAACGTATGATGGTTCTGAATAAGTTATTTCTGTTAGAAATAAGGAAATTCTCTTGCCTGATGAAGTTGGCGTTCTTTTTCATATTTTAACTGATAGCTAGCCAAACACTTGTTGCTTTTTAACTCATGAATGATTATACAACAGTGGCATTATTATAATTCGTAGATTATTTCTCAGAAATAAATTTGAAGGTGCATACGTAAGATTAGAAAGAATTGCTCACAGAGATGTGTTTTTTAGGTGCTTGGTGAAGGGGTGTTTTTGTGTGTTGTTAAGAAGATGATCACAAACAAAATGTCGCTCTCAGAATCTTCAATCATGTGGCCTGACACCACTTGTATTTTATTGTGTGGTTATTGCATTGTATTGTATTGTATTGATGTGGATGCAATTTGGAGCAGTTCAATAAGCAAGCTCTTATGTATGAAGTTTAAACGTTTTCAATAGTTAACATCTGGATTAGCGAAAGAGAAACTGTGCCTATTTCAGTTAAAGCTATAGATGCCCCTTTGAGCTAATCACCTAACCTCTATCTTATTTTATGTGACACAGCTGCTTAATGTCAGGAGAATGTAGAAAGTAAAAAAGTGGAGCAAGTGTCATCATTAGGGAATGAGAGAGACCTGGAACTGCTCATCCTAATCAAACCCGGCAAGGAGACCGAGAACGTAACTGAAACGGGAGACCTTGCCATAAGAATCAGATATCAGTGTAACGCTTATAAAGTTTTGGGTCTATAATGAGTTGAAACAAGCCACCCGTCGTAAAAGGCAGATGACAGCAGCCTGGAGTATGGAAAAAGGCAGCAAAAGACTTAAATTATGAGGCAAAAAGATTCTTAGATCTGGCCAAGCAATAATTGAGCTCCAACTGTGATACAAAGTCCTATATTTAGCAGAAACCGGGCACCAATGACACATCTCTCCTCAAAGCCTGATGGTTGTACAATCAGGCTGTGGGGAGCCAAATAATTTGCCAGATACAGACAAATTATTAAGGTTATTTTGCTTCATTGTGCCAAAGACTTTGCAGTGGCATGATTATTTATGTCCTCATAAAACCTTAACCTCAGGCATCTTGATCTTACAGGTCAATTGACAAAGGAGTGGTTTCAGAACAAGATCATGAAAGTGGTTATTGCAATTAACAAATGCCTTTAAAATCTGTTGAGTGTCTCATGATACCACAGTTTAGTTTAAACAATCACATATAGTATTTGAATGTGTGATGTAGTTAAGAAGATCTGAAGATATAATTACTGCCATAAATATGCTTTTACATTGTATTGAATCAGGGATATTGTATTTGAATTAACTTTTTATTCACTCTCAATTATTTACAAACTTTGATTGGGTGAATGCAGTTGGAAAAACTTTATACCAGGTGTTCAGGAGCTGTAAGATTTTAGGTTTTGACAATTATAAACTGCTAAGTAGCAGTGTTGGCCAAGGTGAATAAAAACAGAGTAAACATTATTTGAGAGATCTTGCTGAAAATCTATTATTTTTCCTACAAATTTGTTTGTATCTGAAATTGCTGCACATTTTTTTCTTTTAATTTGTTCTTGTTAAATCTAGATCTGCCTCTGCAGCAAAATGCTTCGTAATCGTAGTTACACCTTCACATATAGAGGTATGTGCTAATAAGCAGCTTCACATAATAATTTAAGTAGAATTGATCATTTTCATCATTACATTGATGTTTTTGTTACTTTGGGGATATACTGTGTGATGGCTGTCTGCATATTTGAATTTATGTTATTGATAATCATGTTGCTTTTTGCATTTTTTAAAATCTTTTGCATCTTTCATGTTTTAAGGAAGATAACCATTTAGCTTCCTATCAACCTTGCACTTTAGGCTCATTAGTAGGCCTGTCACACATAAAGAAAACACATTCCTCAAATGGGCGTACTCAATAGTAATACAACAGTATTAGTGTTATTTTTGTTGTGATTCTGTGATCACACAGTGTTGCTCAGAGGACGGAAAACAAAGCATTTAAAATAACAGGAATGTAACTTGTGTGAAACTGGTTCTTCCTTTCCTCTCAGCAAACGTTTGAAAACGTTGAAAACGTTTTTGTTTTTCATATGGAAATTGATTATTGCGCTGACCTATTTTCCACAGAGTGAATTACAGTAGCTGTGTGTCAGATAAGACTGTGTCACTGTATGATAAGGATATATTTTATTCAGCTAATTTAGGCTCCTGGCTTTAGATCTGGCCAACCCAGCACTATGTTCCACTTGATATATTACTTTGTTCTACTTTTACTCAGTCAACATCATAAATATGCAATCCCCCGTAAATTTGAATAACATTTCAGGCACATAGTTGCACACTGTAAATTTGCAACTTGCCACAAGCACATTGCCAAGTCTTCCTTATGTGAGTTTGAGTCTACACAGAGATTTATACTTTGTCTATGCAACACATGACTTAAGTATGTGGCTTCAGAGGTAATGATTATATCAGATTGTTTTTTTTAATCTCATGCTTTCTGCTAAGGAAGGGTGGGTGCAGGTGAGCTAGACAGCCAGCTAAATATCGCTGCTGTAGCTCTGCTGAGGGCAGAGATGAGATTTATCATCAGATCAAGTGGTTAGAGCTGCTTCATTTACAGTCTGAACAAACTAAGAGACCTGTTCATCTGTGTCCTTTGGGTGTGTCCTTTGAATTGGGTCATGATAGACGGGATAGAGAACAGTGTCCGAATTGGTTTTTGCCACATTCTGTGGTCACACATAAGGGCATGTGATAGTGGTCATAGACTTACTCACCTATATGCACACAATGGCCACAAGTTTTCAAAGTTAAATTTATAACATTAAAAACTCTTATGGAGGAAAGGGAAAGCAGTTGTCAAATATGGTGTGAAGTGTGATGTGAAATTAAGCACTGCAGATACAATCCCCCCAAAAGTATTAGAATGGCAATGTCAAGATTTTACAAAATGGCAGAACAAGTGCACAACAGAACAAGGGCTTAGAGACATTGCAAAAACAAATGGCATGGCAACATAAAATCACTCCAAGTGGAGACAAAAAAGCTGCACCAGAGAAAACAAGGCAAAACTAACCAGACTAAAGCTGGGGGAAAGTATCAACAGAGGGCATACACCTGAAACTAACATAGATAAACAAGACACTGTAGCGCATGGGGAATGAAACTAGAAACTGAAAGGTGTGGGAAACATGGTGAAAACAAGAGCATGGAAACACAGCTTCGATGGACACATAAGCGTGGTAATAGAGACTGAAACAAGAAACACTGGCCAGATCGGAAGCAAACCATAAACACAAAACTTAGTCCAAGAAACAACTTAAAACGAAACAAGACGTTAAAAAAATCCCAGAAAAACAAGAGAAGGAAACCAGACAGGGAACATAAAGACATAGCAGCAAACAACAATCTGGCAGTGACTGAGTGTGAGTGAGGGATATTTATAGCGGGACTTGATTACCTGATCAGTGGCAGCTGAGAATGGGCACAATTTGTGACAATGGAGGGAGCGTTAACAAAGAAACAGTGGGGGAATGGCAGCTACGATGTGTGAGGGTTTGTGTGGCAGAACTGAGCAGTCGGGTGTGGCCAGGTGAGTGTGTGTGTGTGTGTGTGTGTGTGTGTGTGCGTGCAGCAGACAACAGAAGCCAGGAGGAAACTAGGGTCAAATCAAAAATAAAGACCAAATTATTTGTGTTGCTGCACACAGAAGACATTTGGGTTTAAGATTAGAAGATGGATTTGAGATGAAAGTTCAGAATTTAAGCCTGTTTCCCCAATAATACATCTAGATATATTAAACAACATACTGTAGAACATAGCACTTATCAGATCTCTGATATTAGTATTGGAACAGATGGTTCTAAAAGTAAAGTCAGTAAAACATCATTTCTGGCCGCATATCCTTTTTTTTGCAGTAACTGCATCAAGCTGATTTGCATCAAAGAAACTGATTTTCAACCAGCATTTTCCTATTGTAACAAGTGATGTACCTGTAGGTGCATTACCAAAAACATGTCAGCATCTTGTTCTTTACAAATGCAGTAAATGTTTGTGCATGATATTTGTCTTGCTTTTACAGTTTAATCCGGTGTATCCTAAGCTCAGGCTGTTGATTGAGCACAGGAGCACAGAGTGTCTTAGTAGACTTTTGCCAGGCTGTGAAGCTGCTTCTGTGTGGACTTTAATATTGTTTTCACAAACACATCTGTCTACCCTGGTGAGCCCTGAAACTACAACAATGACCATCAATTATTCACATCAGACACAGTGTGTGTGACAAAACACATGCTGTCAATGAATATTTAACTCTTGCACTTGACCAGACCTTTCCGTCAGAAGGTTTTTTTAGGACTTAAAATAATTTTCACTGAACAAACTTTTGATATTAGTCAGAAATTAATTAGGAAATTGTCAAAAGATGTTTCATCATGCTGCTATGATAGTTAACGTTGGTGGTAACTGACAACTTAATCCTATTTTCTTATGCAAGAGTGATTGCTCAGACGTGTATCACGTTATGAATACAAGAGAAGCAGCTTAGCCAGTTAAACCATCCTCCTTGATTTCCTCAGCTATCTTGCTCTCTAGGGACAGTCTGCACAGATACAGAACAACTGTCTCCTACAGGACTGCTCAGATAAGCACAAGTGGATTCTCTTAGATGTGCCTCTGTTCACCTGCGCTTGTGAAAGCAATGCTCAGATCAGTCATTGTGTAAGAAAAGATCCAGGCTATGCAAGTTTTTAACTCACAAAAAAATATTTACCTCATCTCTAGAGAAAACAGAATTTAGTTCCAATGCTTGTGTCTGTGCTTGTAATATTTGGAAGTCTGACAAAAATAATGTACGATGCTGTTAAAGTTATTCATCATTCTCCCCAAGGAGCTCTCATTTGTTTGTTTGTTTTTCCAGGGGAGTAAAACTGCTGAGCGTGAATGTTGTGATGTGTATGATTCATGTGTATTGTATTGCAGTAAGTTTTATTTTTCCCCTGATGACTGCTTGGGAACCTTCCTTTGAGATTTGCACACACCGGATGTGACACTGATAGAAAGACTGTGTCAATTATGACTCTATTGCTAAGGAATCCTCTGAAACTCACAATACTATGTGACACAAACCTATGTTTTACACAAGTGCAGGTTTTGTTTTTGGCTTTTTGTAAGAGGTTTATTACAGATAGAAAGCAACTAGAACTTCAGAACTATGAAGGTCTGACCTGTATAAACGTCTTCATGTATGGCAAGTAATAAGGAGTCCAATTTATATGAAATGCAATGATGGAATGACTGTTTTAAAAGCTCATATAGACTGAACATTGTATTGCAAGCAGTGAGGTACTGCACATCAGATAAATGTCAGTCAGTGATATTTTTACTCCACTGATCTGTTTGTTCTTCCTTCTTTCTTTCTTTGCTTCCAGCTAGCATCATAATATCACAGTACATGGTAGATGAAAGTGAAAGAAAACAAACATAACTGAACCGTCAGTAAAAGGAATAACACCTCTAAGATGTGCCAGTGTTTTTTTTTTTATTACTGTAGTAAAAACAAACACTTCTGTCCATGTACCTGAGTAGAGAAACATATTTTCCAGCAACCTGTGGAACTCAGCCTGTTCACTGTTGTGTTTCCACCTTCAAATATAGCATTTCATTGTATGTTTGCATTAAATTTCTTATTATATGTAAAGTGTAAGTATATTTACTGTATATATATATATATTTATATACTCTTAAGTTTCCTAAAAGATAATAGTAAATATGTATGTTTTTACAGGTAAACCAGAGAGGGCTTCATTTCTTGGCTATGGGAGAGACCCTGGGGCATCTGGCTGCCAGGTGAGTTTCTGAACAGCTGTTAAAAGTTTGAAAGTTTATTTTACTCTTAAAGCAAAAAAACACACAAGGTGTATTCCTTAATACCAGTTAGAGGGGTAGGAGGTGGGGGGCTTGAAGATGGTACTGCGACACAAGACCTTGGATGTATGTGTTGTGTTGGTTTCAGAAGCGTTACATCTACCCAGCACTGACAGGCAGAGATGGGTGCGTTATGTAGCTAGCTTTTATTTCTACTTGTTCTCCATGTTAATCTGTTGTTTTAGATACTGTAAATTAGAAAATAATTTACAAGGCAAAGATAGCGGACGTGCACTCAACCAAAGTTACAGTGAAGGTGATTATTTTAACATTTAATATGTGAAGTGTTTCATCTGTAAGAGTTTTGCATTACAGAGTTTGTGAGCCCTCACTAATTCATTAATGGGTAATAAAGCTAATTCAGAGGTGCTCACGATCCAGGTCAGAGACATTTTGGAATCACAACTATGAAAGAGGCCAGAGCCAGTGTTGCTGCAGGGCTTCAGTGTCAGTGAGTGCAGGCAACAGCAGAAGTGAGTCTGTTGTTGTGCCATGTCAGTTTTGTGACATCAGTGACAGGTTGTCGCTTTACAGAACCAATTTTTTTTGTTTATGTCACTTTAATGACCTACATTTAAATTTTAAAAATTGTTCATTTCTCATCTTTTATAATTATATCCAGTATACACACTGGTTTATTTTGAATTGTTTTGAGTTTGTCAGCAGCTGTGAGGAACTTGTCCATCAATCAAAAATCAAATCTGCTGGAAAAGTCTCAATGTGTCAAACCTCAACTTGCAAAGGTGATTCCAAGAGGGCAAGTGAGGAGAGTTTTTAATCCAACTGCTACACACCCTGAGTTGTACTTACTCACACGATGCCTGCTCTTCTGGTCTGCAGCCAATTACTCTAAGTAGACCAAGCTCTTTATTGGCCTCTTAACCCAGTTTATTGGGGTTGTAGAGGTCAGAGATATTGGTGATGTGAAGGATGTGGTGATGTGTCAAATGTTCACACACAAAACTGTTCTGAAGGTAAATGTTGAATATTGTACCAGTGAATGAGAATGTTAACAGCTTAATTTCCATTAATTTTAATGATCAGTGTTTTTTTTTCTCTATTTCAGTCTTCTCTAAAGCCAGACATCGGGTTGGCAAGTCCTAATTCAGTGACTCCGTCAGCAAAGTCAGCTGCTCCGTTCTACTCCTTCACCGCAGGAAATCCCAGAAGACGTTCTCTCCAAGATCCTCCACCCATTGGTCAGTGCCGTCTCAATGATTATACTGACACAAAATGTCCTAAAAATTCAAATTTCTGTAAATAATTTGTCTGTAGTTTATCATCAGTGAGGAGTGAGTGTAGATTTTAAAATGTAAATGTTCACAAAACTTAAAATAATTACAGTTCTAATGGGGTCTGAATTCCAGTTCAGACATTATGGGGGAGTTGGGTGATAAAATATTCACTGTGCTCCCAGTGGATGTAATGTAATTCTTTCTACCATCATATTGGTTTTCATGCTAAATATGCATATGTGATGTTAACATTTGCCCACCTATCAGATTTAAGGTCAAACTTTACCAGATTTACACACATGTGCACTTTGACCAGAGCAGGTAATGTTCAAATCACATCAGTCTACTGCAGAGACCTAAAATGAGTCTGAGGTTCATGATTTGTCTTAAAACTGGAATTAGAAGAGATTTTGCTTGTTGTAACTGTTCCTCCTGTTCATACTGTCAATGAACAGATTTTTCGCTAAAGCACTTTGAATCCAAAGTTCTTGTTCGATGTACATATGTATTAAAATGTGTACCTGAAGTGAAATGAAGCTTCAGCAGAGTTTTAATAAACGTCTTTTAGTATGAAGTTCCCTGGACAGTGGTACCCTGCTGAGCTGCAGTGGAAGCATAGTCACAGATAAGATATGCATTTAATGTAACTTATTTGAAAAGCTGAAGCCTTGTATTGTCTGGATAAACTTTTAATACATTTTTGCACAGCTGGAGGACTGTGGCTTTTGTCCACTCATCACTTACATAAGCCCCTTTTACACTGCCTCTGGCTGTTCAAGGTGGGATTACTGTGGCATTTTGACGCCATGTTGTTCTGTATAAAAAAAATGAAATAACCCACCTTTATGCTTGCATTTATAGTAGTAGCTTTGTTACAGAAAAGTTTAAATGGTTCTTATGGACACCTGACTATTCATTGAAGACTTGAAAACCTTATTCTTAGAAACCCCACAATGTACTGAAATGAAAAGTATTATTTAAAATTGTAAAGAGGAAAATAAGAGTGATATGTCAGCTTGTGTACAGTCCTCTTACATCAATCAATCCCATGCTTCACTGAAAATGAAATAGTGAGGCTGAACTAAAAAAACATTACTGTAAAAAGACACGTTTCAGGTGCATTTAAGGTTGTTTGTCAACACTAATTTGAATGAATTTTAGTTGGTGAACAAGTGTTGTGGAAAAAACAGAGTTCTGGTTTGTTTACAGCACATTGATAGTTGCTTCCTTTTTTGCCTGTGAATGAATAGCTGTGCTTTCATCTCTCCACAGATCCTCTACAAACAAAAAAGGTTCGCAAGGTCCCTCCTGGCCTGCCTTCATCTGTGAGTGGAAGATCTTCTACCTCTCATATAAATAGATTTCACAGTGAGCTTACTTAAGCAGACACACACACACACTCATCTTTGCTGCTCACATGCCCTCCTTCTCACACAAAGAGCTCTCTTCATGTCACTGTCACACTTCTTGGATGGGGATTTTTTATTTTGTGGATCTTTGAAGTAGTGACACTAGTGATGCCTGTTAATTTGGAAAGCAAAGTTCTGACCTTTCATGTTTGTTGTTTACACGCTTGTTGTTTAATGTTAGCGTGTAAAAGTCTCTGCAGGGTACGTCTTTCTGTACATTGTTCGTGGTTGTGTGTGTGTGTGTGTGTGCGTACACATGTGTACCTCGAGGTGATTGATTTTCAGTGCTGCCCTGTCACAGTCTAGCCTCCTCGCAGCCTCTCCTGGGAGAAAAAGAGGCTGTCAGAGCGGATCCCCAGCTCTGCTCTTTTGATGTTTAATTAGTCATTACGTAGCCGAACAGGAGGACAGACAGAGATTAATAGCACAGAATATCTGAAATTTCTATTGGTAATGATCCCGGTGGAGCAGAAACCATTAGGATGCAGAGTAGTGTGGAGCTCAGCTTGCATTCGCTTAGACAGGGGGTGTTGGAGTTCATTAATATGCATAAATCAGTAAGTCAGATGTTCATTGTTAAAACCCTGGTGGATTGGCAAAGGTTTTATTAAGCATTGCCTTAAATTCTTAGAACTGGTACAAGACAATGATTTTTTTAATAAGATTCAACTGGTTTACCAAAATCCTTTTCTCTGAAAGGGCTTTCTTTTTTTTTCTTTTTTTTGGTAAGGGAGTCTGAGACTGGATTTGCCTTTCAGAGCTTTGATAATCGTCACCTCTACTGCTGTTACTCTGAAATCAAATATGGAACAGGCCGGGGAACATAAAAGGCTGGCATGTGTTTTGTTTCTGGATTTGTATTTGAAAAGAAGTTTGTCAGAGCATGAGGGAGAGACGCAGTCTCTGGCAGCAGCAGGAACGTGCGCTGCCTTCCTCTTAAGTAAGTGATATATTTGAGGTCTTGTCAGACGGAGGGAGAGAGGCAAAGAATGGTTGCCTTGCGGGTTACATCTCTTTGTTGTGTAAATGGACGCTGGGCTTTTATTTGTCAGTACTTAACACATGGGCGCAGGTGCGGCTCTGTGACTCATAAGAGTACAATCAAGCGGTACACTACTAGATGGGGAAAAACAGTGGCAAAGCATGAGATAAAATACAGCTTCTTCTTGTCACTCAGGGCTCCTGGAGCTTGGAGGAATTATCCCTGTTAGTCTTTGATCCCATTTGAAGGAATAGAGATGGGAGCGTTGAATAAAGGGCTATAGGTCTGTCATAACCTGCTGACAGGGAAAGAAAAAACATAAAGCCACTATTTTATAGGTGGCATATGTGGAAAATTATTGAGTTGTGGCCTGACAGCTTTTTTGGGGGTTTTTGGTTTTGGACTAATAGGAAGCATAGGTGGGGGGCGGCAGCATAAACTGCTCAAAGGTGTAAAGAGCTACCTGTAATCTTTAAAATGTGTATAGTGACTGTGCAGAGTGTGATTTCTGTATGTCGAAGGATGGTTATCAGCTAAGACCCGTGTTTGTGTTGCTCCACTGGAAGCAGTGAGGTTGGTGTCGAGATGTGTCAGGGGAGGGTGCACCTGGAGTCGGAGCTACTTTACCAGAGGCAGCTGTGTGAAGAGCCTGCAGTGTACCTGTAAAGCGTGAATGCAGCTGCAGATGCCACTGAAAGCTTTTGCTTGTGTAAGCAAGTGCACGAGTCTCACTAGAGACCTGAATAGCTGCTTGATTTAAAAGAAAAAAATCAACTCAGTGCTTCCTATGATTATGTGTACTGCTGGGAATTTTCTTATTTATTTATTTCATTTTCAAATCCCCTTGTTCCTCCAGCTTGTACTCTCGCTTCTCAGTCTAAAAATAAGTGTGGGAGTTTTAAATCAGATGGGCAAAGTAAGTTGCAAGTCCAAGCATGATGTATGTGTACACTACGTGATGGAGCTGAATCAAAATATTTACGGGAGCACATCCTCCATGCATTTAGGTTTTGACACTGCAGTGCACCGGGATGTGAAGGCTATCTACACAGGCCAGCTGGTGATTGCAAACATTTAAATGTTTATAGGGCTTTTTCATTTTATATACAGACACCCTCTTCCCTCAGCCACACACACACCTTTGTGGGCTGCTAGATATGTGCTTGCAAACATAGGATACTGCAGATGTGATTGTAATTGTGTGATGCCTAATAAATCCACATTTTTCTAACGGTTGTTTAACCTAGTTTTTCAGCCAAATGCCGGAGTTGAACATACAGAAAATCTTTGCTAAGGTGTTTTGGTTATAATCCACCTTGTATGACAGATAAACATCTCTGTGCTCAAACATGAAAGCCTTACCTTGTTATTTTTGTCACACTAGATGCTTTGGCTATAATTGGATCCTTGCATTATTTGACTGTATAAAGTGAGCTCTGAGAGCGAAGGACAAAGCATGTTGTCATTGGACAGACAGGCTGCTACGCTGAGGCATGCTGATGGGCAGCTGCGTGGGCACCTGTCTGACATGAGGACTGAAGAAGGGGGAGAGAGAGTTTTGTAGCTCATGGGGGAAAGTTGCATCTTGTAGGATATTTATGGGAAGCTGCAAGGGCACCGTGTGTGTGTGTGTGTGTGTGTGTGTGTGCATGTGCATGTCAGCTTGTTTGTGTAAATAGTTTTTTTTTGCCCCCCCACGAACCCTTGTCAGAGGCGCAGCGTCTTGATGTGACACTTCCTCCCTGGCTTTGGTGACGGTATGGCTGCAGGAGGAGAGAAAGAAAGTGGTGGGCTGAGATTCAGCTCCCCTCTGGGACTTTTGCAAGCGAGAAGCCAGAGTGTGGATGACAAGAAAGATTGACATTTGCTTTTGACAGATCACTCAGACACCCTTGTTTCTGAGAGATTTGTACTGTGCGAGCTGTAAGAAAAGGAAGTCTGCTCTAGGCTCTGAATCTTAAGACCCAACAATGTTCCTCACAGTGCTGTCTGGCACATGACATTCAAAGGATATATTTTCTCTCTTTATCTGTGTGTCTCTCTCTCTATCCATCTGTCTTTAACGGCTCAAAGACAAGAGATGATAATGTTGTACTACAACAGTAACCTAATGTTCCTATTGCTGTGAGAGCAGCTCCTTTTTGTTTCTTTCTTTGAATCATAGTCGGGTGGTGATAGTAATAGGTCTTGGTGAATAGACTGTGCATGAAATGCATCAGTTAAACCCTGTGTAAATAGCCAGGATCCCTCCAGGCCATTGTACGTCTCAAAGCAAATTAGATTTTAAGGCCAACCAGCAGAATAATGTAAAGCTGCACATTTTCTTACTTCACATGTTGTTAAAACATAAACAAATACATTTGACATCAAAACTGAGAAGGTTAAACAGTATAAATAAGCGTATTTAGATTTTCCATTACATCCTGTCCAGTGAGTTTTTATAATTGTTAATGAGTCAGAGTCTTGTGCCCCAGTCCACTGTTGTTATTTCACTGTGAGGCCAATTCAAACATGTGCATGATGAACAAAGTAGAATAGGAGAGGAAAACATGAGGTGAATAATAAGGTCAGTACTGTTTGTGTGTCTGCGTGCAGGTTTTGGTGCTTAACATACTTTTTTTTAAGTGACGTTTGTGCATTTCCAAAAATTAATTCACCAGTTGCATCACAGTGGAATAAAAACTAAATTCATTTTGTTCTGCAAATTATATTAATTTATCTATTAAAAAATATATATTAATTTAATCTAACTACGCTGCTAAAACTGCAGATCAGTTTAATAAGATTTAAAACTAAGAATAAGATGAATGCTTTCTGTTTAGATACCCGTGTTATTTGTCTACTACTGTCAAAATCTACCTTGATTGTAACATTGGAACAAACGTGTGATGTTTAATGCTGATAAATCCACTTAAAATCTCTGCAGCTCTAGGCAGCTTTCACACCGTTTCAGGCGAACAAGCTCAGTCACGTACAGGCTGCCTTTTCAGCTTGACTGGTACTAAGAGTTTAGTGAATGTTCATTTCAGTAGGGTGAACATGTTGCCCTGTGTTGTGCCCTTAATGTGTTACTAGGCAAATGTTTGTCTTGCACAGCACTATCAGTTGTTTAAAGTTTTATAACATCACTTAAAACTAGAATGAAACAAGGCTTACACAGTCCTGGAGTCCGCTAGAAGAAGTTTCAAATCTGAGATGAAAGCCAGAATGAGGTTAGAGGTTGTTAGAGAAAGATTTAAAGAAAGAAAAAGAAGTGCCACGTAAGAGACCACGCTGCAGAATGCAAGTGTTAACCATCGTCTGAGCTTTGTGTTACTCTCAGCTGTGTAAAACTGACAAAACATATGAGTCAGGTGCGTGAGTGTGTATGTGTGCGTGTGTGTGTGTGTGTGTGTGTGTGTGTGTGTGTGTGTGTGTGTGTGGGCAGGAAGGTCCCTCTTAGTGCATATAAGCTTTCACACAGCTCAGCGCTTATAGCTGTTCTGCAGATGTCATTGGTTTGGTTTTTTTTATCTTTTGAAACTTTACACTATAAAAGATTTTATTTTATGTAGAAGATCAGAGGTGTAGTGACTGATTTGTAGCTGTATAAATAGATTCTTTATCCAAAATATACTGTGAAAAAATATACTTTTGCTGTAGAAAATGACTGAATGTGTTTTCAGAGTTTAGTTTATAATGTGTATTCTGTATGTTAGTACTCCAAAATGTCTGGGTTGCCATGTGTTTAATTTGAGGATGGGGAAATTGTTATCTCAGTATTTTAGGCTCTGACTTGACCCTAGCTGGTGAGCTGCTCCCCAGAGATGGCCTCATCAGATGGCTGATTAGATAGACACCCCTGGTTTGACGGGGATGATGTTGAACAGTCGCAGCCACCTCTGGGACCGTGGGCTTTGTGTTTATCTTTGTTTGGGTTGCTGAAATTTACCATTGACATAGAGGCTGGAGATAATAGAACAGACAAACAAGCCAGAGGCCTGACCTCTTTCATCTGCGAGGAGAACAAGGAGTTAAAAGAGTACGAAAATAATGCACAGATTAAAGTCATTACTCAGATTCTGGCCTGTTGTAAATTATTCATGTAGGGCTTGCGTGAGTGTACAGCATTAATGCAAACCTTGATTTCAGATCGCTGGCAGGCGCAAGAACACAGCCTGTCAGCAATCACTAAGGTAGAGTGTTTGTTATTTAGAGACCATCTAAGCCAAACAGCTGTGACCTGGAGAGCACATGAAGCTCATGTCGAAGCTGAGGGTCTTAACTCCAGGACTCAGTTGTAGGTCAGAGGTTATGTTTATTGTGGTGTGTGTGTGTGTGTGTGTGTGTGTGTGTGGGATAAATCAAACCCGTCCAATGTAATGTACTGTATGTAATAGTGATAGTGGGCGACCATCCTGTTCAGTGTAAGAATTATTAGAGCATCATAATTTCCAATTAAAGCAAAACATGCAAAATACATCATCTTCGAGAAAACACTGTAAGTGACTGTTTAAAAATAGAAGTATTCACACTTCAGAAACTAAAATTGCAGATATTTTTAAATATTCTGTAGGTGTATATTTACATTTTGTTCCACGGTGTATGTTAAACAGTACATAGCACATTACGCTGACACTGAAAAGAAGTTGCTAGATCATAAAAGTGACACTTCTGCTAGAGAGAGATTGCGATTGTTCCAGCAGCAAAAATTAAGTAGTAGGTGATAGAACTCATTTCAAAACTCTGATATTATCTGTACTTTCTTTCCTTACCTTTCTCCCTTTCACTTCCTCAAACTGTATCTCTCTTCTCAACTTTTTTTATTTTCATTGTCACATTTATTCTCAAATGTGAAACAGGACAAATCTGCTTGTGTGAATCTAATGAGAATATAAACAAACTGAGCTCATATTTTAAGGTGTTTTAGTTTTTCCAGCACATTGTTCAGGACAGATGTCCAACAAATGTGGGATGTTAGAGTTTTTTTTTATTTCTGCTAGCTTGGAGAATGGATATAGTTAGGAGCTGTCAGGCTGTTTGAGTGAGGTTTTAATAGCTGCTGTTTGAAGGCTGCTGTGCCTAATTATTAATCTGTGTATAGCCTTGCACGATTAAAAACATAAAGACACGCAACTTATCCACCAAAGCAGCATTATGATGGGCATGAATGGTTTGTGCTGTAGTGCAATTCATATCACAACACTGACATTTTATAATACTTGTCTATTGTGTTTTAAAACTACAGATATTATAACAAGCGAACACGTGCACATAGTAAAACCAATTCTTGTTTGAATGTCATTTAAGAAATAAAGTCACTGCTGAAAGGTCGCAGTGAAACTTTTTTTTTTGTGGGTCGACAAACTAATGGGTCAAGTCTGGTTTATGAGAGTCAGAGGATTTTAACCTAGAGCAAAGACGATGTTGTTGTAGGTGGTAGTCAGTCTAGTAATTTAAATATCAGATTTACTGATCTTCTCCAAGCAAGCCCCACACTTTCAGTGTTTTTAAGGAAATCTGTGATATTAAGACCTTTATGAAAATGTGCTGTAGGGGACAGCACGTCTCATTGTCACACAGCACCTGTAGCTGCTGATTAAAATCATCAATACACAGAGAGGGAGGGAAAGAGAAAAGCATGTTGTCTCTGTCAGTTTTGTCCTGTTGATCACCTTAGCAAGAGAGGAATTCACCTGAGTATGTTTTCTACCTGTCTGGGAGCTTGTCCACAAACATGGTCAGACATAAAAAATTTGTTGAACTGACATTAACGTAATAATTGAGTGTGTATGCTTTTCTTCTTTTACCAAACGTCAAAACTTCATCTGCTTCTGGAAGGAAAGGGTGTTGTAGGGAGATCATGTTTGTGATGTGTGTGTGAATGTGTCTGGATAAATGTAGTTCACAGCCTTATCAACAGTGTTGTATGTTTGTTAGACTGTTGGCATGTTGAAGAATGCTGTGAGTTCCCAGTGTTACTTCTCCTCCTTATAAAAGAGGCCCAGTCTGCAGCTTCTCTGTAGCTTATGCATTAAGATGCAACCATGACCTGTTTGAGTTTGACTGGGGACCTCTGCTGAATCTCCCTCCTGTCATTTCCTGTCATCTCTCTGCTGTGTAAACTAAAGACTTAAAAATGCTGAGAAGTGTTAATGAAGAGGAAAAAAATAGGAAAGTCTGCACTGTTCACCTCTCAATAAACATTTGTGCTTATTCAGTCTCCCCAGTGGCAGTTTTCTTAACACCAATTACAGCAGCTTACAGATCTTAAATCCAGATCTTCTTGTTTTATTAGAGATTTAAGATTAAGATTAAGATTATTGTGTGTTAAGATGTGTATTATTTTGGGGAAGTGATACATAACTAAACTTATTTTTAACTTGTAGTGTAAAGTGATTAGTAATAATTCAGCTTTTCCAGTACACTGAGTTATCACTCATTTATCTAGAATCACTGTGCTGACAGTAATCTGGGAGTTTAACTATACTGTCAGGTCAGAATCTGGTTTGATATATGATACTAGGCATGTAGTTTGATAATACTCACAGTATTTTTGACAAAGGTGCAGTGTAAAACTGTAAAAACAATCTGTATGCAATCCTCCTGTAAGATTACAGTGTTTAAAAACTGTCATTAATAATTTTAAAATAGTCAAAAAGGACTTAGTTGTGTGTAAATATAGAAATCTATGAATTAATTCTTTATAATAGTATGTTATAATTAAATTTAGCAGAATAGATTTTTACATTAAGCATTACTATATAATATTTATAGAAGTGCTAATAACTGATCACGCCAAATTGCATATTACAAGTTGCTTAACCATTTAATGTTTACTTTGAAAGACAGATATAGAATTTATGTATTTATTTATTTATTGTAAAGCCCTGATTGGTGTCAATTTTTTTGTTTTGTTATGGTCATAATATCATTCAGGCAATTAAAACAGTAAACAGTGATCAGATCAGCTTGCTTTGATGTTAATAAATAATGGAGGAGGAAAATTTGGCAACACATTTAATATAAACTGGATTTTATAGAAGTGGAACAATAGTCAAAAGGCCTTAATATATTAATAACAAGCCATCAAGTCAGTAGGTTTTACAAAGGACTGAAATGCCTTATAAAGTGAGTTTTAGGCTGTTCGGTCCTTTTTTGTGGTGTTTCAGTCGGCACCTGTAGCAAACACTGTCATGACATTTATCTGGTTTCATGTTGCATTAATTGAATTATATCATTATAAATTATTATTTTATACTGCTGAGAAGTACTGAAAAAATGTTTATTCCACCACACTTTAATACTTATGTGATGTAGGTGTGAAACAGGTGTTAAGTTGCATTATATTTGATATTAAGAAGAGGTAAACCCTGCAGAAACCCTGAATTATTAGTGTCTTTAAATCGGTTTATTTATAGCACAACCAGTTCGTTTTGGGAGGGTGAGGGTCTGAATCCCCTGTGCACCCCCGCTCTCAGAGTCAGGCCTCTCTAATTGGAAGCAGAGCTCGTTACAGGAAACTGTCTTTCTGCCTGATGACATCATTGCTCAATCCATGCACGAGATGGGGAGGGGTGTGTGTGTTTGTGTGTGTGTGTGTGTGTGTGTTGGGTGGTCTTAGCCTGTGCATTTTCTGTGTTTTTCAACACCCAAACAAATCCCAAAAAAGCACCTTGTGATGACTTGAGCGGGCAGTGTGAACAGGTGGGTGGAGCTGAGCCTTCATCTCTCAGGCCGATGCTGTTTTCTACAGTGTCAGTGCTGCGACTTGTGTGTCACTGATTCATGAAGTTAAATTAAATTAAAATTAAAGATGTTCGTAATAGAAATATAAAAAGAAATGTTCTGGCAGTGTCCTGACTCAGACAGCACTGATGTGATGTGTGTGTATGATTTCCCAAATGAATGCGTATTTCTTCCTGCTTTCATGTCCTCGCAGCGCTCTTCTGTGTGTCTGGACTTGTTTTAGACCTCTTCAAACATCACGACCATTTTCCTTAAAGCATCAACTTGAAACAGTGCCAGATATAAAGTGGTAACAGTGTGTGGAGCCAGTGTTTTGGATGAGTTTAAAAGAGTCCTAGAGAAGAAAGGGGGATAAATAATAACAGTACTAAAAGGAAAAGCATAATAAAGGCGTAGTTTTCTTATGGAAGTGGAAGCTTTCATCTTTCTATAACAGTAATGTTCTCAATGAGTCTGCAGGCCTGTGTTTAGTCCAGGACACTACGAGTGGTAGACATGAAAGGCTCCCGTCATACTGAACAGACCAGGCTCTCAGTGGAATATAGTA
The DNA here is from genome assembly GCA_032362345.1 of Sandelia bainsii. Lineage (NCBI taxonomy): Eukaryota > Metazoa > Chordata > Actinopteri > Anabantiformes > Anabantidae > Sandelia > Sandelia bainsii. The sequence continues at coordinate 7,415,423 of JAUMHL010000018.1, forward strand.
TCTATCCTCTGCTTTCTTCTCCTGTGCTTTGCTCCCCCCTCCTCCCACATGATAAAGGTAATGGGGAGCTGTGTCGCTTGCAGTGACAGTGAACCATGGTAAAATGGCTGGCGATGTTTTGCCCCCTCCCTGCCCGCCACCCCCATCCCGTCTGAGGCCCCCAGGGTTGAGGAAATGGAGCATTATTTTCCTGTTCCGACGTCATGAGGCAGCCCCCTTTGCAGCTGTTGCATTCTTTACAACTCTGTGTTTACAGGCACTTGTCGAGCTAAAGGTCTCACTCTGCCAACACCAAAACTCTCGTATTCCACATTTCATAAATACACTGTTTTTGTTTCTCTCCTTACATGGATTTCAACAGCGTTTTGTTTTTTTTCCTTCACTTTCTCTCACTAATGACTCCTGATTGGTGTGTGAGCCATGTGTGGGAACAGGTAAAATGTTTTGCCAGATGGTTGTGTTCTTACAAAAGCCCCGCTGCCTGTAGACTCTGTTTAATCGTAACAAAGACAAAAAGATTAGACACTCAGGATTAAAACGTGTGAAAGAGAACAGGCTCTCCACACTTATTTGTGCACTCATTTGGTCGCCCTTGAAGAATTACACATCTTATTGAAATCCTGCTTAGAATGAAATTATTTTAGTTCCAGTTTGTCTGGGCTCCCCCCTGTAGAAAATCTACATTTTCTATGGTTGGAATTAAACATTTTTTTCCCTGTTCCTAAATCCGCTCACACATTTGTTTTCCGTCCCACCCACTTCCCTTTATCTCTTCTATACCCACCTCCCCGTCGCCTCCCTTCCCCCTTGTCATTTTCCTCTATGCCTCAGCACTTAGAGGCTTAAGAGGGGGATGTACCACATGAGCCACTCCCTTCTGACAGCCACCCCTTCCCTCAGCGTGGAATGGTACGATCCTGCTTTGCATAAGTTTCCTCTGAGTGGGTCCTGTGTGGAGGCCAGTACTGAAAGAATTATTAGTCCCTTTTGAACGGCTTGGATGTATGTCTAGAGTGGAAGCCAGTGTGCTGCTGCAGTCTACTCTTATCACTTAGATTGTTAACGCTATAATGTATTGCGCCTATCCTGTCCCTGGAATGGGCAGCAACTCTTTAATGTATTACTACAACGGGAAATCGGTGAGTAGTCTCTTTGGGAATGTGTGTGTGTGTAAGATGAGCTGGAAAAGTGTGTGTGTGTGTGTGTGACTGTGTGTCTCAGTCTGCTTGTCTAGCTGACTGTCTTATGATGTTTATAGTGTTATTAATTTAAATATAAAAACACTATGTTCCTGTGTGTGTGTGATTGCATGTGCCTGTGCCTCCTCTTTCTGATTTTCCATTACATCAGTTAAAGCTGTGTGACACTACAATTAAAATCATGCTGTTAAAGTGGTATAACCTGTGTTATAAACTTACTTTAGGGTCATTTTATTCTACTTTCTACCCCAGTTGTGTATAAGCAAGTAAATATTGTATAAAAAAGATGCCATTTCCATAACTTTTTTTCCATATACAGAATGACACAGCGTGGCAGAAAAAGTTTTTGCAGCCTTGAATTTATTTTTACTGGCTGGTTTCTTCAGCTCCGAGACTAGGCTGAAATAATAACAAGTGGGAGTCTGGGAATGATTAAGGGAAAGAGGCTGCCTGTTGAGGTTATACTTTCCTGTTTGCAGATTGAGCTGCAAGCACCAGTGTTGCTGTTATTCCATCTGTTTTTAATCACTTTGGCATTCTTGACGCCACAGGGAGCCTAATGTGTTTTCTGAACTTCTCTGTAATGACCGCTTTGATTTTTGTTACTCTGAAAAAGTTTTCTGAATGAGTAGTTTTTTTTTAATACATGCAAAGCTGTGTGTATGTGGTTGTGTTTGTATTTATGCTGCAGGAGAAGTGCTGCAAAGAATTGAGTTTTACATGTGTGAAGATGTGTTGCAGAAAGTGTTTCTCCTATTTTATTGCAAAAAAGCCTTGGAATTTGCTCAGGGATAAAGTGTAACAATGGCTGAATGAGCTCTGTAGTGCATTTCAGTAATCCATAAGTATAAGTCAGAAGAGAATTACACAGCCAGATTTCCACCTGTCATTGCCCACGATAGTTTTGCTGTTATATAATGTGCGTTTGAAGGAAAAATAAAGAAGTTAGTCTTTTTATGATATTTAAAAGCTTGTGTTTCAAGTTTCCTTATAACCCATTACAACATTTCCTTTGTTCCCACTGCACGAAAGATGACTTTGATCTATTTCATATTAAGTATTAACAGGCTTGTGTTACAATTGGTGATGGGGAGAAAATTGATAGCATGTGGACAGAACGGGCAAACTTTATGATCAAAAGCACTTGTTAAGTAACCAGCGCAAAGTGGGTTTTTTTCTGTTTTCCTTGCAAGAAAAAAGAAATATGGTGCCTTTTTCTGTGCACCGAGTTGATCCACATTAATTTGTTATAATGCAGAGTTGCATAGCAGGCTCACCATCTGGAGCAGTGGGAGAATTCGCAGTGGGCCATTGGCTTGTAAGCTGGTGGCATGGAACCAATACAGATGGAGCTACTCACTGATCTTTCTTCCGTTCCCTATTAGTTAAAATGAAAAATTAGAAGCGAAAGCCCCTTTTTGTCCCCCTTCCTTGTTTTGCTTCACTGAAAGCTTTTTCTCCGCAAGTGGGATGTCACAGAATTCTGTTTGAAAACAGTAAAAACACAAAAACAACAGCATGTGTTCTTTTGGGTGGGACATGCCTGTTGTTGTTTTTGTAGTGCAACAGGTTATATCACTCTTTCTAGGGGGTCAGCACTCATCACCACAAGCTAATCCTTGCATCCCCCATATGCACATGTGTTGCACACGCACTGAAGCATGCATGCTTGACTGCATAGAAAACACAAAGTCAGTGTGGGGGTGGGGGCGTGTTTGTGTGTGCATTGACCTATCATATATACACTATGTATATGACACACATGTTGTGAGTAGTTAATGAGGTTTCATTGATGTCAAAACCAAATTTTTGTGGCATTAACGACTGGAAGGTATTATTCTGCAGCATGGTAGCTGCTCTATTTTTAGAGGACCTGACTCCCAGTAGGCTGCTCTGCTGTCAGAATGTGCATTTGGATGTAAGATTTTATTGCTTTGCTAAGAAGCAGAAGAACTCTGCAACATGTAGCATTTTGAGTTACTTGTTTATATTATATAATAAACCCGAGTTATGTATCCAAAGGGTTACTAGAGTGTGTTTGATGTTTAAGGAGTTTGATTGCAAATGATACCATATAATAGTAAAGATTATTCTGTTCTATGTTTCATGAGCTGTTTTTCACCTGTGGTTAAATGTTAACTTGTTGAATACCTACATGTGTTAAAGTAAACATCTGCTTAGGTGCCAGAGCTTTTACTTGTTTATGTTCCAGTTCCATGCGAGAAAATTGACCAGGCTTTAAAAATATTCAAATATTTTCATGTAAAGTATAATTTTTGTTAGTAATAGAATTTTTGTTTAATTAGACAACTAATACTTTCTTCAAACTGTACCAAATAATTGATGTGAATTTTTTTTTTGCAAAGCTTACAGCCTTGGAAATGTTTCACTTAAAACATTCCTCATGTCAAACTGATTTAATCTATCAAACATTGTGCCAGTAAAAGTTATTTTTTGCAAGATTGCAAGTTTAATCTAACAGTTTTATGCCTGAAAATACTGAATGCTTTATTTTCCACAAAGAATTGGCAGGTACCACGCACCCACAAGTGTTGAGCAATGCCCCTCCAAGCAGGCTGAGCTGAGCAGTAGTTTGAAGAGGCATTGTGTCTGTTGTGCAGACTAAGCCCTGTAAATGTGTAAGATTTGGACTTGAAACAAAATGCCCCAGAGATGTGGTTCGATTCCAAGTAATGACATGCAGCACAAAGACAGGACACGCCATTAGGAGTGTGTTTGAACTCTTTTCTTTGAGCTTCTTGGCCATTAGCCTGAATTTTTTTCGTAGTTTTATTTCTTTTTTTAAAGTGTCCTCTCCCTTCCTGTGATTATGTTTCATGCTTACTGCTGGTTGACAGATTGTTTTTTAATGTTTGATATTTTGATTGGCGTGGTATGAACTTCAAAGGCAGGTAGCACAGTCCCTGAAACGTGAGCAGAAGGTGTGCAGGATATATTCACTTCTCAGTTGACAAAAGAGCTGTTGAAAGACAAAGTAAAGTTACAAAACTGAATCTCTGTAACTCGATGCAGAATCTGGTATCAGAAACGGTGTATAATTCACCAGCAACTCAAAAATCTTAATAGCTTCTCATTCACATATCAGGAGGTAAAATTATCCCTTATCATGAAATCCCTTTTTTCCTTTTCTGTACCTACATAGATTTGTCCCAGTGACATTATTTCTGCCATTTTTTTGTATATAAATCTTACCTACTTACTTAGTGCAATTTGACAATTAGAATTCATTTTATTGTTATGTAATATTATATGATAATTTTAGACACCATATTTGTGCAGTCCAAAGCACAACTTGTAATGCAAGTTAACTTTTATTTTAGTTTATTGGTCCTCACTTTAGGATATATGAATGCTGGTGAAAGATGAGGTACAGGGAGTTTATTTTCTAATAAGAAATAACCACTAATGCTTAAATAACCGCTGTAGGTCTGCGCTGGTGTGCTGATCCGCGTGAGTGACGGCTTTTAATTAATGGCCTTGTAAAAGGAAACCCAGGCGGGCACTCTCTTCCATAGGCCCGTGGAATGAGGCACCCAGTGTTTGGGATGGTTTATTAATGCTTTGACTGGTTAGTCCAGGGTAAAAAGGACAATTAGCATTATCCACTGCCATATGCTGCCCATTGAGCATCTGACACAGGCAAAAGACAAAAGCCTGGGCTCCTGTGTGAGGCTAACCTGAGCCACGGAACCACCATCAACCCTGGTCACATGTGTAAGCCAGAAGACCCATGAGAGCTCCACCCCTCCTAGAGCACTTTAATTACACACCCAGACAACAACACGCTGGAGTCCTGCTCACTCAGCAAAGCTCCCCCCCCCCCTAATTCTGCATTGATATAACGTTCACATGTGCGAGCGAGGGATTGAATTGAACTCGAGCCGTGATGAATATTTTCCATTAGCGCTGTGTCATTAAACAACTTAAAGAGTAAACAGTTAACAACCTTTGTGGTTGTCATCACATCTGCAGACATTTTTTGAATAGTGAGCTGTCTGAATGCCAACATCTGAGCGGTTTAAGAGCAGAGTAAAGGGTTCAAGCTTACACGACCGTGGGGTCATCCAGTCCTGTCTGTGGGAGGGAGAATTTATTCAGACCTCTCCCTTCTACCCTCCCCTGTGCTCTGTCTCTCTCCCTCACCCTCTCTCTCTCCATCTGGAGTGGATGAAGTCAGAGACCACATCACTGGTGTTTGGCCTCCAGTGTCTTTAATCCTCCCGCCTTGCTTGGCACACACACAGCTGTACAACAGCATGCCCATTGTGCCTCTCCTTTCACTCCACCACCAGCTTGCAGGTACAAATATAAAGAAAGCAAAGCAAGCTGCTTTTGAACCACTTATTTGATTTCTGCCTCTCTGGGAATGCTGTAATTTGCCAGGCATTTAGTCTGCGCATGTAAGCGGGTATGATTATACTTCCATTAGAGGTTGAGTTGATCTGAAATGCAAATACCCCTGATAATCCACTCCTCCCATCATGAGCTTGATTGCTTGCTAGTCATTAAAGTATGTGCGTGTGTTTGTGGTTTTAGGGCCACATCTACAGTACTTGTGTGTATGTATATGCACTCGATATCACATAGCTTAATGTGCCCACATTTTTAAGTGTGTGCATTTATCTTGAAAGTGTTTATTTCACAGGAACTGAGATAAGAACGCTGACAGTTTTTTAATTGTGTTTCTGTACACTTAAAAAAAATAGTCTGTTGGGTGGCTCCCACAGTATTTTACAGTATCGTGGGCCAAACTAATAACATTTATTTTTTTCCTGGCAGGTGTACGCACCGTCTCCAAACTCAGAAGACTTCAACAGAGATTCACCTTCTTACTCTTCTCCTAAGCCCTCCAGCAGTATGTTTGCAAGCACTTTCTTTGGTAAGTTCAAAAGCAAGTACTCAGCAGTTGTTGGATTTACTGAAATACTATCCAGTAATGCAATTAAATAGAATTTAACATCATATTTTTTATTCCTAACGACGTCTTACTACAGAGGTTACAAAATAGTATTTCTTTTTTATGGGCCTTGTGATTGCTTTCAACAACATGATTTGTCGATTCATCATCATTTTGCCATTTGTAGCAGTTGTCACAATGACAAACAAATGACAAAAATATTGCATCAAACTACGTTCAGTGCTGATAAAGACGGATTCAGTTGTTTTGTAATGTTAAGTCTGTGCCCGGTCGTTACTTCTTTGTCAGACATAAAAGCAGACGTCTTTGTTGGTTTTAGCTTTATGTTATCTCAGCTGTGTTCAGGATAAGGATCATGTTTCAGCCCCATGAGTAAAAAATAAGAAGTGCTCTTTGGACAACCCCAAGTTATAAGAATAGGCTTTGAGGTTAGCTGCTGTCTGGCACTGTGTCAAAATTGAACTACACACTGTGGTCCTCAATTCTAATCTTTATTATACTTTTATAATTTATGTATTATTGTGATTAGATGGTACCCACAGTTCTTCAGACCTGTGGAACTCGTCCAATGGGATCAGTCAGCCCGGCTACGGGGGAATGCTCGCAGGATCTTCATCTCACATGCCACAGTCGGGAAACTACAGCAGCCTGCACTCACATGACCGTTTGGTAAGCAGCACCACTCAGCTGAACGATACCTAACTCCATTAAACAGGTGATACATTATTTTTAGTAACTTTGTTTTGCTGTCACACTTACAGATCCAGTGTGTGTTGTTGCAGCATACATACTGCATGTAAATTATTTTCTCCCCTATCTGAAGTGTTTGTCTGGTTGTTATCAGTGAAGACACTGATGACCCTGTTTGTATCAGTGAGTGATCTGGTCTTGTCTGCCTGCCTGCTTCAGCTGTCAGGGCATCACCAGGAGTCTGCATATGCTGCCTGCCCTCCCTTTATCTCTGTCCCTCCCCCACAGTAACTTTTGGCTGGTAGATGTCAAAGGACAAAATCAAATTCAGTGAATAAAGGGGCTCTTTCTTTCTCATATCTACATTTGTGACTGGAACTAAAGCATTTCTGCTTTTTATCTTTCAGAATTACCCTGCACACTCAGTCTCTCCAGACATCAATGCCAGTCTTCCTCCCATGTCCAGCTTCCACCGAAGCAACACCAGCACTTCGCCATTCGTCACCGCAGCGCACACCCCGTCCGTCAACACAGCTGATGGGGTCATGGGTATGTTCTCGTGTCGTGTTCTGCTACCGCTCAGAGTGACTTGATGTTATTATTGCTAAATATCCATTCTATAAAGTTAGCCAGTTAGGCAGTTGGACAACTGCTTGGTGTACTGTGACCACTCTTGATTTGTCTGACTTTGCTGTTACAAAGCCTCCTTCTGTGTTTTCTTAGCTGCTGCAAATCGGGGGAACGCCACTGGAAGCTCACAGACTGGAGATGCATTGGGCAAGGCTTTAGCCTCAGTGAGTTACAATCTCATTTTTAACTTGGTGTTCAGTTCATCATACCACACCTACTATATTTTTGTGTAGTATCAGTGTGGTTTAACATTTGCTGTCACCCACACACACATCTGCCTTCAAGTCTGACCTACTGTCATGGTGTGGAAATCATTTCTGTGCACCCATACACTGAAAAACTGACTCTGTTTGTGTGGAAGTCAAAATACAATAATGGTCATTTCTGTCTCTAAGAAGGTGACCTCAGTAATCATGCAGGGAATTAAGTGCTATACTGAATGCTGATTAAAAAAGCCCAGAGGACATGTTTGTAGTTGTTTTTTGGGCCTAAGCCTGGATAATTGTGGGCTTAAGTAAGAGTATTCAAGAAAGAGACATTACATTAAAAATACTCCTAAAGCCAGTGGATTACACTTTGTAAAACCAGCCATGGGTGTCTGTGACATCCTGTTATGTGTTGTTTAAAGTAGTGCTCTCTCACAGAGGTTTGTTAGAGAAAGATATACACACATTGATTGATGTATAGATCATCTGTTATTGTTAGATTTTGTCTTAGAGGCCCCGAACGCTCTATTGTAGCTCTTACAGTTACAGTATAAAGAAACATTTTCAAACCTGGATACAAGAAGAGTTTCTTTCGTAAAAGTTCAAAGTAAGACAGAGACAGCAACTTCATTCAGTTTTTTACTCTAAGCTATCAACTAAGATGTGAACTTGCTAATTAAATGAAACTGTAATAAAAATGTGATTCAGGAAAATTTGGAGAACAAATAGAGTACGGACATACAGGTGGAGGATGTAACTGAATTGATAAAAGAAACTGTATTATAATGGCTCATAGTTCTAGTCCTAATATTAGTTTTATAGGACCGTAGAATGTGCACTTTTTAAGAGAAGCATAACATAATGGACATTTCTTATCCTACACCATTAAATCCCTTCACTCTTCCCCATACTGTCTCACTGAAATAATATCCCATCTCCAGAACTGCATTTGCTACTTTCACTTAACCAGATTGGGCCTTTCTTTTTTTCAACAATATGTCCTCAAATAGTGTTTGATATGTTGCACAGACATGATGTGAGCATTAACATATTGGTATTAGATTTAGCAACATTTTAATTCCGCCCATGCAAGCCCCAGCTGTTCATTTAGGGGGAATATTTCTTACTAGTGTGAATCCCAAATATGAGAGTTTAGGGATGGTAATAACAAATTAAGTCCTTTATATTTGCAGACTCAATTCTATTAGCATGACAAAACTGGAATGAAATGGACACGGTTGGACTGGGGTGGGGGTGGGTGGATGGAGCAAGGGGCACAGGGGAGTTTATAACTGCTGTGGCTCAACTCCACGGGCCGCCCTTTGTGAAGCTTTTGTTCTCCGCCCTTTTAAATTGGCCGTGCTTATTGGCCCCATGCTGCCTGCGGGAGCGTAACTGATGATGAGGCGGGGCTTCATTTATTCCAGTAAAATGAGCCATGTTTCAGTTTGAATGTGGCGTTAGTAGCCAGGGAGTGAAAATAATAGAAAGTCACACATTGTCGGGTCGGAAGTCACGCTTATAAACAGTTTGCTTTAGGAGAAACTAAGAAATATTTGGAGATTTGTTTTGAGTCTTACTGGTTTCTGACACAGTGGTGATTAGACTATTAGTGGTCCTTAGTTTCTGACTGAACTGCTTGTCTGACAGTGAAAGTGGTAAGAAAAAAGAAACACTATGAGTGTGGAAAAGTATAAATAGTCATTACTCTGATCCCTCTTCCGACCATACTCAGTGACATACTTCAATAAAACCTCTATCCACATACTCCAAGTTGATTGAAAAACTAAAGCCCGGAGATCAAGATTGAATAAGGAGATTATTAATGAGTGCATTCTATCATCCGTGCAGCCGTCCAAACGGTTTCCTGCAAGCTCAATTTGATCTACACTTGGAGGAGAAATCTCTGGATCTGCTGTTTTTTTGCTCTGCTAATTATTTGGGATCTACTCGTAATACCCTGAGTTCTCTGAGACACGTTCCATTATGGCACAATATCCTCTTATTAAAGGACAAAAATGAGGGATGTGTTGGTGCTTTAATCCAGCATTTGTTTAAACAAATGAAATCCCAGTGGAAGTTCTGAAGATGTAATCTCCTCATTCCCTTGTGATTGACATGTCATCCTAAAACTCGGCGACCTTAGTGTAACCTAGCAGACGATGCACTGACACAATAAAGTTTCTGTGATTTGTGTTTTATTCAGCAATAAATCTGGAGTAACTCCTCGGATTTAATGCAGAAAAACAAGACATTTGCCCTAGTTGTGTTCCTCATAGACACTATAAAGTTTAGAAAGATATAAAAATAAACAACAGTTGAATACGACTAGATTTTGATTCATGGTTCACAATAGTAACCGGCTGCAGGGGGAAATGCCCATGAGATTTTCTGTTGTTGGCTTAACGGGGTTTCCAGGTTGGGCGTCTGCACTTGTTTAAACCGCAGTGGAATAATAACCGGAGTGACTAGTACGGGCACTGAGTCTTTATAGTGAAAAACATGCTGCACTCTTACAAAAAACTTTTTCTTTTGCTGTATTTTAATTTGAGCAAGTGCAACCTCTGACCACTCAGCTGTCAAGTCATGTTCAGATTATGACCATGATTCAATCTGTTAAAATTGTACATATTTATTTAGTCATTGAGCAAATTTAGTATTTTATAAAGGGTGAAATTCATATTCAGAATTTGTGTGATTAGTAAATTAACATTTTTTTCATTTGAATCTGACATTTTGAAAACTGAACTTGCATTTTACTTAATGATTTCAGTTTTAAATTGTCAATTGGCATGAAAAAACTGATCCGCACTAATGTAAATGTGTTTACTTGTACCTTAAATTAGTGCAACATACAAACAGATTGACACACTAAGGAGTTATAGAGTTGATCATTTCTGTATGGGTCATATATTAAAAGTAGAATCCCCAAGACTGATCCAGCCCTTCTTCTTTTTCCTGTTAGTAAATGTGGATAAACTAGATTAAACATAGTAATTTGTGTTTATGTGCAATACTAGCTGAACTGTGGACACGTCTGACCACAGAACATTTTTCCAGTATCTTTCTGTCCATCGGACATGGGCTCAGGCCCAGAGTACTCGGCTGTGTTTCTGCACAGAACTGATGCATGGCTTTCCAGTGGTTTCTGTGCTTAGCTTTTACGTGCTGAGATTATCCCCTGAGTTCCTGAATATTTTCACAATATTATGTACTGTAGATGGTGAAAGATCAAATTTTTTTGCAATATCTTGTTGAGATTTTGTTTTGAACTGACTGAGAATTTTCTCACAAAGTTTGGCACAAAATGGTGACACACGACCAGTGTTTGTTTGCAGCTACTGAGCCTTTGGTGGGTGCCTTTTTTATACCCAATCATGATACCCTCACTTGTTACCAATTAACCTGCTTACTTTTTTTTTGCTGTGTTGCAGGCATCAAAGTCTAAATTTACATATATGCAAAATACAATTAAGTTGTTCAGTGAAAATGCTGAAAGTCTTTTATATACTTTTGCCAGATAAATAAAGGTTCAAGCAAATTGACAAATCACAGTTTTATATTAGTTTTTATTGCAATTTAGTCCCACCTTTTGGAAATAAACTTTGTATTTGTATGCACTGAGCATTTTCATGACATCCCTGGCTTTAGTAGTGAACTTTCTATAAATTATGATACAGTTGTTTTCCTAAAGATGATGACATCTGTAAAAAACAGCAGTATACATTTCTTATATAGAGCAGTTGATGCTGCATTTAATGTTGAATTATTTTCCTCTGCCTCCACAGATTTACTCTCCTGACCACACTAGCAGTAGTTTTCCATCGAACCCATCGACACCTGTGGGTTCTCCTTCACCTCTGACAGCCACAGCAGGTGCTTCCTCAGCAGGTACCGTGGTGAATGCTGCTGGAACCCCTTCTGCAAGGCCAGGTAGAGCTCCAGTCATTGGATTTCAATCTCATACATACCTCCTTTACACTTAAACCCACTGTAGAATGAAAAATATACTTCTCTGAAAGAACAAAGTGAGAAAGTGACAGGTACACATCAGGTTGTCTTAGAAATAGGCCTTGACCTGGAATACTCAGTCTAATTAAGAGACTTTCATGAATATGACTTTAATTAATTTAATTACTTTTATGTGCTGCTTTAGCTGGATTAATTAAAGCCTAAGCAGAGGCAAGTGTAAAAAGTTTCCCTAAAACTTAATTTAACACCCCTTTTAGCTTTAGAGTAGCTCTAATCATTTGGTACTCCACACTTAATCTGTGCCAGGGAAGTTAATGCCATTTTTACATTAATCCATTCTAAAGGAAAACTTAGTTTAGCCTGGGTTAAGGCATGCAAACAACATTTTAAATCATACCAAAAAAGTCATTTTTTATTAAATGTATTTTTTGAGACCATGTACAACAAATATTAATCTGAAGTAAAGAGAAGAGATGCTTTGATTGAACCAGATTTGAGTACGAGCTGCTGCTTCCTGTCTGCAGAGAGAGTTGTACTGAAGGCACGAAATCTGTGCATTCAAATTTTAGCTACACCTGCACTTTAAACAGCACCTGACTTGCTGGTCCAGTGTTCACAACATGACTAAGAGAGCTCCTCCACGTTGACTCATGGTGATATAATTGACTAGTTTCGGCTCTAAGCCTTTTAGGAGGGTCTTTGTTCATGTTCATAAATTTAGATCTTACTGACAAGTTCTTTGGAATAGCAAGTTCTTCTTTAGTCGTCTTTATTTTTAAGGAATGGAAAGGTTTATTGACCAACCCTGGAATGACAATGTAAATGAAACAGACTCGGCCTGTGGCTTTTTGGGGTGCTTAAAGAATTTAAAATCTTGCAGTGAAAGTGTTTGAAGTGGGTCTTGAATTACACCGTGAAAAGCTTTTCATATTCTTTTTCTTTGGAAAACTGTTCCTTAAGTTCTTTCAGTTTATAATAGTGGCTCATGGCACTATTTTGTAAAAGACCCAGTTTTAGGGAGTAGATATAATGTTACATAATCCTGTTTTTCCAGACCAGTGCTTGTCAGTTTGTGTTTTTGAGGATGAAGAGACAAGACTCTTTTTTAATAATAATAATAATAATTGATACTTTATTGATCCCCTTGGGGAAATTCTTTTTTGGACAGGCTGCCCCCTGTGAGGCGCCAAGGGTCAGGGTATCGGTGTCTTGTCCAAGGACACCTCGACATGTTTTTGATTTGTATTTCTATTGTGCAACAAAGGACCCTAGAGCGAAATAACAGGTAAAGGAGATTCCTGTTTGTAACGCTGGTTTTTAAGTGCAGTAAAAAGAGTTGTGTCTTTGAAGAACATGGGTTGTTGACATGTTGACACAGGCAAGAGAGTAATGCAAGGAAAGTGAATGAGGGAAAGCCCACCGTGTTGTTTTAGTGGGCAGTTGTGTCATGTGTGGTAATGGAGTGGTGACAGCTGTCTCTACGAAGACCCCCCTGATCCTCAGCTGTTGCCCTGCCCCACGGACAGCTGTTCCCCCCAACACACGCACACACAGAGCAGGCAGCAAAAGGCCTCGTTTATCTGCCAGTGGGTGAAGGAGGGTGGCTGTGACTCAGCTGATGAGGAGGACTATGACAGTCTCACGTAGGGAGATCCCCCCTCTTGACCTATTTACAGTGTGCCACACCTGGCAGGATAACAATGTTGTCATGAAAATAAAAATGTAACACAAATGCTATTGTACTATTTTTATTAAAGTTTTTATGATTAAAAAAATAGAATAGAATTCTTATTATATACATAAGAAAAAAACTACTGCAGAATTAATGTATTTTAGATTACAGGAAATAGGAACTTGTTTCACTAATTATTAAACTTTTTATGCTTCTGAGGTTGGTGAAAGAGCGATACTTTGAAGTAGGCACAAAATTTGGCTCGCTGCTGATGTTAGCCACAGAAACCATTCATCACTGGGATTACACCAATATACAGCACATTACTCAAGACTAGTTTGTTCAATTAGCCCTCTCTGCTGCACGTGGGGACCAGAGCCCCAGGCTAATTTTTCATTCCCGCCAGCCAGAAGAGGATCATGTGGAGTTCCTGTCTTAACTTACCTGGGAGAAAGCTGAGGCAAAACAGGCTTTTTCATTTCCTCTTCTAAAGTCTCTTTTAATAGTCTATTAATTAAAGTCAGCTTTTTCCGAGGTTGTGTGTGTGTAGAGAAACATGAAAACTCTTAAGTATGGAAGACCGCAGACGTTTAGTGAGACATTTCTTTGGAAAGAATCGATGGAAAAAGTTATTTTACAGTTGAAGAGGTGTGACTTTCTGTGTGTGTTCATTGTCTTGCAGTCACTGGTTTGGTATATATTAGATGTGACCTTGATTTGTAGATTATATATTGCATCAGTCTTCTCACAGATAAGTTTGCCATTTAGCAGTCTGTAGCTTTTAAATATTTATTTAAATTAAGAATAAATAAAACTTGAATTAAAAATTTGGTTTTAGAATCACACTAAATGATAGATAACCAATAATCTGTGGTGTGGACTCCATTTACCTCAGTGTTTTCTTGGTTTGGCATCCTTCCACCATAATAGACACCAGAAGAGCACTGAGTCTTAAGTTGTAAAGACCCACACACATCTTATTCTGTAAATAACCTGCAATAGTTGACTGTTGTCAAAGTCCATTAAGGTTATTTGATTGTATAATGTATTGTCCTGTTGCACATGGCAGGCAGGTTACTTGGATGATTGCACTTCAGAAAAGGAAAATGTGATGAGCAGATGTGGATTCCTTTTTTTTGCTCTAATTTACACCAGATCTGATGAGCTTCATTTGCTTTGCTTCACTGGCCTGTAGTTTAACATTTTGGCTCAAAAAAGAGTCCACTGTTAAGAACTTCCAAAAACTAATTATTAACCTCAAATACAGAGTATCTTAAATTTCTCCATATTTAGATTAAGTGATTAAAACGCATGATTTTTCAAAGTGCCAGAAATAGTTTTGGTTTTATGGGACATATTAGTATAACGCAGATGTTTCTAGATGTGAATCCTGTAAAAGACACACTGACTATAGTGTCGCCACATCACCAGTCAAATAGATATGACAAAAGAAATAATGAAAATGTTAACTCAGCAATGCTAATTCTAATGTAGTGGAGGAGTCTGAACTTGATTGAACCCAAAGGCTTGGCATGTTTCCTTAAAAAAATAGTCTTCATGAAGGCAATGTGTCCAAAGACATTTTTGATCAACCTGCTGTAGGACTCCAGGAAAAAGGAAGTGTGAATGATAGCTATGCTTATTAATGTGCGGATGCAGCATACATTTCAGGGTGGAAGTGGGCGTTAGTCGAACCCTCCGCTGGCTCATGTGTCAGGATGCAGTCCAGCCATCAGGAAGAGATGCAGTTGTCCCTAAAAGATAAAAATATCTCACACAGAACAATAAGAAAGCAGAAAATCAGGATGTCAGTGTTGTTAGGACTGTGTGTTATAGTGTATGTCAGTTAGCTGTCGTATGGGTGCACCCAGTGGAGCAGGATGCAGCTATCAGCCACAATGAGTCAGATGATTGCTAACACTGACCTCTACCACATCTTTTTCTCTCTCATTAGGTACTAACCAGTGGCCCCGCACCAGTGGACAGACCCCGTCCTCTCCAAATTATGAGAACTCCCTTCACTCACTGGTAAGCTTCCTGTCTGCCTCCATCTTTCAGTGATGATATGATGGATGCTCACTTTGGATAAGTTACCCACACAGAACTGGGCTAGCATTACATGGAGATTCCTGCCTGACAAATGTTTTGCTGAGGAAGGTGGGGGCTGAGGGAAAACCAAACTGAACAATACCCGTCCCTTGGGGCTTGCCATCTGTCCTCTACTCTGTGGGCTAGGACTGGGATGACAGTTATGGGATGGGTTTAGTTAAAGGGGTCTGTTGTGGGGGTGGCAGCTGTTTGCTGGACCACTTCTCCAGGATTCCTTCGCTGCAATATGACCCAAGCTCCAGATCACCTTTCATCCAGCCTGCTACCTGATGCATGTCCTGTTTTTACATGTTCTGTAAAGAAAAAAGAAAGAAAAAAGAGTTTTTTCATAAGCACAAATATTTAATTATATAGAGCCCTTATAAGTTCATTTATTATTTTCTCAATTAAGAAAAATGTAGCAGTAAAGACAGAATACACAAAAACTTAAAGACATAATTGATCATTTAAATAATTAACTCCCAGTTATGTTTGCCACAGTAAAAAGCTACTTTCTGATCTTCTGCTGGTTTGTAGAAAGTCTTGAAGGCCATGTTGTATGCTTCTATTGATCAAATGAACTTGCAGGAACATGCTGCTGCATAATTTGAAACACATTTAATGAATTAAATTGCTTCAAATATGGAACATGACTTTAGGTACAGTCACTTCAGTTCCAGTCTTAACACATAGTCAGACAGTCTAGTCAGACAGTAGGCGTGAAGAGGACATTATACATGGTCATGTAGATGTTTCCTCCCACTCTTTGTCTCTTTGTGACCACCAAACTACTAACTGATGCTGATAAAAAAAACTGTGTGAAAAAGTGGCCACTCACAGTACTGCAACAAAAAATCCCCATGCATCCCAGAAATGACTTTCTTCAGGGACTGTAACAACAAAATGTCCAAGTAAAACTGTTGACAGGACACAAACTAGGTTGTTTTGCAGCACTACACAGTATGTTGTTTGAATATTTTTTAAATTGAACATTATACATGTTATATTTGAAAACTGCACATAGGTAGGTTTAGACTTTTCAGTGGTGACAAGAAAGAGGTCCACTCTGATGTCATCTTGCAGGCTGTTGAACAAACAAGGGGCCATAATTGAAATAACGGGGAAATAACAAAACACAAAACTTGGAAACCAGTGATGTAAAGAAACTTTGGCATCTTTGTTGAAAGTGTAGAGGATGTGACCAATAATGTAGAAGAGGTTATTAAATGTGCAAACTAAACATCTTCATCCTTACAAAGTGAACGGTCAGCAACTGCGTGCTTCCTTCCACAAATCCTGCCTTTCTTGTGTGTGTGTGTGTGTGTTTTGTTTTTTACAAAAACAATCTCTATCCACAGTGTGTTTTTAGTATTTATAGATACTGATCTTTTTTCATAATCCTGTCTTATTCTTATTTGACTTTGCCAGAAAAACAGAGTTCATCAGCAGTTACATGAGCATCTCCAGGATGCCATGTCTTTCTTAAAGGATGTCTGTGAGGTACTTTTCAGATAGAGACTTTCCTCATTACGTGTTCCCATACGTCTTTGCATTCCTCCTTTTGTTTTCTGTCACTAGTGTAACCTGAAGTCCACATCACTCACAGTGACATGCAGTTTCATTTTTGATTGCCTTCGTTGCCATATTGTCATGTTATGTTGTTAGCATTCCAGCTTGCAGTAATCAGCTTAGGTGCAGATGTTGAATTCTGTATTAATTGTTGAAGCACTGCAAGTGGTGAATGTAGTGCATCTCCCCATCATTCTGGTAAAAACAAATGCTGTTGACTTTTACAACTCAAGCTGAAATGGCTCAATTGATTTTGCATTTGAATTGCCTTCTTTATCTTATGTTTCGGATGTTTATTTTCTTTTAAAGTCCACACCATACAATCAGTGTTTTCAATTTTGGTTCTAATGTGCTTATACTAAGCTGCTCTGTCCTTCTTTTCCTCTCTTCTCCCTCTCCCTAACCCATCGCTCCCCAATCCCTCTGGTCCTCCCAGTCTCGAATGGAGGATCGTCTGGACAGATTGGATGATGCAATCCTTGTTCTGAGAAACCATGCAGTGGGCTCCACTGCCAGTCTGCCCAGCGACATACACAGTCTGCTGGGACAGGCACCAAATGGACCAATAGCAGCCATTGGAGCAAACTTCCCTGCCTCTGCATTGGTTCCAAGCCGAACAGCAGCGATGGTATGAGAACTTCATATACGTATTTAGATCTTTTGTTGGCTGTGTGATTCAGGATATAGCGTAAAGTCTCGCTATGTTGTTTTTCTGACGTAACAACAGAAGAAGCCATGGACACCTGTTCAAAACGGGTTCACTGCCATGTGTAAAAACTAGACATTTTCCACACACATATTTTCCATAAGTGTAATGGCTGGCCTAAAGCTCACCCTCCTCAGAGCGGCTGTATACACAAGGGCTGAAGATGAAATGAGAAAAACAGGCACAAATGGAGTAAAGTTGTGCTGTGGTGTGGGAAGTGTCGGTGTGTTGCACTCCTTTTAGAGTTTGAAGCCTCTTGACAAACAGGGGAATGCAGATCTCAGTATAAATCATGATGTGTTCACGCATCCTTCATCCAAGGTATTTGAACACATCAACATTTAGTGAAAATTCAAATGAGGAGGGCTCGTCCAACTGCAATCCGGAGTTGTCTGGAAATAATTTGGGCCTCACACACATTAACCAAAAAAACAACTTCAACAACAAAAAACAATGCAGGATCGGCTTTAAGGTGAATAGAAGTTCAGATTTCTGGTTCTGGAAATGTACTGGATGCAAATTAAAGAAAGAAAAGTCAGACAATCAGTTATATGTCTTTTGATTTAGATAAAGCCCTGGTCCTCTGATGAAAACTTTATTCTTCTGTAAATAAGTTTAAGTTAGATATTACTGTCAGTTACACAGTTTTATCAGAGAAAAACTCATACTGTGAAAAGGTTGGCTTATAATTTCCAAAATCTTACATTTATGTCTTCTACTATTTTGTCCAGCTGAAAACAGTTACCAAAGAAAGTGATGATTATTATTGTACCTGATTAAATATTTAATTCAGTAATATTTTTATAATTAACCCAGACTCAGACTTGTTAGACAGTTAACATAAAACATGTACTGTACATGCGTAGAACTTGTAACCACATGACAATTCCTCTGATGCTGAAGTATAAATTAAAACATGTAATTTAGACTGATATCACAGTGTTTATTCTTCAACACAAAAAGGTTTTTTTTCTGCACAATCATCAAAGCTGCAGTGTTTTTTTGTTTTGCTTTTTGTTTTTCTTCTTATCAGGACTTTTTATGTCCCACTACATCTCAAATTTCCTTTTCCAGAAATAATTTATTTTAAACTGTTTGTTGTTTTAGTGTGCTGTGTTTTCTGTCTCTGGGTGTTTTGACTTTTGATGCTGAAGCTGTTGGATCGTTCAGAGTAGCTTGTTTTGTCGCCTAACAAGAATTGTTCTGTGGTTGTCAAAAGAGCTCAGTGTGATGTATTTGTTACAGAGAGCTGGGTTGTGGCAGTGATGTTGACCGACTGCGACTGTGAGATAGAACATACTGTGTCTGCACTAACACAGCACTTCCTGTGTGGGAAGAGGTCCCCCCAGACAGGGCTCACCAGCCTCGGCACGGCACAGCCACAGGCTTTTTACTCCGAGTGACACCCCACTCTCTACCCCTTTCCTCCCCTTTTCATCACTTCTTTTTATCAACCCAGGAAATCTGAATCGTTGGAAATGTGTGTCTGAACCCACGGCCTCCACCCAAATAGAGGTCCT
Organism: Sandelia bainsii; assembly: GCA_032362345.1. Classification (NCBI taxonomy): domain Eukaryota; kingdom Metazoa; phylum Chordata; class Actinopteri; order Anabantiformes; family Anabantidae; genus Sandelia; species Sandelia bainsii. The sequence goes on from JAUMHL010000018.1 coordinate 7,434,614, forward strand.
CAGCTGTATGGTAATGAGGCCCAGCCATGAAAATGGCAGCGTTCTTTTCTTGCCAGAGCCCCGGCTTCCCTCCTCCTCCTCCAGACAAAGAGTTGTTTGGACACCTGTTGAGAGCACAGCAAAGATTAGCGTAGCGCTCAGGAAGAGGAGGGTCTCAGGGTGAACAGGGGTTAACAGAGGCCAACAGTGACTGGGGATCACATTCCCTAAGAAAAGGGGGAGATACCCTCCACCCTCTGTGATGATTTCCCCGCCTTTGACTGGTTCTCATAAGAGAAGTCAGATAGTTTAAGAACATGTGGTGAACCTCAGGAAGGAGGAACCTTGTGGTGCAACATGGTGGGAGTTGTTCATTTTTATGTGATGAATGTGGATAAAATAACACGGAAATGGTCAGACTGTTCAGTGGGTTTAACTTTAATCTTTTAAAACAGAGCACAGAAGGAATTGTCTCATTTTAGATGCAAGAAACAAGACGCGTTCTCAGTTGTGGTCACAGATACAGATAAATATTCATGCAAATGCCACAGCAGTGAATTATAATGTAACTCACACATGGACAAATACAGTTTTCATAAATAGTTGTCAAACAGTTAGCTGTGAGCAGATCAGCACCCCACAGCACCGAGTCACATATTTTAAGGACTCATTAGACCCTAAAATTGAACGTTTTAAACACCTTTTTTAAATCCTTGTGTACAGTAGGTGTACCTCAACTGCCTGATAACAACCTACCATGAAGCATGAAGTTTATTTTTCTGTTTATATTCACTTAATCTTTAATTTTAAAAAGTACTGTTTTGAGCCTGCAAAGGGTGTCCGCTTCCTTTCTTTACATGCCCTTCCCGTCTGTGTTGCAGCAGGGTGGTGCTCATGCCGACGACGCTGCCAGCCTGAACAACAGCCATGAAGGCCTTCCCAGCGCCAGCTCCACATCCAGCACAGAACTCAACCACCAACTGGAAACATTCAGAGGTTTGATGCTCGCTGCAGTCCCATTATATGTCTGACACAACATGATATGGACTTCTTCCAGTTTATTTTTATGTCTTATCTCTGTGTTTGCCTTCAACAGGTCTTACTTCCGCCCTGGCTGGCCAGGTGCCTGCCACCCTGGATCTGAAGGTGGAGAAACAGGACAAAGATGATATGCATGACAACCTCTCCCCAGACAATTCAGATGATGAGAGTGACAGAAGAGAAATGAAGACATCCAGAGCAGGCACACGCACAAGGTAAGAACACGTAAATACACAAACAAAAAAAGTGAAAGAATTTAATTAATAATTTAGTTTGGTTGGATGTGAGGAAGAAATACATATTCAAAGTGGAATTTTTTAAAATGAGTCCAGAATTTGAGGATTGATTTTGTTTCATGAATTAACGTTGGTGTTTTCTAAAGATGTAGCAGTGCAGTTGGCACAAATAGAGGAAAAGGCCTGAACAGTAGTCTGATAGAGATTAACAATAATAATAATATTTTTTGCAGATAGTGCCTTTCATGATTTTGAGGTCCGAAATTAAATTCAGTTTCACTAGTATTTTGAAAGATGGTACATCAGATAGGTGATGGAAAAATCCACTCATTTATCCATGTTCTGCCACGTATCTGGAGTTTGGCGGCATCAGCAGCAGGTTCAGGTCCTTCTGCCCCAGCAATGTTGTTCAGCTCCTCTTGGGGGATCCCGAGACATTAGAGATATATAATCTCTCAGGGTTGTTCTACCCTGGGGTCTTCTACCAGTTGGACATGACCAGAATATCCCTACTGGGACGCACCCAGGAAGCATCCTAGGAAAACATTTGTTTGGTTTTAACTTGTGTTTGTTTTTTTGTTGCATGCATTAATCATAAAACAATCTGACTGAACGTGGATTTCTTCTCTCTCCCGCAGCATCACTGAAGACGAGGAGCTGAATCCAGAGCAGAAGGCTGAACGAGAGCGCGAGAGGAGGATGGCTAACAACGCCCGTGAGCGTCTGAGAGTGCGAGACATCAACGAAGCCTTCAAGGAGCTGGGTCGCATGTGCCAGCTGCACCTGAAAAGCGAGAAACCCCAGACTAAACTGCTCATCCTCCATCAGGCTGTGGCTGTCATACTTAGCTTGGAGCAGCAAGTCAGAGGTCAGTGTCCTGCTTGTGAGAGCTTTATCTTAGCTGATGCTACATCACATCAAATAAAGTTGTGTTTCCATATAATATTCCTACAGGAGGTAATTTCCTTTGAATGATTTCTTTCTCTCTGGACTCACAGAGCGGAATTTGAACCCCAAAGCAGCCTGCCTTAAGAGAAGGGAGGAGGAAAAAGTGTCTGGGGGCTCTGGTGACGCCCAACAAGGCCACACGGGGGTCCATCCAGGCCTGACTGACACATCCAACCCCATGGGCCATCTCTGAGTAGCTGACAGGTACTCTCACTACTGGTTAATCTGAGAATAAAAACCATGTAAATCAGCTCAGTTTGTTGTAATAGGTTTTAATTATATCTCATTTCTCTTTACATCTTATATTTTATCTATTATTATTTATTTCTATAAAATGATGACATTGTGAGAAAAAAATAGATATAATAGTTTAAATAGTTTTATATAAAAAATAGTTTTTTTAGTCAGCTGCCTAAAATCCAAAGAAGTCCAGTTTACTGTGATATAAATAACACGAAAGAAAAAGAATCAAAGAAACAATTAGTTGCTGATTAATTTATTTTAATAGAAAATGGGTTAACTGGCTATTCAACTCACTGGAATGAGGATAACCTACTCTAAATGTTCAAAATATTAGACATGGCATTTTTAAATAATTATTTATTGAATCTTAACTTTAGCCAAACGTTATGTTATTGATCAATTCTCCGCTCCTCTCTCCAGATCAAAGTGATGCGGATCATTTCTGTCCCGTTCGAGTCGGTGACCTTGCGGTGACAGACAGGATTCACAGTTTGTCACACCAATTGGAGGAGACAGACCACTTGAAGCAAAACTACAAGACTAACACAATCCAACCCTTAGATTGAAGAAGAGCCAAGTGTCCAGCTCCCTGTGACCAGCTTCCATCTGCAAATTTCTCCCCATACAGAAAAAACTTCAGCACATATCACTGTCTGCAAGAAGTGTGTTGCTTCTGAACAATCGGAGACGTCGCAATCTCCTCCAACCACATGTGGAAATTGCCTTGTGCCTAAACTGAATTGACGAATGCATTGTAACAGCAACTGTTTTTGTTTGTCTGTTTCTTTTTTTTTTCTATTTATTATGTTATTGAGCTATAAAGTGTATGTCTAAAGGGAAAGCTAAGTAAATTCAAAGAGAAAGTATGCAGCTTTTCAGTTGATCTATAGTTTGCCGGTGTCACCGCTAAAACTGAGCACTCCACCCTGGGAAATCTTTGGCGAGTCCGGGATTAGGGGAAAATATTAGGGCACTGAGAAAATTGAGATTAATTTATTAGCCAGTTAAGAGTGATATTTATACCCAACTGAAAATTGTAATTAGCTGTTAGAACTGAAAGACTAAAGCACCCCATTAAAAAAAGAGGATATATTATTTCTATTTATATTTTATTCATTCTGCAACTGGTCACATCTGTAACCAAAGCTGTTTTTGTGTAGTTTAGATCCGTTTTTGTGCTACTGACCAGCAGAATTAAACGCCCCACTACACGAGCATCAACAATGTTGTCTACGAAGGTGACGGACGAATGGCAAACTCTAGTTTTACTGAAAGCTCACATGTAGTTTGTGTTTTTTTTCCTCAGTAGCGAGCAGTGAAAATTCAGAGCAAACTGCAAACCTTAGCATTCCCTGCATATTTTTAGTGTCTTAACTAAAGGAAAAGGGGACTTCACTGCCCTTCAGTACTTTGCCATATAGTGTTAAATGTAAGCAGTGACATATTTTGTCTTTGTTTAGCCTCCTGACAGTTACGTGCTCCTGATGTCAGCACAGAAGTGGCTTGTTTTGTTTCTTTTTGTCATTTTCTTTCTGCCACCAGCTTATCAGAGATTGCTAGTAGTAAAAACAAAACGACGACCACACTTTCTCCTGGCCTGATGAACATATCACTTGTTTTTTATTTTAGTATTTCTTTTGTTAATATCGCAAAGCATAAAATTTCAATAACAGTTTTTCTGAGTAAAAAAACTTGTGCTGCTTATTTCTGTTGTAACAAGTCCTTTCTTTAGGCTTCCAGCATTATAATGTCCATTTTCAGAACCTCAAAGTTATTTCTCAATGATGTTTTGAAGCCGTGATATATTCTACACAGTAAGCCAGACTGGATATTTCATGGATTCTGTTGGATAGAGAAGAATTGTAGCACAATAATGAACAAAAACAGGATTTTCAAGACATCGTCATGGCTTTATTTTGTTTTCCCTGTCACCATGCATGCTTTATGTTTCTGCTTTTAGTAAGTCTTTCGTCTTAAGACTTGCTTTATATTCCATTTATTTCTTCATATATCTATCCTTCTATCGTTATCTACACCTTAACCGAGGCTGCCACATTCAGAACGAGTATTATGTTCAAAAAGGGACTTCGAATAAAGGATTCCACGCCAAGAGTTTACCGTAAAGATTCAACAGCTTGAAATGTTTTAATGAATAAAACCTACGTAAGTGTTTTTTTGCGTGTTCTCTGACTGAATGTGGCCTTGTTTTTCATTTCAGTATTCACAAGCTTGTATTCATGTTGGCAGGCTTTGATTGCAGCTATAATGTGTGTCACTTCCTGCTCTTTCCTTCATTTTTTTTTTTTTTTTCCTGTTTTTTCTATATTTCTTTGCTCCTGTGTTTGCCAAGTTACACTTTGCTGTATTCCCAGATGCTTTCCCTTGTATAATATATGAAAAAAAAGAAAATCAAAAGAAAAAAAACATTTGGCTTATTTTTCACTGTAGTTAGTGTTTTATACAATAATACTGTAAGAATATTTCTTGAATTCTAAATATTACTCTTTCTAGATTTTTGAAAGCGAAAGTTTTGAGTAAAAAGTTTCTTACTTTATTTTACTATATTAGATAGTAAAATGTACGGTTACTTACCATAACCTGTCCATTATTACATTAAATTTACAAATGGCATCTCAAGAACATAGCTGAATTGTTGCTCGTAGTTTAGAACTTTAAAAAGCTTCGTACGAGCTCCAGATTCATAAAACCTCCTAAAATCTTATTCTTCAGTCTCCGTTGTTGATTGATAAAAGATTTGTTCTGGTGTCAAAAGAAAAGGGTATTGTCAATGCACATCAAAAAACTGCGGCAACGGGAATTTGAATTTTCTGTCTTTTTCAACAGAAAAACACAATGTATATAACATTTATGTTGCAATAAATGTGCCATCTTTTTTAAACTCAGTTGTATGTGCATTTATTTCTCTCACTAAGCAACTCATTTTCTTTTTGTTTTTTTCAGTTTCTTTTCCATATTTGCGTTTTCTTCTCCCCATGAAGTTTTGTTTTATGAAAAGTCACAGGAACAATGACGTAGGATGAGCTCAGAAACATGGAGGTTAATATAGACTTCCTTATTTTTTGTTGTTTTGGTTTGGTTTTGAAGGCATTTCTACTGTGGATTTAGGCCAAGTGAGTGTTTTATAGTATGTAACTCATTTTTGAAAATAATACCAGTGGACCATTGTAGTCTATATGAAAAGTAATATGAATATATGTTTCTATTTTTAATAAAGTGTGATAGCAGTGTACTGTACATGTGCTGTGCTCCTACTTTTTTATGTTTGGGTTGACACAGGATGAACAAACTCAAGCTAAAGATAGGTTCTGTATGAACGTCATTTCAGCATAAACAAAGGTAAATTAACATCTAAAAACATAATTCAGATTTCAGGATAAGAATTGTAATTTATATCTTAAGTAATTTCTTTAAAATCTTTTTTCTCTTCCAATTGCAAGATATTTTGCTATTTATTTTTGACGTGAATTGTGTAAATTTAAAGTAAAATCAATAAAAATAAATAAAGAGAAATCGCCCAGATGAACTGAAGCTAGTTCAGAAATTAAGCTGTTGTAGCCATCACGAAAAGTACAAACCCTTTTTGAAGTGTTTTTGGTTGAAGCAGCTTTCTTTAGGCTGCCATACTCAATCTGCTACTTGTGCTGTGACTGAAGTTAATGAATCCCAAAAGTGTTGTGAAAATGCTGCTCTAAACCTGAAGGGCTGTTGTGCTGTAAATCTCAGAGCCCGTACATCTGCACAGAATTATTCATTTGCAGATGCATGCATGAGAGTACTCATCACATCCTGAGAGGTCTGATCCCGGTTCGGTTTTCTGACAGAGGTGACGCTCAGAGGGGGGAAAACTGCTGACTGCTGTTCTGTGTGTGGTGAGCTCAGTGATCCAATGTTAATCATGACTGTCGTCTTTCGATATTTCCTGCAAGGAAAAACAGAGCATGCGAGCGTGTGGGGCTGGTGGTGCATGTGCATGTTTTCTGTAGGAGTAGGACCACCATGTCTGGAGACTGACTTCCTGTCATGGATGCTGGGCCAGCTGACACAAAGTACTTGGCTCACGTCCTTGAAGCCCGACCAAAGAGTCTGCTGCTTCTCCTGCGCCGAACAGTCAGATCATCTGCCTCTCTGCTGCTTTCAGGATGCTGGCTGCACTAAACATAGTTCTTGTTATCTCTCGACTTTTCAGTTTCAAGAGTCAAGATTCTTGAATGTTCAACATATGAAAACCACTGTAAAAACTCACTCAGTTTGTCAAATTCAGACTGACGAAGCCATGCATTAACTTCAACTACTTTTTTTTAAAGCAATAGAAACAGAAATGGGATTCTGAATTTAGGATGAAATCACATTAAGAGGTGTTGTTGCAGAACCTGGCTGTCCTAGTTCTAATACACTACAAATTCAAGAGAGGATTTTAAAAAGATAATTGTTTGAATGAAAGGAGGCTAAAGGATCTTTATCTGTAGCTGAATGTGTGTAAATGGCTGCAGGGCCTGATGCAGACGAACGTCTCCTTTGTTGCTCTGAGTTACATACTAAAAGTAAAAGTGAGGATGTTCTCAGCACGATAACACTGCATCACGCCTTCCTGTGATACAGATTTTTTTAGTTTAAAAAGACGGATTTATCCCTGTTGTCTGTCTGTAAGAAAAAGTAGAACATGTTAAAAATGTTCAAATTAATAGACTTAACTTTTTTAATCAACTCATTTTAAGTCAAATTGGGTTGAAATATACAGGCCCAGACCTACTCACAACAAACACAATGGCAACAGACTTGAAGATAGAAATAAATAAATATTTGCCTGCCACACTGGAGACAACTTTTTTCAGCATTATTCTTGTCAGAGATAGGAGCTAAATATTAAATCAAATGAGCTAAATATGAGCATCTGTGACATGTCTGGCACATGTCAGTCAGGTTCCCTGCAGTGTCTCCTACAGTACAATTACTGAGCTGTGTACTGAGCATGCCCAGAGGTCCCAGCTGTGGCACCTGAGCGGAGAACAGAGCGCGTATTGTGTGGAGCTGTAGCCCGACGCAGTGGCACAGAGCTGAGATTAAAAGCTGTGCTGCTGCACCGTCTCTCTGCACACACAAATATAAACCGTGGGCCGCTACAGGGGCGGAGGGTCGATGTAGTTTATTCTGCAGTGGCAAGAATTATAAAAATAACTTATCCTCAGAGTCTCAGTTTAAGCTGAAGTTGCAGTGCAGTGATTTTTTTTATTATAGTCACCACATGCATGGGGCATGCATGTACTGCTTAGACATTTCAGGAATTATAATAAATCTACCGGAAAGTAAATGTGTTTAAAATATTGTTTGTAAAATTGAAGGTAATAGAGGTACAGCACAATGAATGAAGGGGTAAAACAGAAACCTTTCCCATAAAGCAAAACTGTCCTTGTGGAACTTTTTAATGTCATTCAAATGTTATGAGATGTTACATGTTTCTAACATTTGAATTTGATCCACATCTTTTCCAAATACACATATATACCGTATACTTACATTTTGTTTTGTTAGTTTTTTCCTCTTAACCGGTCTCTGTGCTGCTGTAACCAAGAAAGGATTAAATGATGACAATTAATTGTAATTTATTATGATAATTGATTTTACTGACTAATGAATGTTCATGATTCCACAGTTACAGCATGTCAAAGGTGAGAATTTGCTGCCTTCCCCTGCTTTATATATGATTGGAAACAGGCTGTGGGTAGGGTGTTTCTGACCCATCATGAAGTTCAATCAACATCTCTCTAAAATAAAAACGGAACATTATCACCTTCGTGGAGACAGGATTTATTGCAGGGCTGTTGTAGCCTATTACGCTGCATTCGTTTGAGCCTGGTGTACCTAATAAAATGACTGCTGAGTGTACTCTAGTGTATGGTGAGGCGTTTACGGTTCACTGTCTGAGCATGAGTTATGCGCAGTGCATCCACCATTACTTCATCAGCTCATTAACTAAGCACTCAGGTCAGCTCACTATCCACTAGATGACGCTCTCGGTTTTTAAAGACGCGCAGCTACAAATTGCATTTCTGCAGAGTGCAAACAATGAAACTTACACTGAGTGTGAGGCATGCACGTGTGGGATTCACCCGTGGCACCAATAATTCACGAGAGCATCAGTTTGTGCAATAAATGAATATGAATTTATGCTCTAACAGTTTGTCAGAGCTTACCTGTCATTCTTTGTTTTACTCTGAAATATTGCATTAGACGGTGTTTTGTTTATTTGTGTTATATAAGTTATATTAGGATGTGACGCATATTTAAACATGCATGAACTGAGTCATTTTGTTTGTGATGTTGGCTTGGATTCTTCTTAACACAAGCAAACAGAATTTTATATGACCTCAAATGAGAAGTTTAGTTTATGACTAATTGCTGTTTGTGTTATAATAAACTCAGATTAAAGTCTAATTAACTGCGGTGTCAGGTCCCATCTTTAATTTAATTTCCCCCGAGGTTCTCACAGCTGTGTTGAACCGAGTCGAGCCGGACCGGTCCTGCAGAAACCACATGGAGGATTCACACTGTGTGTGATTTAAATCTGTTCCTGGACCAGCGGACTGGATTTGAGTGGGTGGGCGGGTGTGTGCGCTTGTTTTGGGAGGCGGGGCGGCCCGGAGGCTCGGACGTCCTTCTCTAACCGCTGCTGTCTTTTTTTGCGTGTCAGAAAAGCAGCGCAGGGCTGAATAAGTTACCCAGACGTGGCGCGGGCACTTTGCTCAGCTGCTCATCATTTGAAACAAAACATTTAAAATCTTCGATAAGTGACAGAAAATAAGAGAAAAGCGACGCTGGTGAGTAACTGACGTTAGCTAGTTTTAACTGCTGAAGCTCGGTTAACAGACGTTAAACTCAACAACGGGCACAAAAGTTAACACTTAGCGCCGAAAATGACAATTTAACTTGCTGTAAACGTTACTTAATGAAGTGAGTGATGACAGTGGGACAGATGTGAAGTTTTAAAGTTACTCTCAGGCTTTTGTGTAATGTGTTTTATTCCACCTGTTGCTCTCCGGAGTGAAATGTCCAAAAAACTGCGTCAACTCACCGCCGCTGTTTCTGCTAGCTCCTGTGAGATTTTACTCCTAATTATTACTTTATACGTTAGTTTTGTGATTTTTTTAAAATTGTGTTTACACCTCATTACGTTGCATTTATCTGTGGCTCCCGTTCATGTTACGTAACTTTATAATATTTTCCCACAGTGTAAATCTTGTAAATCTGTCTTATTCACCGTTTACCTTCACATCCTCAAGCTGCTTTTCTTCTACTCAGACACAGTGTCAGGTGATCTTCTCACAGGGGAACATAAAAATCTGCTTTGTTGTTATTTATTCTCCCCTCAGTTCAGATCCTAACCTACACTTAAATGCTGAACTCTGTTCCCCGCAGCACAGGGGTCAGTGAAGGCAGCACGGTGGGACAGCTGAGTGAGGGTTTCCTCCTTTTACACAGAAAAATACAATGGAAGGAAAAAGATGCACACTCGTTTGAGCCCTTGTGTGTAGGATACATGTGACACTAAGGATGAAAGGGTCTATTGTGTCGACTTTAGCTTTAATCTGTTCCCGGCAGAGCTTTTCCTCCTCTACCTTGGGCTTCTTCTTTCCTCTGACCCGTGCTGACTAATTCAGACTAATTGAAGCACCAGGACCAGGCATGACGGTGACTGACAGCCTTATCAGACACAGCCTCTGACTGCTGACATATAACATTATTACACAGAAATATAAAATGACTGGGGAGAAACAGTTGGGGTGCTACGTCATGCAACCGCAGTGCTTTTATTTGAACAAATGTGGCTGTTGATCATCAAGATCTGGGTGATTTACCACCTCAGCTAAACAGTTTACTCCTGGAAACCCTGACATTTTCTATATGGCTAAATAGTTTGGTACAATTATTCTGGAAGTTGGTGTAGAAATCTATATACCTTTGTGGTAAAATTATTCAAATATAAAGACAGGAATATCTGTTTGAACTAATCCAGCAAATGCATAGCCTTACAAATCAGTTTGTACAAATAATAAAGCTAAACACTCTCCTCTACACTATCCTGCTCATTGATTTGCATCTAATGCAACCGGAGACACAAGAGTGTCACAATCTGTATCAGTTGATACAGATGATGTCCTCTCGACTTAATTATTGCCCAACCCCACTTGGCATTATATTTTTTCTGAATAGGCTATCAGTTGTCTTTTGGTATGTCTTGAGCTATTTCATGCTAATGTGATATCTCCTGCTTCTGCCTTTGTTGTCAGTCTTATCAGTGTCCTTCCTCAAGGCCCATCTTCATCTGTATTTGTATTGTGGCATCAGGTGGAATGGGATGCTATCAGCAAGGCAAACAGGAACTTGATGAAAGCCCATTGTCTAGATAAACACATGGTGGCTGCTGATGGCTTTGTCTTGACTGTTTTCACAGGAATAAATGTGTCTCAACATTCAGCATTCAGTTTACTTTAATATTTGTCCAGAGTTTGATTTTTTTTTATTGCCAGCTGTGTTCTCATGATACATCTGCAAATCTGTCAACTTCGACAACCGCGCAGTTATTGTAAATGTGACTAAACCGAGTCAAATAAGATTTTGTTGCTTGCTTTTCATGGCGTTACCCATGTGCGTGGGCTGCAAATTCCAATGTCATTTACAAGATCAACTATGCTGTGTATGCACACTGCACATTTATTGTAAACCTAACACCCTCCAAAGTTGTGTGGAAAGAACTGTCAAGCCTGACTGACCTACCCTGAAGTGTTTTCTTTCTCTGTTTAACCTATATTTGTAGCTGTACACAGTAAAGACGGTCACAGTAATACCACACTTGTTGGTTGCTTGCCTGTAAGGAGTTTTTAAACATAACATGGTTGCATTTGTTGTTAGGAATGTTGCTGAGTTTTATTTTTCAGCGATTTTATAGGCAACACAGGGAAATTATTTTCTCGTTCTTCTTCTGACTGGAGCACATTAGTTGAGCTCCATGAAGAATACAAAACAAAGAAATAAAAGAAAATGAACCAAACAACATAATTAAATGCAGAAATGTTTTATTTCTTAGTGTGTTGTTGATATCACTGAATTATACAGCGTCTCATCTCTGACTAATGCAGCCTGTCTAAATGTTGCTTGCAGAGCTGGGCTACCTGATCCAGGGAGAGGGATTTATTTTCCTTCTGCATTCCTGATGGAGTCATACAGAGTGACTGGCATTCCTAACAGTGGACCACAGCAGGGATTCACTCAGCCGTCCCGCCCCTGCAGGCCCCACAGTAATGGAGCTGGTACATACGGTCTCAGCATCCGCGTCCAGGGTATAGACGGGCACCCATATGTAGTTCTCAACAACCAGGAAAGGGGTTCTCAACCCTATATCGACCCTAACTCTAATGGGTACATTGAAACAGAGGGCTCTTTAATTGATGATTTCAGAGGAGACAAAGAGGTTGGATCCAACAACCTCTTCATGGAGTACAGGTCTCAGAAGATGATGCATTACACCGCTCCTCAAAATGGTGTCACAGATTCACAAGGAAAGAAGACATCCAGCCTACTGAACTTTCAGAAGCACCCTGAGATTCTGCAGCCGTATGATCCTGAGACTAACTCCCTCAACCTTGAAGGTTTCCAAAGTTTGCCTTCAATGCCTCTAGCTGTGGCTGAGACTGGGAACCAGCTCCAGAGTTCCTCTTCCAAATCTGCTGGACCTGCACAGTCCCATGCCAGGTCATCAAGGATGGACCAGAATAAAGCTCCTGTGCAGCAAGAGAAAAAGCAGCTTCCATCCCAAAGTCTGAGTGAGACGTCCCTTCCTAAGCCAAAGCCACAGCCTCAGTCTGTGACTTCAGCCCAACTTGCTCAGCCTCAGACCAGGCCACAAGCACAAGTGGCTCAGCCACAGTCCAAACCTAGTCTCACTAACCTAAATCTCCCCCAGTCCAAGCTTGCCTCTAAATCTCAGCACCAGCCAGCACTTCAAGCACAGCCTCAGCCCTCCACTGTGTGGAGTTCCACAAGTGAGCAGAGCAAGACATCATGTACGTCCCCTACTTCTATCAGCAGTGCCAACTCTAGCCTTGAACGCTCCCGGCGTGAGCCTGATGTCCTCCCTCTGCGCAGGACCGACTCCAGTGGACCAGTTCTTCAGTCCTCTTCTCGCTCCCGCCACTCCTCCTCATCTTCCACCTCTAAGGCTCCAGCGGATGAACAGATGGAGGCCCTGTATGCAGACACCATCAACCGCCACGAGAATCGCCGCTACATCCCTTTCCTCCCTGGATCAGGCAGAGACATTGACACGGGCTCCATTCCTGGTGTCGATGAGCTCATTGAGAAGTTTGATGGCAAAGATGGCGGCCACCAGCGCAGGGGCAGGTCAGGGCGCAGGAACAGGATCAATCTGGAGGATAGGAAACGCTCACGCAGTGTGGATAGTGCCCTCGGCCTGCGAGATGGCTCTAGCTACATGAATGAGTTTAGCCGACATAAAGGCACATCGATGGAACATGTCCTGCGGCCCTCACAGCTACGGCTGAAAACAGGGGGTATTCAGGACTCCTGGCTCTCAGCAGTAGATGGTAAGATCGATTCCAAGTCTTCACCTCATGTCACCAGCGCACCTGGCTCCCCTCAGAGCACAATCTCCAAAGGTGTCAGCTCCATCCAGGGATACAAAAAGCCAACGACTTGCTCCTCTTCGCTACCATTCAAGGGTAAAGAGAGTGAGGACAGTGCTTCTTCAGTTAAAAAGAATTTGACGGCAACTTTGTCAACATCACTATCCAAGCCTTCTTCCACCGCAAACAAAACTCCCAGTACAGAGGCAGATGTTCAGGTAAAAAAAACTAGAGGTCTTTGCTGTAGTATCATGATTTAATCATATGTGTGAAATGACTTTGTTTTAAATAAATATTTTACTTCAGTCTGTTCAGTGTCATCAAAATGAGGATTATGAGAGAACACCTCTTCTTCTTTATTTAAGGCTGCTCTCATTTTGTGTCTTATGCAGGCGACACCTGATCTCCTGAAAGGTCAGCAGGAGCTTTCACAACAAACACACGAGGAGACGGCAAAACAAATTTTGTTCAATTACCTAAAGGATGGGTGAGTTATTCTGACTTTCCTTTCAATCTGGCCTACTTTTCAGGTTTATTTACGCATATTAATAAACACATGTGACCAATTATTGGGGAAAAATGATATAATGTTAATCCTCAGGTGTTGCTTGACTCATGAACTGAGCATATTATTCCCCCTGAATACAAAAATCAACATGTTGCACCATAAGGTACAGTAAATGGGTTTTTATCATTGCTGTGCTGTTTGCGATAAAAGTAAAGGAATGTGCTCTTACCCTCCCATCTAGGCTGTGAGTGATCCCGTTGTCTGCAGTCTGTTTAATTGCGGAATCCCACTTTCTCTTGGGAAAAATGTTTTGTATGTTTGTGTAATAGGAGACCTAGTGCCTACGAAGGACAGGCATTTTGGGTTAAAAGGTTAAATTCAGTTTAAGCCAAGAGCCATAGAGCAAGGTTTGTGCATTCTCTACAGTCTTTTATTCCAGGTAGCAAGTTAATAATTGTTTACGGAGAGATATGTGCGATTTTATTATGATTATTATTTTTTTAATACTGAGAGTTTCCAGGTTTATACAGTTTTTGTATGTGCTAAAGACCTTCTGATAATGTAGAAAGAGAACAGGAAACTGTTTGGGTGTGTTGGACCGCAGGTCAGAAGTCGCAGGACAAAGGAAAGGAAGCACAGATGGAAGTGTAGGGGCTGAAACTGAGCTACATTCCCAAGGCCCAGAAGACAAACATTCGCTAACATGGGGCTGTAAAGGTTTGATGAAAATCATCTGTATGAGGAGAGTGGAGGTTTGGGGGGTTTGGATTTCTGTGTCTGCCTTGTAATTTATTGAAATAATGTATCGCTGCTGTCATGTAAAAGTGTTGCAACTCCAGTTTTTTTTATTCTGATGTTTTCACTTTAACTGAAGGATTAAATGTTCTTCTGTTGGGTTGAGAAAATCCTCCCATCTTTGGACTCCCAAATGTCTGGTGATAAACTCAGAAATGCTTGTTATTCAGTGGCAAAGACAAAGCTGCTTTTCCAACCTCCAGAGAAGTTGATGTTTAAGTAATTGAATGTTATTACTTAGTAGTACAATTCTGTTATCAGTCGCGTCTTTGTTATTTTGTAAGTATAGGACATAAATGTTACGACTGGAGAGACTGGGCCTAGGGTATGAAATTTGTGGGTGTGGCTGGTTTTGCAACCAAATGTGAAATCAGTCTTCTTTAAAAATCACAAAGAAAGGTAAGAAACTACTAAATGATTGTGCAGGGAGTGTTGTTCTCATCTGAATGTTCTTATCTGAATGTCAGGAGGTAGCAGTCAATAAAATTAAAACAATTAATCTCTTGCAATTTATATGATGTGCAAGTCGTTTGCAGTAATCCTATTATACTACCCAAACGTTTGATTCTTCCGCTCATGTGGCTCATAGTTTGTTGGACAAATGTAATGAAGCTGTTTGTGCTGTGAGCTGACACATCAAAGCACCATGATCCTTCCTGACCCTTTCTAAGCTGGGAAGCAGTTACTCTGTTCCCAGAACATTTGGGAATTAGTTCCTGAGCCGCCAAACACTGAGAGAGGGTTTTTGTCATTTTTAACCACAGTGTGTTAACATAGGTTTGTGTGTGTCTGCAGAAGCAACGATAATGACGAAACGACAAAGAGAAAGGTCAACCTCGTCTTTGAGAAGATACAGACGTTGAAGTCTCGGGCCACAGTGAGTGCACAAGGCGACAGCAAAGTGAGAAGTTGTTATATAATTAGCTTTATGCTTTAGCTGTTCACCAGTAAATTCGAGAGAGATGTGTTTGGGGTTTAGTTGCCCAAGTGGCTCAAGTTAACCTGATTTTGAATAGTTTAAGAAACACAACAAAGATATTTGTGCTGAAGCAAATTTTCCACCAAAAAACATGTTGTTTAATTTAACCCAATGAGAAAATATTGTGAGCTCAAAGCTTTTGAACTGTAAAAGTGGGGCTTGTAAAACCCCCCATATGATGTCAGGGTCTACGTACAGATTATTTACTTAGCAATTGAGTATTTACATTATTTATTACCAGAGTCAAAATATTAAGTTTCATTCATGAAATAACCAGCTCTAAAATTTCTGTTTTTCTCTCAGTCTCCAGATGATGCTGCACAGGCCAAAACTTTGCAGGAGCAAAACTCTCAACTGGAGAAAGAAATGACCAAATTGAAGAGACAACTTGAGGAACTAACCATGGTAACAACTGCAACTGTGCCTCTGACACTGGCTTGTTTATGATGACCTGTCAGTTTATTGCTGTACTTGTTGTTTGAGAACATCCTTTATTGGGGGTTTGGTTAGAAAGGAGGTTTAAGGGATTACTGTTCAACTTAAAGAGACCCTTTAAAACCACTGGGTAAATGTAGAATTGAATTTACTTAACTAAATTAATTTTCATGGATGGAATATCAAAATAAAAAGTCATCTTTCTTGAAAATCATAATTCAGAAGTGTATGATTATGTCATTAAATAAGTAGGAAACACAGTTGTTTGCTTTGCATTAAAGGTTAAACAGTTGAAACTGGGTATAGTTGTTAGGAATGTATTTACCTTAAAATTGGTTTTACGGTTCTATTTTTTTCTGTTTCTTCATGTATTTGGGATCCTCATTTTCAATATATTAAGGTAGTCTATTCTAACAAAAGCAATGACAACAACTTTATGCTTTTATGAAATAATGAGGTATAATCATTTCAATCCAAATGCCAAAAGCATGATGCATCTGCTTTTATACAGTACTGTGCAAAAGTCCTAGGCCACTATTGGATTAGTTTTTCAGTAATGCTATGATGTCCATATATATATTTATTTCTCAGTTTTAACATTTTTACACTGGCACAACTAGAAACACAGAAAGTGGTTTCTTGGCTGCCATCCTTTCGCAAAGACCATTCCTGATCAGGTTTTTTCGGGCTATGGAAGGATCCACTTGGCATCCAGAAGCTGCCAGATGCTGAGTCTTGTTCCAGTGTCTCAAAGATGAAACTCTTGAGAAACTACTCATCAGATTTTGACAGGTCCTCCTTTCCTATTTTTGTCCTTGGCCTCTCTAGATCCCTCTACAAAGATCATACTCAATGTTTGTCACTTTAGTCTAAAGAAGCAGTTTTTTAATACTGTTTTTAATACATATTTTCTAGTTGTATTCTAATAAAGAGACTAAGAAATAAATATATATTTGGTCATAATAGCACTGCCAAAACAACAAATCTAATGGTGGCCTAAGACTTTTGCACAGTACTGTACATCTGCAAAGAAATATCAATATTAATATTTGTGTCTCACCATCAGAAGAATCAAGCTGAAAAGAGGACAGCGCCAAGTTTAAAAGAGCTGCAGCAGGAGCTGGAGCAGAGTACAGAGGAGTGCAAGCGTCTGAAGGAAAAACTGGCTAAAACAGAGGCTGAGCTCCAGACCACAGTGGAAGAGTAAGTGGAGAGGGACAGTGCATTACCAGAAAGTGTTTTTACTTCTGTTAGCCACTTTTAGCTCCAGTGTAAAAGGCAAAACACCCAAACTGAGCTCCCCTTGCTGGTATCTCCCTCTTGGTTGTGTATGTGGTGGAAAGCTGGTGAGGGTTTATGTCTTTTACGTTTACATTTTACATTACTGAAAGCACAAACAGGGAGGGATAACATAAACCTCCTGGTGAAGCTCTTTGTAGGATGTCTGTTGATGAAACTGCTCAGCCTGTTGATAGTTACCATGAGGTTACCATGTTAGTCCTTATACAATCCTTTGTATGTCCTTTGGTCTGTTAGGTTTCTTTTTCACTCTCCATATTAATGTGTGCTTGGTGACTGATTTACCTTTATTCTAACACCTCAACAGTGGTGGAAGAAGCGCTCGTATCATTTACTTTAGTAAAAGTATCAATACCACAGTGTAAAAACACTCACTAAGTAATAGTTCTGCATTCAAAATGTTAAGTAAACATACGAAAATATTAGTTCAAACAATACTTGATGCACAAAAAGTAATGTTTTTGCAGAGTTAGCATGTCATGTGAACATAGCCTATGCGCATAAACTGTAACTATCCAGCAACAGCTCACTCCCTCTGAGTGTTTTCTTACAGCATAAATAGATATTCAATAATAGGCTTTTGCTTCAGTCTATATTACTCTGTGGTGATTTGTTTGAGGTGCCTCACATCACTTATCACGCACCCCCTTCTGTTGTATAGAAGCAGCCCAGATGTAGTTTAGGTATTCATTGTAACCTCTGTGCGAGTGTGTATCTGCATACAGACAGTATGTGCTGTGTGGTTTGTCAGGCTGTTCCAGGTGAAGATGGAGAGGGAACAGTACCAGACAGAGATCAGAGACCTGCAGGATCAGCTGTCAGAGATGCATGACGAGCTCGACTCGGCAAAGAAGTCAGCTGCTGATGGAGAGAAAGACATCATTATGGCGGTAAAGCAGTGTTCATAATTCTAAAAAAAGAACTGAGATGTTATTTGCTCTAAGCTTGTAGAACATGTGGCTGATGGCAAGTGTTTTGTATATAAATCCATGTGGTAAAATTTAGCATTGGAGTAAGTTGACATTATGGTGCCGTTTCAAAACTGCAGTTGTCACACTGAAGTAACAAAGAATGCATTTTAGTTTAATTGGGAGTAGTTTGGGAGTAACCTTAACAACTCCAGATGATAAAAGATTGCTGTCCGGGCACTACAGAATAAACTCCATGAACAAACATGCAAGTGAATACAATCAGAAATTTGTAGGGGTAGACAGTTTAATAAATCTGTTTCCAGTGAGAAAAGTCTTACAACCGATGAGTGAAGTCACCAAACTGTCTTCATTTTCCACAGGACATGATGCAACTGAAAGTGGAGATACAGGAAGTTGTCCTGGCGAAAGAGGAGCAGGAAGAGCTGCTGAGGAGGCGAGAGAGGGAGCTGACAGCTCTCAAAGGAGCCCTGAAGGAGGAAGTGGCCGCTCACGATCAAGAGGTGGACAAGATGAGGGAGCAGTATGAGAAGGAAATAAGCAGGCTGCAGATGTCTTTGGAAGAGGCCAAGCAGGTAATCATTCTCCCTCCCCTCTCCTCCAGTTTGACTCCCTGTGTTCCCTCCTCCTCATTTCCTTCACTCTCGCCCTCCCCCATTCCAGAAACACACCCTGTGACTGAGGAGTGTGGAGATAAGCATCGCATCAGGGGAGCTGAAACTGTCTGTGTGTGTGTTTTGTATTTGCAAGTTGTGCCATATGTTCATCATCACAGGCTGTGCCTGCGCTTTACCCCTTTTCACTACTGTGGCACTGCCTTTAAAGGGTTTTAGGGTTGGCCCTCAGTAGCTCTGTTTTTCAGCACAAAACAAGAAACAAATATCATCTAATAACATAAGCTTACAAACCTGCACTTTACTCATCAGTCTTTAGGGATTTTTTTTTTTCTCCAAACATTCAATACCTGAGTAACATAAGGTAGATGATGAAAGATACTGTAAGTTAACAGTTGACTTTTCAGCATTTACAGAGTGCCTTACACATTTCTGTTAATAATTAAAATTGTTATAGTTCTATAATGTGATAAGCAGATTTTTTTTGCGCATAGACATGCTGCCATAGTCATGAATCTGTGACTGCACGACACTGATGGAAAAAAAGCTTAAACATCCATGTTTTTAATGGTGATATTCATCTACAGTAATTAGAAGTTTTTTCAAATGACACAAGTGGAAACTTAGTTTAGCTTGAGTTCACATGCTTGAGCTGTGTCAACAGAACAAACTGATAACACAGAAAACAAAACACGATGTAACAGTTAAATGTAGCTCATCATCACTTTTTCATGGTCAAGTGTGGAGGTTCTTATCTCAGCTTGTTCCTCTATGCAGGAGAAGTTACACGAAGGAAGGTGTTTGATTGTTAGATTTATAGACATTTCTCTGTATATTAAATTGTTGCCTTACTGGAAAGGTCACTGTTGTTGCTCAGTAGCACATCTCAAATAAAGGCCCCAAAATGCTCCGACATGAACACGGACAGTTCTGTTTTTACTACACTGGCAAAATCAACCTTAATGAAAACCTGCACATTAGAATTTAGAAATCTCCCTAAACCCCCTTTTATCTGTGTTAGTCTAATTCCATCATGATTATTATAATATTACCAGTGATAAACTAGCTGTTATAAAAATTACATGACGAAGAGTGAGAGCATAAAGGGAGTGCCAAGTGCAGTTTCAAAAATGGAGGAATGTGAGTTAAGATTAGATGAGCAGCAGTGCATAGCAGGAGCATGCTGAAATGACTTAAGGCACATTGTTTTCAGTAGGTTGCTGTTTGATTCATGTGTGTCCTGTTTGTCCGTAAGAGTGGAAACTGTCCTTGTTCTTGGCTTCCTGCAGGCCTGTTGGGGGTCTGCAGCAGCGCTGCAACATTTCCTTTTGTTGAACAGAGGTACTGCTCCCCCGCAGGAGCATGTCATCAGGGGTTTATCCTCAGTGCTTTGGAAACACTTGGCAAGATGAAGTCATTGTTTGTCTCTCTTTAAAGATATCAGAGAGTTCCCACTTTTTATAGCCTTTCATTTTTGTCCCTGAATTAATATCCAGTCCTCACATTAGGCTAGGTTACACACTTGTGGCTTAGAACACTGTTCCTGTAAATTATTATGCAGAAACATGAACTCAAATTCAAATACAAATCACACAATTTATGCTTGACCTATTTATATATAGATGGTGACCTTTTACAGACGTACAAGAGTTGTAATCAAGAATGTGCAGTTGTAAATATTGGTTCATGGTTCACTTTGTCTTGCAGTGTAGTAATGCAAATATCAACTTGAAACCAAAAGCCTTTTAAAGTCTAAAATGTTTTCAGTTGTTGTTGTCATTTGTCTGAGCTACAAGTTACTGTATGAGGAAGCCTGACATCAAAGTGAAAACTGCTTCTCACATACATTTAATATTTTGTAAAAGGGTGTCGGACAGGAATAAAAAAGAACCAAAGTGCTGCTCTGTCTTTGTTCGGCCCTGACATTTTTGGTGACCAGAGCAGCTCTGCAGAGATGAATGCTGGAAACTGGAGCACTAAATTGCTCTGTATACTAGTTAATTGCAGTGGCAAGTCATCACTAATCTAATGAGCTGCTGTTCATGCGTTGCGCTGTGTCCCCTCTTTTTTCTGTCCCCTGAAAGACTTGGGGTTATTGTGGACCTCAGTCAATCATGAATGATGAGTCTGTTTCACACAATTATAGCAGCGGGGGTTGGGACATGCTGAATAAGTGGGTCAGTATGTTGTGGAAAAGGGGATGCCTGGCCAGCCCCCATGAAAGGAGTGGTGGGCCTGTTTTGTGTCTTCAGTTGAAAGCTGCATTGTGTTTTCAATGAGTTGAAATCTGTGGAATTTTATCAAGGTTGAAAATTCTTGGTCATACTTTGTTAAGAGGAGATCACTTTACTTATTTTGAGAAATATTGGCAACTTGAGTTCTTAATGTTTTATAGCAGAAGGCCTCTGCACATTTCAGTGGATTTGATTTTTTTTTCTTTGTCAGCATGTGCTGGTATGCAAAAAATGTGGAAAGATGAGATGTGGTGATTCGAGGGAAGGATTTGTTTCTAGGAATGTTGGGGTCGAAGTGGAGAATGTGCACCCTGTAGACCTCCTCTTTCGCTCAGCTCCAGCTCTGTTACAATGTACCCCCTCTGACCTGCGGGAGAAGCTTGGTTTATGCCCGATCAGGGCGCTGCAGTCGCATCTCCATCTTTGTAGCGCTCTAGATTCTCTGTTAGAGGCTATCATTGGTCTCAGCTGTTCTCTCTCTTTCCAGCTGTAAAGACAGAGGCTTGTGCTTATCACAACATTCACAGCTCTTGGTATGTGTCACCTACAGCCTGAAGCCACAGTGTGTAACACAGCCACATTGTTATCGTCTTCTCATCTGTAACCTCAATTCCAAATGTTATTTTCTCATTTCCTAACACCACAGTTTTCACACAAGACTCCACAGTGATCTCCCGCTCAGAAGTTCATTTTATGGCCACTATATCTTAGCCTGCCTCTCGAGTAATCACTGCCAGTGTGTGAACTAAAGTCTCACTGTCTGATCATCAAACTTAGGTAGCCCAGAGAAGAGTTCCCCCCCCCGGCTTGTTTTGAAAGTAAAGGCTTCCGCATGAGTCTGTGTGTTTGATGATAGCACTATTTTTCCCAGCGTAGCTTTAGGAGCTGATTTAGCAGGCGACTGGAAAGAGGAGGAAGGAGATGCAGGGCAGTGAGTGTGGAAGGAAATGATGGAGAGAGTTTCTGGATCTTGACAGAGACTTCAAGGAATTACCTGTTTATCCCTGTTGAAATATTATGTCTTCAGAGTCTTCAAATAGCTTTAATGATAACTTTATAGTTTGATAACCTTAAACACACTAAAAACTGGAACTATATACCCATTTAGTTTAGTCAAAATATCTTTAATTCAGAAAAGTTAGGGTTATATGAGGGTCAGGGCTGTGTGAAACTAGGGAATGGGTTTATTGTTCCTTTTCTTTGCTGCCTGTGATCCCTGATGTAGTGGGAGCCTAATCTGCTAAAACAACTTGCAGGAGTCAAGTGAAACACAAACCACTTATTGAGATGACAAAGAACATTTGAGGCTAGAGGTAAGAACTGATAGTTAAATTTCATCAAGCAGTGTTTTAGAGGTGGTCAGCGTCTTTTCTTCTGAAGTTGTTGGCGATCTCTTATCTTTCACATGATTCACATTGTTGTTGTTTTTTTTACAAATTTATGACATTACGCCTTCTATTTGTGTGCCAAGAAGAAGGGAATCTGAATCTGTCAATCTAGTTTGTACATTTTCATGTTAGATTTGAATTTATACCAGCTAACTAACTCAGTACATGAATTTGCCCTCAGTTGTCAACATGTGAAGTGTGGGCTCATATCTCCATGTTTGAGCTATTAGTCTTCACAGTTGAACTGTGTGGGATGTGGATTTTGGGCTCACAGGTTTATTCATTCAAAACTTGTCTTCTTTGGCTTTTAGCCTGGAAAACTTGAACACAGAGTTTTCTGGTGAGACTTTGAGTTTTGGCCAGGATGGAGGCGCATGATTTATGACTTTATGATTTAATGTCTGAGTCATTCTCAACGAACATTCTTAATTTTGATAAATGCCCTGTAATTAATAGTTTTTAAGAAGTGGTACATCTGTTGCAGTGCTTCACGTTGTCTTTTCTTGTGTAATCCACTTTAACATTTCAGAAATGAATTGATTTACAGCTCTTTGCTGAATATGTTGTAAAAATAAAAGATTATAGATAAGATGATCCAGAGAGTGGTGAACAAGAATCATGAACTCCCTAAAATACATATCTGGTACTAGATTTGATTGGACAGACTTACAGAAAGTGTCCCTTCAGTATTTGGGATGTAATTTGGTGGTTACATTATACATTAAGTCAGGGACTGGAAAACTGGTGAAAATGACTTCTTTCTTTATGGCCTCCAGAGGATTTTAGACTAGGTTGTACAGTATGTTAACTTTTGACTGATTAATCCAGCAATGGATTCACATGATGTGATGAAGCCACATTAAAATCTTTTCATGTCTTTGAACCTGTTTATGTGACGATTGCAGCTGTTAGTTTGTGTTTGTAATATGTGAGCACTTACTTTTCAACAATGAAAAATGGGTTTAAGTAGTTTAAATTTTCCTTTTATTTATATATATATATATATATATATTATATTTGTATTTATACATGTGTAGTCATTGTCTCTAATTCCCTGTTATACCCAAACACCCCTGCAAATATGTGGTTTGGCTTTGCACAGACTCCTTTTAAAAACAGGCTTCTGTTTCAGTTTCTCTGAGGACAAGACAAGATTTAATTACTGTCCTTTGACCAAAGAAATGCCAGTGCTTCTCACCTGTCAAGTTTTAATTTCTACTTCAATCCTTCCATTCAGTACATGTCAAGCCTTCTGTTCCAGTTAACCTCAGGTCCATGTACCTTTTTTTTAACTGAGAGACGCTGTTGTGTTTGTAACACATACTTTGTTTTGTACTGCCAAAGAAGGTTTTTCCCTCCGGCTGCGGTTAAGTTCAGACAAAGTGATACCATACAGGAAATGACCTGAACATTACTGGTCCAATTTATTAATTATTTGGATCTCTAACTAACTTTCCATCAGCAGTAACAAGGCATTTTTTCTTTAGCCTAATGAAGCTATATCACTTGTCAAAAAGCTTATCAAAAAAGAGCATCATGCTCTGGACTAATCATCTGTTTGGAAAATCTTGAATTTAACAAAGACTCTAATGCATTTTTACATAGTGTGATGCAGTGCTTTTTATCTGAGGTGATCGCTGTTGTGTTTGCTTGTGATATGAATGTGTGATTGTTGCCTCCAGTTTACCTTAAATACTTTTCTAGTTCAAGGACACCCAGCTATTTGTACTGTATCAAGTAGCTTTTTACCATCAGTTATTATCATATTCATTTGTGAGTAGTTTATCCCTATGACTCTAATTAAACAAAGCATCACTAGGAATATTGTCTACTTGTTTGCCACATATTGCAGTTTACTGTGCACTTTTCTGTTTGGTTATTATTAACAAATGTTTTCAGAGTTCACCATATCTCTTGCGGCTATATTTATTTTTAGACCATCAACTCTTGTTTTGCTCTAGGCTGGTTTGGTGGGAATAAGGGAGGGAGCCAAGATTTCACCACAGCACACAACCTCGGACACGCACTTCACTTCAGTACTCAAGCCGCGCTTCAAAGACTGCACAGAGTTAATGTGCAACTTTAGACAAACAGTATGGGTACACAAGACAGCCTAAGGAAAACTTTGAGTTGGGGTCAAGGCAAAAAAAAAAATTAACAAGCTGCATCATATAACCACATATTCTGTTGATATTGTATTAATACATTAAACTCAGCTCATGTTATCTTTGTTAGAATTGTTTATTTAAAGAGGTTATAAAAAGTGTATAAAATAGACATTAAACAAATCATTGTCTAATAGCTGATAAAGTGATTGTTGTATTAGTACTAGTCTTTCGGTGATTGTTAGTTAATCTTTAATAACACCTTAACACTCTTAATCAATGATTAACCTTTTGTAGTGAAGAATAAGAAAATTTAGTTACGCCTTATAAGAAATGAAATATCTAGTGTACAAGAAGTCACCGGTCAATAGTAATAGTTCTCATATAGCTCTGTTAAAATCCCCAAATGTAAATGAGTGTTGCAGAAGGGAATCTCTTCTGAAAACAAGGCTACCCATATAGACGTAGGTAGGATCTCTGATGGGGTGGCTTCGCCCATGTTTTTAACTTGCATGACCCGGTGTGGGAAGTGGGACAGGCAGCGAAGTGTGAGGGCTGAACTTGTTGTTAAAGTAGAGCACTGACACAATCCTGACACACACTATCAATACTTTATTATTGTAGCCAAAGCTGTGTTTAGCCCCACATCCTGCCCAACCCCTTTGCCATTCCTGATCTTCCACCATCGACACTGACACAATATAAACAATGATATTTATTACTAAATTTTTCGCTTGGATAAAAATACTAATATCTGCAGTGTTAACAGCTGTAATTTTCATAATGCAAAAGATTATTTCATTTGTTTTAATTGTCTACTGTATATTATCTAACCTGAATTCTCAATAGTTTGCCTAATCTTGAGAGGTGAAACTGGCAGGATTGAGTTTGCACTCGCTCCTTTTATAAAACTATTGTAAATAAACCAGTAAGGCAGAGCTGAGGGTGGCTCTATGGTGACAGGGGAAACAGGTCTGACTGGCCAGTACTGAAGCACAGAGACACCTTACTAGTACAGGAGGTGTCTTTATTTACGCATGGTGACGACAGGACTGTCTGAGTGCTTTTCAGCTTAATCACAAAAAAGATAACAAAGAGTGAAGAGTGGTAGACTTTGGATTCCGGCAGAAACCAAATTTTGCATTTGTATAAATAGTTTACATTATACACAGTAATGTTATAGTAACTAGACTATTATAACTCAAAACTACATAATTTTACCTGCTGCCATTAAAATCTCATGTTCATGTAAGTTTTTCCTGATATATCAACGTTAAAGGAACTTATCATCATATGATGATCTCTGCTATTTAGAAATGTACGGCTCGAGTAAACAGACCAGTTTTTATGCATGTTGATGCGTTTTTCCACGCCTCCTTTCGCCTGTCACGGCTGAGTTACAACTCATTTAAAGGCTGAAGGGTGTGCAGTACATCGAGTGATGTGCTTGGATGTCATGCATGTAATGAGTACTAAAAAAAAGTATACCCCGTCTGTGCAGGAAGACTGCATTGAACTTTATTAGATACATTTATTTAATTAAACAGTGCATAAGTAACTGCAGATTTTCTATTTCTACAGGTGTATAAGTAAGTCACTCTTGTAGCAGGAAATCCTTGACCAGTTAACTAACAGTCCACCTCGGTGCCAAATCGTCTTGCTTCTAAACAGAACTTTACTAGTCTGTTCACTGCTGATGCTGCTGCTCACTAGAAAGGTGCTACTGAAACCCTTTTTGTATTTGTTGCCTTCTCTCCCATAAATATGTATTTCTACCTTTCTCCTGTTCTTGCCCAGAGCGCCACCTTGAAAGGTCAGAGCCAAAGCAGACTCTTCATTCATGGATTTGGCATGGGAACAAGCCCAAAGGACTCTCCATTAACTCTGTCCTTACCACTGCCCTTCCACAAATGCAGAATAACATTGTATAACTCTACTGCTACTATGAGGACATCTCTAAATATTTAAGGATAGGTAGTGGTCACAAGACAAGTCTAAAAGCCATTTCACAGCAGTATGTCAGGTGGACAAGTAGACCTGCCTACTACTACTGTAGCCTTCCTGTTTGTGTGGCCCTCAGTCAGCAGAGGCTAATGATAGCTCACATTTAGCCTTCATTTGTGATTTATTGTGAAGTGTGCTAGAATCACAGGAGGCCATGGTTATGCTGTGTTTCCACAGTAACAGAGGTTCACTGAGAAACTGAGCAATACAAGCATTTTAAATGTTCCGTCATGCATTGTTGTTCCACTTTGTTTTAAGCGTCACAGACTCCTGCTTCCTTTGTACTGACGCCTCATGTGTTGTTCTGATGTGCAGAGCAGCGTAGCAGTGGCCCGTGAGAAGGCTGAAGTGGAGGCAGCCAAGGGTGCAGTTGAAGGCCAAGCAGGACGGCTGACCCAAGAGGCTGAGCGGCTGCGCAAACGGGCACAGGAACTGGAAAATGAAGTGGCCAAACTCAACCGCATTATCGATGAGGCCAAGCTACAGGAGAGCAGGCTGGGGGACAGAGTTGGTCGTCTGGAGGTGAGGGGTGAAGATGAATGTAGTGAAAGTTGATCACAGAACTGCCAACTGGTGCTAGTTTTATTATATTGCTTTTTTAGTTCGTTAATGTAACATGCTGTCTCATATGCAACAATGTCAGAGGGAGAAAAAGCAGTTGGAAGAGTCTTTGGCAGAAATTAAGGAGCAGGAAGAAGAAATGTCACGTGCCAACCGAGCGTTGACGATCCGGCTAGAGGATGTGCAGGTGAGATTAGCAACACTGCACTACACAGTATGTAGAGAAGTGTGGATTGCCATGAAAAGTACGGT
Source organism: Sandelia bainsii (assembly GCA_032362345.1). Classification (NCBI taxonomy): domain Eukaryota; kingdom Metazoa; phylum Chordata; class Actinopteri; order Anabantiformes; family Anabantidae; genus Sandelia; species Sandelia bainsii. The sequence continues at coordinate 7,461,822 of JAUMHL010000018.1, forward strand.
TTTAGACCAAAAATGCTGTGTTCTTTTGTAGAGGAACTTCACCAAACTGAGTAGTGAACATAAGGAGTTGGAGGAGAGATTAAAAGAAGAGAGGACTCAGAAGGAGCAGTTCAAAAACATGAAGAATGACATAGAGGATGAGAGGAGGCTGCTGGACCGTACTGTGGAGAAACTTCAGAGAGAGGTGAGTATACTATACTTTAGTTTGTAGTACAAACATTCATCCCAGACGTACAAGTAGAGTAGAGTTTATTTCAGATTACTGGTTTCAATTTGGATCCGTTTTAGCTGGTAAATGTGTTAAACTGCATCAGTTTTTTATTCTAATCATCCATCCAGCCTTAATCAGTATTTTATTAACTTATTATTAACTATTAAATTTAAACAAGATATAGTGCTCGCTCAGGTTAACATGTAATAATTACAGGGAACCTTCCATTGATCTTGCAGATGTGGAAACTGGTCAGAAAGACAAAACATTGTTCAGGCACTGTGGCCTTTAGTATAATTTATTATTATAGATTAAGAGGTGCAGAAGGATTTGAGTTGATTTCTCTTACTTTGAACTCCTTTCTCCTCTTCGCTGTGCGTGTAGATGAGTGATATTGTGGAAGCGTCTCAGTCATCCACTCGGGAGCTGCAGGAGCAGATTGATATTTATAAGGAGAAGAACCGTCGGGAATTGACAGAGCTGCAGAAACTTCTGAAGGAGCGAGGACAAGAGCTGGAGAAGTACCTGGTGATTACCAAAACCCTGCAAGAAGAGGTACAGTGAGCTGCATCCGCCTCATCTAACGCAATTGGCTCTCAGAGAGGAGATGCATTTTTGAATGCTGACTCTGCTTTCATGGTGATAGTGATCAAATGAAGATCGTCATTAGTCAGACCGGCTGAGGCCTCCCATGCAGAACAGCAAATGATGAACCATTTTTCTGACTCAACCAGTTTGACTCTCCCACCACCATTATCATCACCCTTTCCTTAAAGAGAGCAATGCCATCACTTAGGTATTTCTGCTTCCTGCTGCCCTCTCAAACCAAAAGCAAAGCATTAAAGTGAAGGAGCTGAGCTGAGTCAAGTCGAAATCTCTGTTCTTTATTTATAAATTAATGTTTATGCTCAGTGGTAGAATTAAACGGGATGTGGTGAGTTCTTTTGTAATCCCTTGATGTATGGCAATAACACCACAATGGTGAAACCTAACAACCTGTCACCACTGCATTCAAGATATTTACCCTTGTCAGCTCTTTGGAATGTGAAGAATGTTTTTGTTGACTGTAGAAATAAATGAATGTAGATAATTTATGTTAGAGGGGGGGGTGGCTGACACTTATTGAAATGAGATAGGGTAGTTTAGTGGTTCAGAACTCCTCCTGATTTAGCATCCATTTGCAATATTGAGACCATAGATATAATTGAGTTTCCTGCTTCAGTGGTCATTTTAGATATGGATAAACAGGTCATATGAATCTGACATTTAAAATTTTAAAGTTGGATGTGTTTATGTAGTAAGTGGAGACATAAAAAGAAAAGTAGTTTAATAGTTAGTGGTATCCCCCTGTGGAGTTTATGAACTCTGGTTTAGATAAGCAAGTCCCTGTACTGTATTGTTTGTCTTCTGTGCTACTAACACACGCACACAAAGCCAAAATAGGCACAGGGGTGATGTGATACACTTGTTCTTGTAATGTGCCCTAAAAAGAAACAATATGTCATTAAAGAAACAGAAGAATATCACTGTAAACAAGATGATGGAAACAACGCAGATTTTAAAATATTTAAAAAAAAGAGATTTGTGAATGTTTTGTGAGAAAGGAAACGCATCAAACATGTTAGGCCTTAACATACACACAGTGTCGTCTAACTCTGAGCCTATAAACAAAGCCGTGTCTGTTTACAATGAAAGCTCCACTGGGTACCTTTTTAATAGAAGCTTTGGCAAGCTTGTCTTCCTTTTAAACTTGCAAACAAAAAGAATATTGACATTTTGTTCTCTGGGAGGAACCATCTTCTAGAACCTGTAGTCATTAGTTTCAGACTTTTTGTTTGACATGCATAATGGGCTGCATCTCACACCTCATGCTGTTACAGCTCAACATATCATATGGTGGTAAAGAAAGTCTACATGTCAGGGTCAGCATTCAGGTTCTTCCTTTTTTCTCCCCTGTCTCTATCCATGTTAATGTATCTTTGTGCAGCTGCTGCTCAGGAAAAGGAGGATGTCAGTGTTGTGATATCATTGTTTTGAAAGCTGTGCTGGCTGGATTCACATCCTCCTCCTCTGACTCTCCCAAGAAACTGATTGCTCTGGACTGGACCTAGTGAGTCCACTTTTCCAGCTGCGCTAAAATGCGCCATCACTCCACCCATGTGAACTTGGCAGAACATTATTAAATCACACATGTAGGCAGCACATAGCCTTTGTATACCTACTGTTCCTTTATTCAACCAGGTAAAAGGCTCTTAATTAAAATCCCATCAATTTAAATCTATTTTTCAAGCTAGATCTGGACAAGAACATGTAGTAGCACACAGTGATAAGTTAGTTTCATTCCTTGTATCAAATTATTTCATTAACACATTAATTCATTTATTTCTCAACTTGTTTATAGTCCAGTCCAGTCCCTGAGGGAGGATGTTCAATTATCCTATTACACTTATTACCAAATCTTTGTACGCTCAGCTTTAGCTACATGGCTTAAATTAGGTCTTACTTATGTTGAGATGAAATATGTAATAATTCTGCACTAATAGGCAAATATTTGTTCTGGGTGAGAATTGGGGGCAGATGATGAATTTTCATTGTCTTGGCATTAAGCAGTGGGGGCAGTTTTCCAGCTGTGTAGGGCACTACTGCTGAGGGAAACACTAGCTGTGCTGGATTCATTAGTCACTCAGAGGAACCATATAATAATTTCCCTAAGCAGCAACTAAATAGTTGGTTATCGCTGCAGCGGTAAAACATGACAAAGAAGCAAGAAGACATATTGAACAGTCAGGTGGACTTTCAACAGGGGGGCTGGGTTTAAGTCACATTTACTCCAGGGGTTCGTTATGACACCCTGAGTGTCCTGATGAGACACTGAACCCCTGTAACTTACACCAATCTTTTATCTAATAAGATTTTGATATTGGTACTTACAGTTTACATGGGAATAAGACGTGTTGGCATGATGTTTCAGTAATTTCTCAAGTTGATGTATGTTGATCCATTTTGTTTTAGTTGTCCTTCCGGGAGGAGGACGTGCGGCAGTGTCAGAGGGAACGAGATGAAGCTGTGCTCAGAGAGAAGACGCTGGAGAAAAAGGTTCATGATCTGGAGGTGGAGGCTGAGGCAAAAGCAAACGCTAAAGATGACAAATCTCGACAGATGAAACTCATGCAGGTACATACATAATGATGCCCAGTTTTTTAAATATATTATTTATAATGTCAAATAACTGGAAAAGATCTGACAATCATTTAGGGTAATTTTAATCTAAATATTAATACTTAGACAGCAACACATAAGGGTGTAACTGCTTCATTTTGCAGGATAGGATTGCTCAACTAGAGTTGGACCTTGAAGAGGAGCATCAGAATGGAGACGAGCTGATGCACAGGATAGACAGAGGAAGAGAACAGGTACAACACTTGCACACACTCAACACATTCTCATTATCTGTGCTCACTTGTGTCAGTGACATGCTGTCCATATCCACTTTGGTTCTCACACACGTGTCTCTGTTCCATCTCAACCTGTAAACAATATCCAGATCTCCTGTTGCTTTGTTTTAATTTCTAACATCATGACTGCGACCACTAACCTCTAAATGAAAGGAGCCAAAAATAATTTGATGGTTTCAGATATAGGCCTGAAAGAATCTAATCATGTGTCTTTACATATGCAGTATTATCCACACTCTAACATTCCCAATTTATTTCTGGTCTGGATAAAGTGGACGGGTTATTGCTTTGTAAGATGATCTTGCATAATCATTCAGACTGGCAGCCAGCCAGCATGGTCTATCCAATTTTCATGATTCAGTCACAAAAGACCCCTCTTTTGCCTGAGCCAAAATATGCAAGTTGCCAAATGTCTCAAGTTTTCAGGTTGTGGAGTTCACTTGTAAATTATGTTCAGTAACTTCGTTTTGAGAACAAATGCAGTTCCTGTGCTTGAAGTCAGTTCTTCGCAAAAAAAGTAAGATTTAGATAAAGCACATGTGCTTTTAGGATTGTTTGTTCATGGGTCAGTGTTTACTAATCAGCAAGAGGATGTTGATTCTGGACATTTTGAAGTACTACTGCTTTATTGCAACCCTACTGGTTTAATGCTAATGTGCATGTCTTGGTAGCACATGCAGTCCAGTGGTCAGCGTTTCATGGCAACATTGCAAATCCTTTACATTAAACATAAAACTATGAGCTTCTAAGACTCATAAGCTGTATTTTTTTGCTTGCTTAAAGTAACTGGCACAGAACCAAAGTTTCTGACCAACATTTTGTGTGCAGCGACATTAAGAAAGATTTAGTGTAGTTAAATAGACTATTTATCTCCTCAAATGGTCTCTATTAAAAAAAAATTCTGGCAGAGAGAAAAGAGTGGCATTGTGACAAAGCGGCATTGGTTCAGCATGAAGCTGAAGTTTGTTGTCAAGGCAACACTCGAGCTTTGTGCAGTTAGAGTGGAGTAGGTCGAGTGCCAGTGGTGTGTGTTTGTGAGCACACATGTGGATATGTACTAGTGTGTGTGCTCTGATGTCTGTGGGGAGGCAAGTGGGGTTCTATGAGTATGGGGTGGAGGGCGCTGCAGCAGAGGCAGCAGGAAGAACACCTGCGTCTCTCCTGGCACCAGGTGCTCCTCTCCTGTCTAAATGAGAGTAATCTCCCCTCTCCTCTCCTGCCGTCTCTCACAAAGCAGATTAGTTTCGCTGTATGTTCCAGTCTGCTGATTCAGCTCCCTCAAGCGCTGTGCTGGGTGCACCAGTTATAGGGGCCATCGTTCATCAGAGCAGCCCACTGTCACCCACTAATTGGCATAAAATATCACCAATTCTAAGCTCCTCTCACAAAGAAAGAACCATCACTGCTGTATCGATTGGTTTTCATCCTCCCTTCTTTTGAACTTTACTATCACTGAACAGTCGTGTTCATCCAGTCTCTGAGTTGATTTAATTTGCAGTGAGTTGATGTATGATGACACCAGATTAGTATTAAAGGATAGTTTGACATTTTGAGAAATATTTTTACTCACTTTCTTGCCAAGGATTACATGGGAAGATCTATATAACTCTTATACAGAATCTATCCATTAAATATAAGACTAGCCAATGGTTAGCAGCAGCTAGCCTGGTAACAAACCACCTACCACTACCTCTAAAACTTAAGTAAATGTATTTGTATTTATTAAAACCATAACTTGTCATTTTTAAACTTCAGTTTTTGTACAAACAAGATATACCATGTTAATTAGTGACATGAAAACATGTTGGGTAGGTGGATTTTATTACGCTGGGACAGAATCAAGTTAGTCGTTTTCCCGTTTTCAATGTTGATGCCAAGCTAAGTGGCTGCTGGTGGTAGATTCATATTTTTCTTGCAGACATGCGGCATGATAGCTCAATGGGTGGAGCAGTCGACTTCCAACCCAAAGGTGAGCGGTTCAATTCTCAGTCCCGGCAAGCTACATGTCGAGGTGTCCTTGGACAAGACACCGAAACCCCGTAGTAGCGCTGACACAGGTCTAGCAGCTGTCCAACAACAATTTCCCCAAGGGGATCAATAAAGTATCAATTATTATTATTATTATCTTAACTCTCTGCAAGAAATCAAATAAGCTCATTAACGAAAATGTTAATAATACATGGCTGTGTAATCAGATAAACAAATACCGTACACAAAAGTGTTGCTAAGTGTTGTTCAAAACATTTTTTCTTACCTGAAAGACTCAGCTACATCTTATATTCTTTACAGAAACTACCAGCATTGATCCCGGCGCTAAGAGCTGACATAACAGTTTCAACAAAAGGTGGAATGCAGACAAACCAGAAACTCTACGAGCCAACAATTACTAATTAACTGATGCCCTTTCAGCATGAACTCTTTTATTGTTTAGCATTTTGACTCACTGGGCGCTACAGTGGTTTCTGTTGTGAGCGAGACTCACACAGTGTCTCATAATAATAGTCATCAGGCTGTGTGGGAGAGTAGCAATGACAGTGTCTGGACTTGGCTTGACAGGTGGAGCAGATGAGGAATGAACTCCTGCAGGAGAGGGCTAGCAGACAGGACCTGGAGTGTGACAAGATGGCTCTGGAGAGACAGGTACACACTCTGCTGTCTGCAGGAAAAAAAGCTACACACAGTGTTACTCCACAAGCTCAAAGCACAAACTCATTTCATTCACGTGTCTTTTCATCATTTTCATTTGTATCCATTCTCACATCATTACGTGTTTTATACATAGATATGATTATGATTTAAATAAGCATCAGTCCTGTTAAGCACCTTACTATCTCTCTCACTGTGACCTCTCTAGAATAAAGAGCTGAAGAGCAAACTGGATCAAATAGAAGGCTTACAGAAGTCCAACAAAGAGGGGCTCGTTGTCCAGCTGGAGAGTCGCGTACAGGAGCTGGAGGAGAGGCTAGAGGTGGAGGAAAGGTGAGACGAAGGCTCCCACTGGAGCTAGAGATGTGCTGTAGTAAAGGTGATGGAGAAGGAAAACTGAAGAGGTCTGACTGTTAAGTACATAGGTTAATTAGTTTTGGGGCATTACATCTTGGTGGTGATTTTTGGGTTTCATATGAAAGTTATACTTGTATAACTAATACTGTATTATGATGGTTTAGGCCACAAAGTTGCATCTTTTATTGGAGCAAGAGAAGATTTTGTAAAAATCAATGTGAGTGTAGATTTAATTTATACAGATCATACATTGCCTCTTAAGTGATGCTTTCTCTCAGTGGAAACTTGGCGAATAACTGGGTATTTGCAGTTTAAGATTTATCTAAGTCTGATGCATCGCACTGCGTGTGTTTCAGGGAACGTGCCAACCTACAGCTGGTGAACCGCCGGCTAGAAAGAAAGGTAAAAGAGATGATGATGCAAATTGAAGAGGAACAAAACTCAATGCAAGATCAAAAGGACCAAGTACGTAATACATTCAGATCAATATCTTTCTGTTTGCCACATACTGTAAGCAGTTGTTGATCTCGAACCTTTCTAAATATAATTCATATTGCTTCTTTCTTGAAGTTGAATCTGCGTCTGAAGGCCCTGAAGAGACAGATGGATGAGGCTGAGGAGGAGATCGACCGACTGGAGCACAGCAAGAAGAAGCTGCAGAGAGACCTGGATGAGCAACAGGAGGCCAACGAGCAGCTCCAGAGCCAGCTCAAAGCTCTGCGAAGCGAGATGAGGTGAACACATAGATCATAACAGACAGACCGATGCTTTAAAATGAAAGGCAAAAAAACAACACATACACAATCTCAGTGTCCTGGTTTCAATATAATTCTGTCTCATCCAGGCGTAAAAGCACCTCTGCTCCGCTGCTCAACAATATGGACGACGACGATGATGACGTTAGCACTGATGGGGAGACGTACTTCAGCTCGTCATCAGGGTACAAGCGCTCCTCAAGTCAGGACAACATTTTGTCTTCCTTCACTTTATAAACAAACTTTGAGGTTGTGAATGAAGCATCACTGTTGGACCAAATGATTGCATAACAACTTTAGATGTTAAACTAAAACATCTGTTTGAATATTCTCCAGCTAAGTGAGGTCATTTAAAATATTTTTTGTGAAAGTCAACACTTCAGCAGAATCATAATTATCCTGGATATTTATTCTGGGTGAAATCTCAACGTCCATAAATTCACTCAGTATTATTATCTGAGCAGCTTTGAAATTAGTGGATTAAATCATCCTTTTTTTTTTTCATCCTGTCCCGTAGAAATTAAATGTATATACTATTTAATTTGGCAATTTTATATTCCCATTAGGTCTTACTTGTCAGTTGTGAGCTCTTTTCTGATTGGACACTTTAACAGTTGTATTCCTCTTGTATGTTGATTATTAATCTAGTTTTAGTAAACTTGAACATATGCACTGTAAAACAATGCAGCCAGTACTGCCTTTGTGAACAATATGAAGTTATTAACATGTATTTTTTATGCCTATCAAATATGTTACATTCACATACAGTATCTGAATACACAATTTTATATCATTCACTTAATTATTTTTGCCTTTTTAATGAATGAAGATCAAATCCAAATATATGAAGTGAGGAGTGCCAGGATATTTTTTTTATTTATTCACATTTGAATATACAAAATTCTGCCTCAGTGGTGTTTTTGAGGGAACAATAATTGAGGGACTGCATGTGCATTTTTATACAGTTTTCTATCATTTGATTTGATGACCACAGAGGTGACTCCCATTATTAGTGAGCGTACATTTGCATTTGAAAAGGCTGCTTCATGTGATCAAGTGGTGACGACTAACTTAATTTTTTAAGAACATTTATTTGGAGTCAGACTTCTAACAGTTACAGCACAAAACCACACACCAAAAGCGTTTTATCTCCGAAGACATTTTGATACTGGAAACACTTTCTTTTAACTTCTGAACATGATATGTTTTTGTTCATCCTCGTGTGTGTGTGTGTGTGTGTGTGTGTGTGTGAGCGCGCGTGCGCCACAGTGTACAGAAAGCCTTACAGATTGTTTAAAAGCATATAAAACAACCTTCTAAATTTTCCTTTACGTTGAATGAGGGAATTTCTTCAGAAGAGATAAACTGACAATCGCTGTTTTGCTACACTGTGATGATTTGCACTGTGCTGAATGTGCCCGAGTCTGACGCCTGTGGAGAGAGAGAGTGGACTGAGACAAACTCCTGCCACTACCTCTCACATTTGTACACATTTCTGTGTTATTGAATCCTGCTGAGACTAAAATAAACTTACTTCCATTTACTCTTTTTTTCTTGATAAGTAAATCATCACAACTGATTTACCTTTTAAAGACCCATCCAGACAAAAAAAAAATAGCCTGGTCTGAATAATAATTCATGCTGGATATGGTTAAATACTTTATTATTATAATTAAAGGTTCTCCTACTTGATGTGTATGAGGTTTAATTTTTCCACATCCTACATGTGCAGTTTCCACAGTGAATAGTTTCAGTTTTCAGTTTTTATGTCTCAGACTTGTCACAGATGTACATTTTAAAGTTTTTTTTTTTAATAAATATATTGTAAAAATATAAGCATACAGTTAGTTTTGACCAGTGGGTGTGGAAGTATTCAGATCCTTTAATAATTAAAAATATCAATACAACACTGATTAATTAATGTTTTAAAAGTAAAATAATATTTCAATGTTAATAACCAACTATTGTATTTTTCACCTATGTGTTAACATGTGTGCAGCATTTCAATATTACACCAGTTTATCCAGATTTATTTAGTCAATTTTATTTCATCTAGCCAGGAATATTTTAAAGTCTTTCAAACAGATATCAACTGCTTTTCATGTTTAGAAAGAAAATTAAGATTACTGCTTCGGAATCGAGAAATACAGCACCTGCAGCCATCCATCCATCATCCTAAGCGCTTTTCACGTTAAGGGTCTTCGGGTAGCCGGAGCCAATCCCAGCTGTCACTGGGCGAGAGGTGGGGTACACTTTGGACACGACACCAGTCTATCACAGCGCTGATGTATACAGACAGACAAACGTACACAACATGCAAACTCCTTTTGTGCTGGTACATTTGAACCCTCATCCTTCTAACTGTGAGGTGACAGTGCTAATAACTACACCACTGAATATTGGCACTACAGTGGCAGATTGTATCTGTTTTTTACAAAAAGAAAAGAGAATAATGTAAATGGTGAAGAGCCGTCAATCAGATCAGTGGAATAAAAAAGTACAGCTCCCTCAGAATCATACACTACTCAAGTAAATGTACATGTTTACCACTGGTTTACACTGAGATGATTTGATCACTGACTTATGACTGACATAACATCTCTTTGGGTCAATGCAGCTATGTCAACAGCAGCTCTTTGTCTTTAACTTCATGCTCAGCAGGTCAGTATTTTTCCTGCTGGAACGCATGAAGTGTATGCACCCTGTGTTTGGGTCTGATCACCTCTGGACCCAGGGGTCTGACCCCCTTCAGTCTCCGGAGTAAAAGAAAAGCAACCCTGGTGCATATCAGGAGCCCAGAGTGAAAAGAGCGTGCATTTCTTTGTACAGATAGGTTTTTAATTTGATACTCAAGAGTATTTTTATGTTGGTTAGTGTCAAAAAAGCGACTTTGATTGAATGTTTTAAATGGATAAAACATGATGGCCTTAGACGTCCCAGCCAGGAAACGTTCTGCAGCAGTAGAAGGACTTGAGCTGACAAGGTTTTCTAATTCAGATCGGCTGATTACTGTTGGCAGAGCATCAGCTTTTATTTGTTGCTCTTCTGTGTGGAAGAAACAAAGTGCCACTGTATTAAATCTGTCTTCTCTCCGTCTCTCTTCTGTGTCAAGCCAAGTAGTGAACTAATGTGGTCTGCAGACCACACTGGGGCTTAAGAGCAACAAGTTGTGTATGTTTAACAAGGTGATCATTCTTGGGATTCCTGATATGTGCTTGAGTGACTTCATCCAGAGTGACTGGTGTGTAAAGTTGTGATGGAGGGAACTGTGAGTGTTTTCTGATGTGAAGGAGTAGAATTACAGCTGCTTATTTTCGCACGGAGCTCTACGTTTCTGAACACCAACAATTCAAGTTTTACAAGTCTTACAGTGATCTAGAAACAACTCGGAGGTTCAGTACAGGTGGACAGAAAAAACAAAAAGCAGCTTGTGATAATGTGATAGTGCTATGCTGCCCCCTAGCTGCAGTCATGGTAAAGATGCCAAGGCCCACAGTTCTCTGGTTTCTAAAACTAAAACATGACATAAGATCAGAAATAAACACAAATATAAACTCAGATTTGAATATTCTTTGGCCAGACTACTGTGACTAATGAACAGGATTTGAGGTGGTGTAAAAAAGTGATGATTATCACTGAAAAATGGTTATTTCTAGAATCCAACACTTTTCCACAGGCATGAGCATTAATAATGAACTGGTGAACAGGTAATGTGTTTTTAAGTGGGAATAGGGCTGTTTTATATCACTCAGTCTGACCTCTGCAGACCCAGGGGGACAGACGGGGAGGTTTCTCATACCAGCAAAAAAAAAGTGAGTGATTATGGTTTATAGTTTGTTGACTGAACAGCTTATGGATAAGTACTGTGAATTATTTATTTTTACGCTAAATTCAATAACTAGCATATGCAGTGGTCTGATCTGTATTTATCACTCACATTCTTATCCTTATTTTCAGATCAACACCTATAATTTTTCCATGTTTTTGTTACTAATACTAACAATATTACCAAGGTTCTGCATAGAAACCTCAAGGTAAACATCTGGGTGATGCCTCGAGCAAAGAATGCTTCTCCACAGCAGGACAAACCTGCTTTCAGGGTTTGTGTGTTTGGAGTCACTGTCACTGGTGGAGGAAGTATTCAGATCCTTTACTGAAGTAGAAGCTGAAATACTCAACTGAAGAGTAAAAGACTTCATTTTTATACCCCACTGGGTACTTTTTATTTATTTAAAAAAATGCATAATATTTTATCTGCATATGTTTTGCATGCATTATTGAATTTAAATCAAATAAGAGAAGAAGAGATTGATTCAAGATTCAAGATTCAAAAACACTTTATTAATCCCAGAGGGAAATTATTTTGGCATGTTACAGCAGCTCTCCGTTCAAACAGAAAGAAAGAAA
>JAUMHL010000018.1:7473752-7491530 GCA_032362345.1 Sandelia bainsii
GTGGGACAGCTCACAAACTGGCTAAATGTGGGAAGTGTTTTATTGAGGTTGGCATGATTAAAGTCCCCAGAGATAATACCATATCAGATTTGTTTGCTGTGTGTTTTTACGACTATATTTTATTGCATCATAACTATCACAATATGAGTCATTATGTTTCTGAGCTATGAAAGAGACACCAAACAATGAAATAAGACAATTGATCCTCTACACAGTAAAGAAACAGCAGTACGATGTGCTGTCCCGTTTTGGATTAAGATCACTAAAAGCACTGAACCAAAGATTTACAAAGGATGTTGCCTGTAAAGCTGTTGTGTTGGTACTGAGACTTTCCACTGGAAATATTCTAATATTGTCTCTGTAGCATTGTTTTAGTTTTTCATTGATCCGGGTAAAAAGGACACAGTGCCAAGAAACTCAGAAGCTCTGATGTACAAAACTCCAGGTTTCTTCTTTACATGGCAGCTGCAGTAACAATATTTAGCCTATTAAGATAAGATAAGATAACACTTTATTGATCCCACAAAGGGGAAATTCACTTGTCACAGCAGCAGAGTAAACTGACATCTGACAAAAGTTAAAAACAACAAATCTTGAATTAATCAAAAATATACTACAAAAAATACAGAGTACATAAATAGTGTAATAGTAATAATAATTAGAGAGGTGAGATACAGTAGATTCCAAAGTTTGTGAGTTCATGAGAGGCAATAACTGAACTGAATTGACAGCTGCCTTTATGCTGAGAAATTAGGCAGATCAGTTTGATGTTATCCAGGTCACTTGAGTTTGTTGGAAGTGATGGAGACTGAGAAGTTTGATGGTAGCTGGGCTATTAAACCAGTATTCTCAGTAAACATATCAATACCACACTAAATAGTATATTACAAGTAGTCGAGTATTATGAGCAAAATGCGATGTGAGTGTTGTGGTACTAATGCACTAACATTTTACTGTTGTAGTATGATTTTAGTGTCATTGAAGACAAGAAGAAGAATCACATTTGTACATGCAAGAAGCCGGAACTATGAAATATTGGTTATTTTTGCATGACAGATAACTTCAAATGACCTGAAACTCCGTTTTCTCAGTGGTAATGCTCGATTAATTGACCAATCAACAAGTCATTTAGGCTGTAATGAGATCTGTGGCCGTTGAACTTTAGAAGCTCTTTAAGTGTTTCGTATGTAACTTTTGAACCTGTGAAGTGCTATGAAAGTGAAATACTTAAGTACAGTATCAGTGAAAGTACTTGGCTATTTCCCACCACTGCTGCTTATCTGCTTGTTGGCATGCAGTAAGTAAGCAAACTGTATGAGTCTTTGTGTGTAACATTTTGCTCTTGTTCAGTCATATGTAAATGAGCTTGTTGTTGTTGTTATAGTAAGACCGGCTCTGTGGAGTTAATCTAATGCTGAATCAAGATCTGATCACAAAAACTGTGACAGTACAATGACCACAGGGAGAGAAGAATTTGTTTATCGCAGAGGATTTCCACATGGCAGAGTGACTGACTCACTGATTGCAAAAGTAAAGAACCAGCGTGTGTTTGATGTGTGGTTACTAATTAACCACACAACCCTGTATAAATCCCTCTTATATGGTCCTGAAAATTTTTCTTGATGTACTTTGACATATTTCAACTTAACTCCCCTTTCATGTGTGACTCTGAGTGTGTAGAGGTTCTGTTAAAAAGGGAGTGACTGCAGCCTATTTACACAAGGAATGTGATCTGCCTGTCAGGATGGTTGTCCCTCTTGACAGGATGAGTAAGTATAAACTCACGATGATGTAAGTATAAACTCATGACGCACTAAGTCATTGTGTAAAACCATGTGAAGGTTGTTGTTGCGAGGCAGAAGGTGGCAATAACATTAAAAAAAAAAAATGTTTGTTGTGTTGTCTTCACGATCCACTATCAACAGTATCAATAATTTACTGGCTATAGCAACTAGTGTATGATGTCAGCTCCTTTACCTTTACTATCAACCTGTTTCAGGCTTTATTCGACTCTCACAGAGGCTGTGCTGGAAGAAGTACTGTAGTAAAGTACATGTAGTAGAAGTAACAGTGTAAAAAAGTGCTGCATTTGAAATTTTACTTGAATAAAATAAGTGACAGCAAAATTTCTAAAGTACTACTTTTGTAAAATATCTCTACAGTATCAGTTAATGATCAGTTATTATTGATTTACATGTGTAGGTAGGTGGAGCTCATTTTAGCTACATATAGTGTTTCACAGTTTACCTGTAATAATTTATACAGATTAATATTATATGCTATAAGATTGTGATTTGTTTGTATGTTACCTTAATCTGAAATTAAGCCAGAGCCACCAAGTAAACGTAGCAGAGTAAATAGTACATATTAACTTCTGAGATGTACTGTGTTAGAAGTAATAATAATAAATAATAATTTGCATTTCTATAGCACCTTTTACAAACTCAAGGCTGCTTTACATACACACAAAAAAACCCCCAAAAACTATTAAACAGGGAAAGAAGTAGAAAAGTGATCAGTGAAAAGAAAAGTTTTTAATTTAGGACAGTACTTGAAGTTACAGTACAGTGTGTACCAAACTTTTGATAATATAGCAAAACAAACAGAACAACAATAGATAAACATATCTATCTATTGTGCTGAAAGACGGTTAAATAAATCAGTATTTTGCAGTTGTTACTGCATTAAATGAGCATAAACAGAATAGAAGTTACTATCCTTTACCTAGAAGTGAGCAGTGAGAACCAGCTCCTTCATACAAGCCACTCTGATTGATAAAAAAAAAAGAAGTGCTCCACCTGTTCCAGCGTGAGTAAAAGGACCCCGCCCTATGAAAGTCGTGCTCTCAGGGCAGGAGGTGCAGACCAGGGAGGCAGGGGAAATGTGGCCCGACAGGTCTGATGGGAAAGCAGAGAGAGACTGCAACAGGCAGGGAGGTTGCTGAGTGACTGACGAGCCTGACGGGTGGATGTAGAAGGAGTCTGACCGGTGTTGAACAATGACATAGTTGTGTTTGTGTTGCTGAGTGTAGAACTGGACTGCACCTGGTCATTTCACTGACAGAGAGGGAACCTCGGGGCCCTGTGGACGCACAACACCACCACAACTAGGCTTCACAGACTGGAATTTCCCTCCTCTTCCCTGGCTGGGGCTGGGGGCAGATGGCAAGTCCGAGAATCTGAGCAGAACTCAGGAAGGAGAGTGAGAGGAAGGGTGGGAGGAGGGGGGTTGGAGAGGGACAGGGAGAAGAATAGAAGCGAGGAGTGGACAGAATTGGAGACATGCTTCGCTACGGTTCAGGACGAACTGCTTCCACCACCACCACAACAACAGAGGATTCTCCAGAGTCTTTCAGTGAGGTAAGAAGTCCCAAAGACTCAAACTCTCCCTGTGTCTCCCCTCTTTTCTCTCTCCCTTCTCCTCTGTGTTTTGCAAACAGATCAGTGTTTCTTTCCTCCCACTTCTGTTTGTGCTCAGTTGTTTTTCACTCTGTAGCCACTCTGTAGGTTCTTGTCTGTGTACAGAGAGATAAATTTTCTCAGGCCCAGCGAACAGTTTCTGTTCCCTAATCTTGTAAACATTTGTGTTTGTTGTAGGATGTGTGCAGTTACATCTGCATGTAATGGGAGCTGAGTGTGCAGGAGGCAGGGATGTCATGTTTATTTTAACAGGTCTGATAAAAAAAAGGCCTTTGTATTAAACCAGCTTTGAATGTTACCCCCCCATTGTTTGCGAAGGAAGAAAGAGTCGAGTATCACATAAGCACAATATGTTTTGGAAATACAATCATAACATAAAACTGTACAACCATGCAAAAAAGTACTCGCTCTAGTGTAAATATTGCAACAGCTGTATCTGTAGCAGTCTCAGTACATTTACATGAACTTTGTTTGCATATTGTTGTCACTGTCTAGAAATAAACCCATGGTGCTGGACTGTTGAGGTCTGTGAGAATATGTCAACCAGTCTTTACCTCAGTTTCTGTGACTCTTTTTAAATGGAAACTATTCTTGATCCTTTCTCACGGTGGCACAATAAAAATGTGAATTTGTGTGCAGAAAATCATTTATTTGTTTGTTTTTTTCAGAGGAAGATCAGACGGGTCAGGTTAACTCTACATGCGGGAGACAATGGAAACAAGGAGCCCAAAACTGCAAACTCAGACAAAGTAAGTCATACTGAATGCAGTTTCTCCTGTCTGAGAGGTCTGGTTGACAGCCACATTCAGACAGGCAAAGGTTCAGTCAGTCAGAGTTAAATCAAACCTTCCATTCCCTCTTGTTGAACTAAATTTGTGTCAAACCAACCAAATTTGTGTGTCTTTCTTTCTTATTTTAACACACCACTACACACACACTGTGACATGCCTCAAAAACAGTGACACAGGAGATTGATAAGTACTGAAAATACATTAACATTAATTCATCATATATTACACATACCTGGAAAGAAAGATGGTGGAGCCACTGAGATTTATGTGTGTTTTTTTATCATGTGTTCCAGTTACATAATCATGACAGAAGGGTGTGTGTGTGAGTGTGTTAATATACACACAGCTGTTTCAAATTTAGTTCAAAGCTCAACATTCACTCTGTTCTACACAATAGAAAATATTTTAAATACTTTAGCTGAATAGAAAATAAATTTGATATGTCTTTTTGATCTCGCAGAGACATCTGAAACTCCCAGCAGATTAGCTGAAACTGTATTAACTCAAACACCAGTAACTAAACAAACATAGCTGGTAAATTTGACAGTCTCCATGTGAGAGTGTGCACATTGTTGCTGTATGAATTACGATTGTGAGTATACACTGCAGGCTGTGTGGCTGTTTGCTGTTGGTGGTTCTGCACCGGCTTTTGTTTGTGTTCAGGATCTCTGGTCCAGAGGCTGATGCCAGATTTTGACAGTGAGAGTGTGAGAACCAAGGGTGGTACTTTACTTTTTGTTGGCTCTGACGAGAGTTTTTGGTCCTTTTAACTGTGCAGGATCGTGACAGAAGCGAGGTAGCATGATTTGTATGAACCTTGGCCAGAAAGTATGGTGCTTGTCAAGTCGCCACGCCTCCACACAATACTAATGGCACGCTGCTGTAATCTCTGAATGTGTTCCCCTTTGGGAGGGTGTGACTGTGACTATTGGAACTGGTGATAGAGGACAGTCTGGTCAAGAGTTAAGACCATAGACTGTATACAGTATATACAGTCTATGATCTTAACCTTTAACACACCTCATAGTATCACACATGTGACGCTTTTAGTGAAACTCTGCACTGTGTAGCCAGGGTGTCTCAGGACAGACATCAACTGCTCAGAGTTTTCACAGACAATCAACTGCCTTAAATTGGTGGAAGGAAATATGAATGTTAAATTATAATGGTGCATAAAAATGAAAACACAATAGTAAGAAATGGTCTTAGAGGAATAATAACTTTTCAGGAAACTTTTCTAATTCACTTTCTTGGCAAGAATTCGATTAGAGAACGTGTTTATTCACTATTCTATTCAGTACTGAGGTCTGAGATCTGTGCAAGTGCTGCTGTAATTGCTGTGGCACGTAACTGTGGTTTTGAACATTCAGTTCACATAATCTCACAGTGTGTAAAAGAACCCACAGGTTTCATTTATTTACATGCTTAAAATACATTTTTAGACAAATCTCCTCTGAAGTTGCTCAGTCGTTGATAGGAAAGGTCAAAAGTTGTTTCCTTTGTGTGTTTTTGTAATGAAGACAGAAACAAATGAAAGAGAAGTGGTACAAAGTTAAAGAGTGAAACTTCCTATATCAGAGATATCCAGAGATATTACGTTTCAGTAAGAATGCTGCATGCAGTTCTTCACCATAAAATTAGAGAGGGTGTGTCGTGCAACCTGACACAACATGGACACAATCCAACTAGTGACCATGGCCTGGCTGAGATGTAATACATCTGCACCATGATCCACACACACACACACAGGAGTAAAAGACATAGAGTTATATAGAAGTTTCTACACCTACTGCATTGGGTTTCATCTTCACAATGACTGAAAGTCAAAGGGAACCCGATTCAGCCTCATGAGCTACATGAGAAGAATCTTTGTTATGTGGCTTTGACTACAACCTTATTGTTTGTGTTGCAAATAAGGAGCTAATCCAATCAGCCAAGTCCTTCACAATGTAACAGAGCAATCACTCCATGTGCAACAAACAAATGACACAGTAAATGCTTAAATCAGGCAATCAGTGTGTGAACAGGTCATCCTCCCCGAGGCAACAACACTAAAGAAGCCCTGTGTGGTCCAACAAAATTACATGGCTGAAGTTTCAGGTACAAAAAACAGGTAAACATTGTCCACTAGTGTGGTCAAACACTGGCATTGTAAAATTCAAAGCTACATAGACATCACGTTGTTATTGTGTTTTTCTATTCTGTGCTGCTAGAACATAAAGATGGTTGTTCTTCCCCCCGTCTGCTAGAATTCATGTCCGCCTGTTAGCGGACCTTCACCATTTCTCAACAACATGTCTTATGTAGATCAAGTGGTGCAGAAATGTGAGGCTCTGCTCTGTACACTGGAGTCTTTGTTCGCAGTCCTGCTCGTTCTTATCTCTGCAAGATGTCGAGACTGACGCCTCATTCTCTGGCTAATAGATCCTGACTGAATGTTTAGTTTGAATAGATGCTTTTAAAAGATATGAGAGTCAGCTAACATGTTTATGTTTTAGATGGAAGAAGATTTTTAATTTACAGTATTCAACAAACATGAACTGGTGGAAAAGACAATTAAAGTTTTTTATTTATTTAAAAGCAAGGGCAGTTAAATATTGTAATCATGTTACCCCCACCCCCAGTGTTGACCACATCCTTCCCACACAAACCACAAGATATCAGATAGTTACAGTAAGCAAATATCATCACAGTGAGACAATAAACAGTCAGAGAATCGACAATCAAGCAAGAGACGAGACTTCTTGGTCACACATACTAAATATAAAGAAAGATATGAAGTCTCCAGACACTAAATATAAAACATAATATAAAATTAGAAACATATATATATAATATATTCAAAGGACTGTAAGACAGAGTGAGAGCAGACAACGAACAAACGAGTTTCTTACATTACGTTCTTGGTATTCTCTACATGTGACCCTAAAACTATGACAAACCAAGCACTATATGTTACTGAAACAGAAACGTTGCTAATGAAGGTGTCATTAGAGTGGAATGTACACAAATAACTTTGCAGGTTTCGTTCCTTGAATGAAGTAAATCATTCACAACAATCTTGAATATTTGTTGTGTTGTGTTTTTATTTTTTGCTTTTGCAGGAGGAGAAAGAAAAAGATGTCAATGGGACATGGAAGAAGAAGAATGGGCTGATCCAAAGAGAGAGGCCAGCTGGCAGGGAGTCACCTCAGCAGGTAGACATCTACATCCACAACATGAATAATAGGCATGACACATCCATGCATATACTGCTACTATATCAGCATCACATCCTTCTGCAAACCATGTAACTGTGCATGTCATTAATAATGCATTCATAGATATTCAGCATGAACAGATGGCTGCAGGTGACCGTAACAAATTCTCTGTCTCAGGTGTATCTGTTTAAATTTGAAGAAATGAGAGTGAATCCATCCTCACTGGTTCAGAAAGTTTTTTTGTTTTTGTGATAATATAGAACAGACACAGTATAATTACAGCTGAAATAATAGATCCATTAATCAGTTAGTTGAAAATTAAGTTGAAACAGTTATAATAACTGTTTTTTTAAGCAATATGCAAAGATTTAACTGGTTCCAGCTCCTCAGAGGTGAACATCCAGTGTTTCTGTTGTTTTTCTATAACAAGCAACGTCCAGAAGATTAATTGGTTCCTCAAGAAAATAATATACAGATTAATTGATAACAAAAAATTAGCCTTAGTTGCAGCCTTATAATTAACCCAAGTACATCTGAAATATTTATAGAAATTAAATCTCTGAGAAGCAGTTCAGTAATTTATCTGTGCCTATGATTATAGCTGTCATTTGTTATTTACTTATTGTATTGTCTAAAGTGCAGAACTGCACCTGTGCTGGTGTGCATCTATATTCATCTGGTCCCTGGTTGTTGGAGGTACAATAGGCAGAAACGACAGCAGCTCATGTACTGGGTTGCAGAAACATGACACCTTCAATACACCCTGCACTTTTTTTTTTAGCTGTTCACTTCCAGCTTCCTGTTTCCAGTGCTCAGCAGCAGTAGTGGAAATTCCTGAACAAGTATACTGTACATATACAGACATGTGAATCCCCACCTACACATTCACACACACATGTGACGTACTTGCAAGCATGCATGTGTGCACATAAGCAACACACAAATACACAAACACAACGTTTGTCTTAGTCAGCCTCAGCGGAGGGTGGCTAGAGAAACCTGACCGGTGCAATCCTGTCTCCCTCAGCACCTCGGAGACATGACCAATGGGGTGCCAGAGACCTCTTTGCAGAATCATGGGCCCAAAGTGTATGGTGTGGTGCAGAGGACGGGCTTGGACAGACAGCAGGAAGTGATGGCACGAGAGTGGACTTTCAATCACCTTCAAGATGAGATGAGGTACATCAGGGAGGTGAGTACAACAAGCAGCCATGCCTATAGGTCAACACGTTATTTTAACATCACATCATTTTTGCTGTGTGGGTTGATGTGCTTAAAATGTCTCTATGAATTGTCTGTATGTATACAGGTACGAGATTCTCTGGAGAAGGTGAGAGAGCGAATGTATGGGCAGTTTGGAGGAATGCAGCAATCAATGCGGAAGCTTTCAGAAGAAATGAGGGTAATTAATTATGTAATATCATGTGAGCCCGTAGAACTCCCCCATCAAACGCCAATCTGTGAAGCTGTGAATAAATCTGAAAATGCAGCACACCATTTGTTTATGCAGGCTGCCAACGCACATCGGAGGAGTCTGGAGTCAGAGGTTAGGATCCGGACGGTGGCCATGGAGAGTTTTGATCAGATGAACAGCTCCCTGATATCTGCTAACATCAGCCTGCAGGTAACAAATCAGTCAAATTAATCTGTGTACGTTTTCTATATGACAGCAGAGCACCAGTCCAGAAAGGCTTGGTTTGATAATTTAAAAAGTTTCCTTTTCAGAAATCCCTTCTGGAGAACTGTCAGAACAGAGTGGACGCAAGAGAAGAGGCGAAGAGTTTGCGTAGCAACTATGAGAAAACACAAGAAAAACTTAGAGACAAAGAGCGGGAGCTGGCTGCTGTACAGGCTGAAAACCAGACTTTGAGACAACAGGTTAGACTAAATGCATGTATCCACAAATGTCAAAACATTTCTGTGAAAATACCTGCTGTGGCACACATTACTGAGATACTCAGACATGATGGTCACCCAGCTGGTGTGACAAGTGGGTCCTCAGATGACCTGCAAAATGATTTGATGAGTCAGTAATAGTGGAGAGGAACAAGATGTGTGGCCACTAAACACCTATTAATTATAAAGAAATACAGGAATAACTTACATTTTTCTCACCTAATACCTTGACAATTTTCCATCTGTGCTACAAGTAAAAATCAAACTTCACTGATCATTAAAATAGTCACAAAGGTTCTGAGAACTTGTTTCCTTTTCTAGTTTATGTGATGGCAAAACACAAACAAGCCATTTGTCCAGTGGGCAACCCCAGTTTCAAAGATTTAAGACATGATAAATTATTATTATGATAAATAGTAGATTTTTAAAACAGATTATCTCACTGCAGTGCAGTAACACATCAGCTGCATCTGCGTCTTCCAATCTATTATCAACATGGAACAATCAGCTGAGCACAGTTCTCATTTCTGCTGTGCTGTGATTTTTCCAGGTGGAATCTTCTCAGGAGGCAAACACTCTGGCACTGCTGGAGCTCTCAGCAAAGCTACAGAAGGAGTACGAGGAAAAGCTCCTTGAGGAACAACAGAAACACAGGGAGGAGATAGAAAACCTACAGGTCTGCATTCTTTACTTGTTATTCATTTTCTGTCACCATGGTACATTACATATTGTCATTACAACAGGATAGATGTCTGATTATCGCTCAAAACACCACAAATACTGTGATTTTGAGACATTTTATAAAGACTACAAATGTGAATTTTCCTCTAAAGAAAAATAAACCTAAATGACTCTCAAAAATGCTGATGAGCTGCTTCTTAATTTCATGAACTGCTCAAAAACCGAACCATATTCTGTTCACACAGGCCCAACTCGATGAGTACATCAGGCGACTGGAGGAAGCAGAGAGAAACATCAAGATTGCAGAGGCCAAGATCGCCGACAGGGACCAGAGGATCATTGAAGTGGAGCGTCTACTGGACTGTATGGGAAAGGTAAGAGAGATCTTAACATGATGAACATCAAACTATCCAAATAGATAGTTTGTGCAATAATAAACACCATATACAGTAAGCATTGTCCATCCTTTTTCTATTCTTCTGTGCTTTTGACCAAACTCATTGTTTACCTTTAGCAGCCTGTTGTTCTGGTCTGTGTTGAGCAGCTGTGGCTCCTACATTAAGACTCAGTTTTAACCTCTGCTGGTGTTCATGTGTTTAGGAAATTAAATTACATTACAAAAGATAATAGGTTTATTTATCATATTATATATCAAACTGTTTAATTTGACTGTTGCTTCAAAGAACCTAAGAAAAACTGTAAAATAATTTCTACAGGAAAAGAGCCAGCTCCAGAAGAAGCTGCAGGAATGTGAGCAGTGTCTGCGTTTGATGGGGCTGACGGACACAACTGATTCAACTGTAGCCAAAAGGTACAAGGCCAAAACAAACTCAACTTTACTGGCTTCTTTGTGGGCTTTCATTCATGCTGCCTTTTATTTAACAGTGGACAGTGTTTTCTAAGTTGTTATGGTGTTTAATCTGTGGATGTTGTTTGCCTTTGATTTGTTTTTTCATCAACACACAGTTTCCAAAGTCAATAATAAACTATCATACTTAAAAAATATGATGTTTCCACAATTAAAGTCAGGAAATCAATGCTGCAGCTCCTTTTCCCTTCTGTGTTTGTCATATCTTCATATGAGAAGCACCTGACATGGCAAGAACTCCTTTTCACCTTTGTAAGGACTTTATGTGTGTGGCTAAGTGGTTGCTGTTTGTGTTTAGGTCTAAAGATCTGCAAAGTGAAGCTGTGGATCTCCGTGAGCGGATCAAACACTTGAACGACATGGTGTTCTGCCAGCAGAGGAAGGTCAAAGGAATGATTGAGGAGGTTAGGAGGGTTTATTTATCTGTGTGTGAAACTGTCCAGTCACATCCATTCAGGCCTTGTTTTCTGCTTTGTGTTTGGATAAGGGGTGTGGATGAGATAAATATGTTAGGTGAAGTAGTACATGTTTGTTTACCATCCATAGTATGGATGGATTCACTGCACACAAGGAATATAAAACTTGAGTCAGTAGGGTGGGGTGTTGTGCTGGCCTGGTAGTTAAGATACATAATAACATGAACCGGTTTTTGCCAATGGTAACACTTTATTTCATGGGTCTGTGAGTTCTGAATTGTCTCCAATAACATTCCTGGAAATAACTGTCATTTTGTAGTATATACAGGGAAAACAGAGACAGTGTCCAAGTAGGTGACATTGTCCAAAATTACATACTGTAGTTTTTTCCAAGAATGTTCGAAGTAAAATTACTGAACTATAAGAACAGGTAATTACACCCTCACAAAATAATGCATTGCTGCAAATAGACCCTCTGCAGTTTGATCACAGTGTTGGATTGAATAAAGTGGGCAGAAAAAAGATCAACTACTCGTTTATACTGAAAACTGTCTTCTTGAATTTGTGAAGGTTGAATCACTGAGAGCTCAAGTCGCTCAGAAAGATATGTTCATCTCAGAGCTTCTGGACAGAATCGCAATAGTGGAGTGTGAGGTAAGTCAAATGCTTCAATGTGCATTGTCCGCATGCTTCAGTTACGGTGCGGTGTGGTAATCTATTGCTTGGCTACAGGTGCTTGCCTGGGCTGCTGACTGCTGGATGCCCTGAACTTTCAGAAATGCCTGTGTGGTTTCCTTGTATCACTGCATCTATCAAGTCACCTTCACATGTAAAGTGACGGCAGTCCTTTGCATGTGTCTGGCCTGACTGTGCTGTTTCCTGTTTCCCTTTTCCTAGAATAATGAATTAGAAGACAAGCTGAAGTATTTTGTGTCCATACAGAATAGGCAGCGAGAGGATTTTGAAACCAGGGAAGTAGGAGTAGGCTGTGATCTGCTCCCCAGGTAAGAAGCAAAGTTGGAGAAACACATTTAGTCGCATCAGGTTGTATTTGATGCTTGATTTGGAGGTGTTTCTCACTGTGATGTCTGACTGTGCATCTGCAGACATGATATACAGAGGCAGAATGTTGAGCCTCCTGTTCAGATTGAACCAACTCATCTCCATCCCGCACAACTCCCACCACCTGTTCAATCTCCATCACCTGCTCAACCTCCATCACCAACTCATTCCCCATCAATCCTGCGACCCTCTTCCCCAACACAAACTTCATCTCCCACTCAATCATCATCCCCTCCATCTCCCATTCAACATCATCCATCACTCTACCTGACAACACCCACCCAACCAAGGACGTTTAAGTCTAGTAACCCTCCACCCAGCAGGCTGGAGTCCAGTTTGTTGAGGTACACTCCTGTCGAGTACAGCCGCTTCCTGCAGTCCAGCCCCTCAGCATCTAGTGGGATGTTCCCCTA
Source organism: Sandelia bainsii (assembly GCA_032362345.1). Lineage (NCBI taxonomy): Eukaryota > Metazoa > Chordata > Actinopteri > Anabantiformes > Anabantidae > Sandelia > Sandelia bainsii. The sequence continues at coordinate 7,486,499 of JAUMHL010000018.1, forward strand.
CTCCCGCTCGTCTGAAACTCCTGTGAGTTCAGTCCAGTCGGGGAGAGATGAGGTGGATTCAGAAACAAAAGCAGACACACAGTCAAGTCCAGAGGAATCCACTTCATCTCCACCCTCTTCTCGACCAAGATCAAGACTTCAAGTTTATACACCATTCATGAAACTTATGGAAATTACAGCAAGGATAAACATTGAGTAATCTTAAATGGTAAAAAGTTGACATTTGGGAAATACAGTACACTTATTTTTGCTAAGAACCGCATGTGAAAACTGATACCACTGTCATTTTTGATGGGATTTATGCAGCTATAGCTATTAGCTGGTTAACTTAGCTTAGCATACATACTGAAAACAGAGGGAAACAATAAGCCTACAGCTTTTGTCCAAAAGTAAGAAAAAGTGCCTACTTGCACCTGTATAGCTGGTGGAAGAAGAGTCACTGACGTATAAAACTCATCCTTTTATAGAGGTTATGGGAGCAATTTCCAGGCAACATGAAAGTCACTGCTCCTAGCCAAGAAATAGTCCCATGCAGAATCCCCAATATACAGCAAATAGATGTTTCTACACTTTTTGTACACATTACAAAACCAGTTTATTACTGAGCTTTAATGATTCTGCCAGGTGGATTTTGATATACAGTATTTGATCAGAACAGAACAGAACAGTAGCTGTTACCTCTTCTTCCAGTCTTCATGTTAAGCTAAGTTATATATTGCTGCTGTTATTTTAGTGCAGAGATCATCTTTCCTGTGTCCTATCTGTACAGTAAATGTTTATGTGATTACTGTACAGTAATGTGACGTTGCAGTTAAAGCTAAGATAACTGCAGTTAGTGTAATTCCTAAAGTGTTGACCTATCCCTTTAAACTCAGTCATCTTTGGTCTCATTTTCACTGCCCATTAACTTTTTAAAAAATACCATATGTGACTCAGATCTCCTTTTTTAAACTGTAAAAGGCTTACACATCCATACCAGCCACTTCTTTGTCACATATGGTGAGAAATATGATTGTGGTTGATCACATCTTATGCAGGTTTTTAGCCTATGTTTGCACATAGCACTATGCTTGCTCAAGGGTGTAAATAATCTTTGTTCTGTAAAAATATTTTGTAAATAATGCACTGAAGGATTATATTTTGTTTACAGTGAATATTGCTTACTTCCGTTGCTAGAAGCACTCAGCTCTATATGAAGGTTGATAAGGTTATTGTGTATTTCCCCATCATTTTGTATTGGCCCTGTACAAATTAAATGATTATTTTTTTTGTTATTGTCACATCATGTACAAAATATTTATTAACATGCTTTTTGCCCTAGTAAACAGCCTGCTGTCTGACGCTGATGGTGGGAAAAAGTCACTTGGCAGCAGGGTGATATAATAATTAAACAGAATGTAAATTTCAGAGCTTATGATGAACCTGTTCAGTCACTTTAAAAATATTGACGTTAATGAGGTGAGCCTGAGCCACAGACACTAGTATTATCCAACTGTTGTCTGCACTGCCACAACTTCGTTTGAAAAAAGCTATATGATGTGCCTTTTACTTACTTACTTACTTATACATATCAGACCTCAGCTAATGGAAATAGGCCAGCATATATTTGGATAATAAAGATTATACTGTACAAGTATGACAATTGTGTCAATTGATCTCCACTCTTACATGTACATCCTCATAGATTTAAACCTGAAGCCTTTATCTGACTGTATTATTGTTCATTGATGGGGATCATTCTGTATGAATGTGTTGTACTGGTAAAGAACAATTCATTTGCAATAATTCAATTTCACACTTTTACATAAACATCATGCATAATTACTGGACTCCATAGAAGAATCAATAATCACATTTTGAGGAACTGCCTTGTGTGTATTATGCAAATAGTGTGTCTGCAAAGCTTTTGTTTATTTTACAGTAAATATGAACACAGGCTTCACAATGCAAATCTATATTTGTCTGGTGTTATTATTTGATACTGTAATCCTTATTAGCTTTGAAGTGAATAGGCTCATTCAGAGTGATGCAATACCTTGTGTCAGAGCATATTTTAATATCAGTGATGTTGCAAGAACATATTTTGCACAAAATTATTTAGACCTGAAGTTTATTGGTAATAAATGTAAACAACACAGAAAAATTAAGACAGTTGACATAATGTACCATAAATCATGGGGTACATATGATACACCTGTTCCTATTACCTGTGTCACCTGTTTTAGGGATTTTAATTAGTCGAAAGGAACACGGTACAAGTGGAGAAAACTGAAAATACAAGAAAGTCATAAATGTTTTACAATTATCCAGTACAACCTCACTTTGGTGAATAGGACATATCAATCAAAGAATAATGTATTTTTGGGAGAAAAATTTGAGACAACTGGTGTTGAACTCTGAGAAGGGACAGAACGGACACAGCTGTAAGTCTCTGTTTAAAGTTTAGGTCATTGTCTGTAGTGGTGAGTGAGACCGGGGTTGGCACAGTGACTGGGAAACATCCGGACAGGAAATGCAGCTGTGGAAAATCTGAGACTGTGAAGCCTCTACAGACTGGCTGCATTGAATACAGAGAAGAAAGAGATATCTTGCATGCAGTTTCACAATTTGGAGTAACAGGCTCCACTTTGAAATCCATACTTGCTGACCTTTGCCACTGAACCCATCTCTTGTGGAGTACAGCAAGGATCCATGTTTGATCCTCTGTTATTTACAGTAAGTTGTTTATCTTTATTTACTTCCTTTGGGATCTATTTTTAGAAATAAATTTTGTTTCTGTTACCACTGGTATGCAGATTACACCCAGCTGTATGCTCCACTGAAACCTGGTGACCACTGCTGCTTTCACTGCCTTCAGAACTGCATCAATGTAAAATCCTGGTGAGCAAAAAGCTTCCTACAGCTAAAAGAAAATAAAAGTCTTAATCCTAAACAATACTCAACACTCTCCAATCTCTGTCAGGTTAACTCCCACTAACAAAATTGTTGTTTTGGATTCTGGTTTAAAATTTGATAAACAAATTAACTCTGTTATTAAAACTATAGCTTCTTTCATCTTATGTCACTTGAAAAATTAAAGCATTTACTTGTCTCTTTATTTGGAGGTCATAATTATTTACCTCCAATATTGAAACTCTCTTTATGTGGGAATATGTCATTCATCTTTATCTCATCTGTACTGGCTTCTCTTCACTCCTTACCAGGGAAGTAGTGATTGATTTCTAAAGATAACTTAATGTTTTTAAAACACTGCATGGTTTGGCTCCTGGTTACATCTCTCAACACCTTATCCAGGGTTATTCAAAGACATGTCTTAGATGTCCAACTATACAATTTCCATAGACTCAGGTCCAGGCATTAAGCACATTTAAACTGGATTAATTCATGTTTAAATTATAAACTTTATGACCTTCACTTAATAAATAAGTTATGTATGGGTTCATGTGGGATCATGTGATACAGCTTGTCAACAATCTGAGCTGACAAAAAAGGATTTTATCGACCTTTTTAGTTTTTTAAACAACTGCGGGAAATCCGTTTTTATCTCTGGCCCCATTCCCACAGTAACCAGGGGAATAGGGCATTTTAGCAGAATCCTCAGCCTTCACACCTGGCTCCTGTCTGCCTGCAGATCTCACAAACTTGGTTTTATTGACAATTTTTATCTCTTCTGGGACCGCTGCTCATTTTTTTTAGGAGCGACGGAGTCAACCCCAACCGGCTGCTAATGCAGTCTGCTCCACCTGAGCATGTAGTACAGACACATCCACGTGACTGACTGTTTACCTCTCACACAGGTGATCGCAATCCCACTATTTCCCCTGCCTATACTATTCTCCTCCTAACTTCCCCATTGTGACAGCAATCGGTAACAGGCCCAGTACCTACAAACTTAACGGAGGAGACAGGCGTAACTACATTAGAAGAAATCACGGCAACTTAAAGTCCATACCTAAGTATAATGTAGGAAATAACTTTCGCTGTCCTGTCCCAATCACTCAATGCTTTACAATGGCCCTGCTCAATGTCCGAGCACTTTCAAACAAGACATTTTTAGTAAATGATTTTATACTGTCTAATAATCTCCATTTTATGTTCTTAGTAGAGACTTGGTTAAGCAGATAATTGTAGCGCTCTTATTGAGGCCTGTCATCCGAACTATACCTTTCAACACGCTCCCAGATTGAAGGGAAGGGGAGGAGGTGTTGCGATTATTTACTCAGATTCTTTTATCTGCAAAACAGTAGATTTGAGAGAAGTTCTGTCCTTTGAATACACTGCTGTTAATGTCAAAGCAGAATTGAGAATTCTCTTAGTTACTCTTTATAGGCCCCCTGGCTATAATGCCCTATTTATTTCAGAATTTTCAGAACTAGTTTCCTCGGCTATATTAGAGTATGACAGAATAATTATCAACAGAGATTTTAATCTTCATATCAACAACAAAAATGACTTAAAAGCCTCTGAGTTTCTGAATTTAATAGAGGACCTTGGATTGACACAATTTGCCAATGAACCTACACACAAGCACGTAAATACCCTTGATCTCATTATTGTAAAGGGAGTTGATTTAGAAACCTAATTATCACAGATTTAGCCATATCCGATCACTTCTGTCTGTCATTGGAAACAGTTTTAACTGTTGATAAACTGTTAAGCCTGTCAATAAGTAAAAAACGACATATCGATATTGGTGCAGAAGAGCGACTTATCAACCTTATAAGTAATTCTAATTTTTATTACCACGATGACTCAGTAAATATGATGGTTGATAATTTTAACAACAATATAACATCTGCTTTTAACCAAGTCGCTACCTTGAAGATCAGGAAAAGATCTATGAAGACCTCCCCCTGGTTGAACAGCTCAGTTCGTAAGTTTGAAAGGCAATGTAGAGCAGCTAAGAGGAGATGGCGGAAGACCAGATTAGTGATTCACCGCAGCATTTATAAAGTATCCCTGATGAATTACAACAACGCCATCAGAACAGCTAGGAAATCCTACTTCTCAGGAATTATTGCTGACAACTCCA
>JAUMHL010000018.1:7491630-7583377 GCA_032362345.1 Sandelia bainsii
TGGTATACTCACCACTGTTGTTGGCTTTTGTTTCAATAAATTGTTTGAGATGAAGAAATCACCATTGCATGCTTCTAAATGCCCTACTTTCATGATATAATATCATTGTAGTGTTAACTTTTTACATTTTCCATAAATTTCACCTGAAAGCCAAATATCCCTAACTTTTTGTGAGTAATGTATATACCCAACATACACAATGTGTGTTTACGGTGTCTACCAGACACTAAATATGTATTTATTATTCATAATCATAATGTTGGTTATTAGTTCACAATAGATCTACAATGATGCCCCTTGTTGAAATTTGAGCCCCTACCCCTGAGAAACGCTGCTCAATTGCAAGCAATTTAGATCGGGTTACACTGAAATTTAGTCCAGGTTTGGGTCTGGATTAAAATGTTTTTTGGTCCGCCAACTGAATATATTTGCATGCCTTAGACCGTCTGTCAGCCTACTGTAATTTACCCATGAAAACAGTGAGCTTAACTTGGTTTGACAACATTTGACCAGCAGAGCGCGATAGGTTACCTTCACTGGCTGTGACGTAAGGATGAGATGCAGTACACCGTGCTGTACAGTGGGGGCGCTGGAGTTCATGTATTACACGTTTGATTTCCGCTGTAGAAGAAGAAGAATCTTCAAACTGTTTTCTCATGTGTTGATGAAATGAAACCGCCGTCTAGAAGTTTCTAAAGCTCTTTATACACAAAATAGTAATTCACCCAGTGATTATTTCAGTTGTTCATCGTATAATTAGAGTTTTTATAATCTTTAATGTTACCCGAGCTCATTATTTTTTATGAATGACTAGCTCGTAGATGTATTAGCTAGCTCTTATTAGCTAACAGTGATGTCCTCGTCCTGGACAGAGCGTCAGGGACAGGTGGGAGACTTGAGAAAACAGAGCAAAGAAGAGCTACAAAAGCTCCTTCTCCGACAGGAAAAGATACTTTCTAACAGGTAAGTTCACACTATTGACCCCACAGCTCTCATTACTTCTTATATATCTTCAGTTTATGATTCATGAAAGCCACAAGCTGGGGTATAAGTTCACACATGGCTCAAAGTTGTTTTATCAGTTAACAAGGAAGCTACACGTATATCGCAGTCCTTTTTGGACCAACTAATTGCAGAAATATTCAGAGAGAATCTACTATTTACCATAGACTGTATATAAAGCTATAGTGCACATTCTATGCTAAATACACATACAGCAAGAAACAGTATATATCAGTATATATGTCTATAGTATTATACTTTGTATGTATGAATAATTTGTTTTTATATACTGCTAAAAAAGAGTTGCCAAACAGTTTTTCATTGTTCCTGCAATAGTGACAATAAAGATCTATCTTATCTTAAACAGTAATGGCACTGTTTGCAATTTTTTGTTTTTTCTTCTGCAATTGCAGATTGAATAATGAAATGTGATCTGATCTTCACTCAAATCACTAATATCAACAAACACAATATTTTTAAGTTGATAAAGCACAAACAGTCACACTCTTTCATGTCTTTACTGAACACACCCATTAAACACACTGAGTGATGCTGGAAAAAATAATGGTAACACTAGGCTTCTGATGTCACTAAACATCAACTGGAGTCCACTCAATGAAATTAGAGTAGAAGTGTGGTTTAGAGCTACCTTGACTTAAAAACCTTGACTGTGCTGTTCATAAGCAACATCAGCTGATCTGAGCCATGCCTCACAAAAAGAGATCTCAGAGTTGTTGATTTGCTGTAGCTGGAAAGAGTTACAGAGTAAACTCAAAGAATTATATATTCATCAGTCCACAGACATCTCGTCTAGGGCAGGGGTAGGCAACACTGGTCCTAGAGAGCCCTGCTTGTTTTCCAACCATTCCTGCACTTGCAGCTTCTGATTGGTTGAACACACCTGATCCAGTAATCAACAGCAGATATAGTTGGAAAATAAGCAGGGATGTTGCTCTCTAGGACCAGGGATGCCTACCCTTGTCTAGGGTGCTCAGCTAAAATCACTTGTGGACAGGTGAAACAAAGGTAGAATGTTTTTAGAACAAACAGCATTATGTATGGAATAAAAAAGTGAAGTGGTGAAAAACGGTGGAGGGAGCGTCGTGATTTGGGGCTGCTTTGCTGCCTCTGCACCTGGACAGTTTGCCATTGTGGAGTGGAAAATGAATTTTCAAGTTTATCAAGATATCATACAGGATAATGTCAGGATGAATGTCTGCAGGCTGCAGCTTAGTAGAAGCTGGGTGATGCAGCAGGACAATATCCCTAAACACTGAAGTAAATCTACTACATAATGGCTTCAGTGACACAAAATCCACCATTTGGAGTGGCCCAGTCAGAACCAGAACTAAACCCAACAGAGATGCTGTGGAATGACCTCAAGAGAGTCGTTCACATCAGACATCCTAAGAATATGTCTGAGCTGAAGCAAATCTACTGTATAAATAAGAGTGGTCAAAAGTTACACCTGGATGTTGTGCAGGTCTTATCAACAACTACATAAAGCACTTGCTTGATATTACTGTTGCCAAAGGTGGTTCAACCAGTTACAGTATAAAAAAAAAACTGGTTCACTTCTGGTTCAACTTTTTCCACCATCACTCTTTATGTTTAATGGGTGACTTCAAGACATAATAGATCATGATGTTTGTGTTTTATCAGCTTAGAAATATTGTGTTTGTTGATATTTGTGCCTTTGGTGAAGATGAGATCACATTTCATGACCAATTTATGCAGAAAATAGTAGTCGAATACACAATACTGATTATATGGCAGTTTGAATGTTGGGTGTGAAATTATTTAAGACAAAATACAGATGGATAAAATAAATCAGTGAAGAAACATAAGTGCAATCAGATGCTATGTTCTTCACAGTGATGAAATCGGAAGCCAAATCATAGAGCTTGGAGCAACTCTACCACCATCATGGCAACACAATATTAAAGAACAATTTGGAAATTTACAAAGAATGATGTTCGCCACTCCAGTAATATTCAAGAGACTGTAGTGTCCATTTTCTGTTAATTCATTTGTTTAGTCTCTCATTTGTATTGTGAATAACTGAATCTAGCACAAAATGATGGGTTTGTGTTGTTGGCAGGAGGTTAATCCAGACTCTTCCTGATAAAGGGAAAAAGATAAAAGAATTTGCAGAGAAAGTGCTTCTTGCTATTGAACAGCACGATGAAGAGGAGAAGAGACAGAGCTTGGCGTCTGCTGCCAGGACAGAGTTACAGTCAAAGTACCAGCAGGCTTTCTCTATGCAACAACGTGCTGCCCTCAACACACCTGCTTCTTCACATCAAACCAGGCAAAGTGAGGCTGCTGCAGGCGATGCAGTAGAGGAGAGGGAGACCTCACCTGTCTCAGCACATGTGCAGGAAAGCGCCACTTTAGCCGAGCAAAAGGCCCAGTTTGTCTCCAGAGTGGCTGCTTGTGAAACCATGGAAACGGTTGCTGCTGGGGCCTCTCTGAACTCTGATCAGACAAAAGAGGGTGACCTTGTGGAGGCCTTGGAAAGGGTCAGACTGTCTAAAACTAGGTCTGGTTTCAGTAGCGAGTCCAAAGACCTATTAAACAGCACGACAAGAGACAATTACTTTCTCAGAAAGGAGAAACCAAGGAAGTCTCACTATGTAACTATCCTGGAAAAGATAGAGATAAATCCAGCTCCCATTAAGCACAAATTCAAACCAAATCAGTGAGTCGTTTTTTTTTATGATGTGATTATTACTTCTGCAAACATTTACAGCAAAAAATACTTAGTTATTATTGTCTGTGACTGTGCTTTCTTTCATACAGTATGTCTTATCAGCTGTTTGATTTTAAATAACATCTTCTCCACCGTGTTTCCAGGATGGCCCATAGAAGTGACATTTCACCATCAGGATCCTTGTCACCAAGCCAGTCTTCTGAAGGCTCGTCGCCACTCTCTGCACAGACCAGGAGGGAGCGAGACAGAAAACACCTGGATGACATCACGTCAGCCAAACTCCCTCCTCTACATCACACTCCAGCCCAGCTTCTGTCTTTGGAAGAGTCGGCCATCCTCCTGAAAGAGCAGACAAAGAAGCAGCAGGTAAGTGCAGCCAAGCCCCACACACACACTCATACATACTCTTTTTCATTAACATATATGCAGACTGACTGACAGGGGCAGAAAGTCCCCTTTGCCATAAGCAAATTTTATTTTTAAATAAATGGATTATGAGGAAACAGTAATTGAATGACTTGGCTTTATAAGGTGGAGTAGAAATGTGGTGTTTGTGTTACAAAGTAGTAATCCACCAGGAAGGCACGCTTACATGCATTTGATACACAAGGTGATCATGTCGGTCCAATAATGGCTGATGAGATTCAGTTAGTTTGTCAGGTGGATTTATTTATTTATTTGGCTGGAGCGTCGGCACTTCATTCAAGTGAATAAGAGGGCTGCGTTTTATCAAACAGTGATAAAATAATTCTGAACACAAATATTAATAATGATGATATTACCAAGTTGTGTAATGTTAACATGAAAATGCCTGCTTGCACAAGTGTGGTTTGAGAAGGGTTTTAAAAATTGATTATAAGGTTGTGATTCTCCGCTCCTCTGGTAAGACGAAGCATTGTCAGAGCAGGCTGTGTCTCCTCTTGTTACCTCCTGTTACCAGGATAAGATAATTTAATTTATTTATTTGTTGATTTATTTATTGAGCATTTAGCAGTATCAGTACATTTAATTTCAGACTTAAAACTGTTGTTTTTAAGGTTTTTTGTTAAATACTAAACTGAAAAGTGCTTTTATTAAGATTTATATTTTACCTAAATACATTAGTTAGTTTATATCATGCTTTTTATGTGTTTATATTTACATTTGTGTTTACCATTTTTAGCACATATTTGTTTACATGTTCTATTTCTATATTTTAATATATTTAATCATTTTTAGCTGTAAAGCACTTTGAATTGCCCTGTGTATGCTTGTCTTGCCTTGCATCAAGTCCCTCCATCAGCTCTAGAGGGCAGCGTTCAGGCAGTGTAGGTACTGTGTACCACTTCACATCCACACTCATGACTATAGAGCCAAACATCAAGCAGTGTGCTGCTGTCAACTTACAGAGTCCTGTTAAGCTTATTATCAGTCCTGCTTTTGTTGAGGGTTTAATAGCTGTGGCTGTGCTGCTTTGTAATAATGAGCTTGTTTACTGTTTACCAGCCCATTCATGTCAACTTTTTCCTCTATGTTGTGTTTAATTTCAGGAGTTGCAGGCCAAGCTGGCAGCCCAGAAACTGTCTGAAGGATTGAAGATCTCTATGGGGAGCTACACTCCTGATGGTGGCCCCATGGCTGCCTACAGAGAAGTTCACGATGAAGGTGCCCAGCTCTCCTCAGAGGAAGACTGATCCTTGAAGGCCAGAGCTGGGGAAACCAGTGTGACCTTGGCCCTGAGGGAGACAGGCTTTGGACCTTGCAATCAGGACCCATCAAACAGGATTTTTGCTCCAAGGACAAGAATTCTTAAGAGAGTAAAGGGGTCTTTGCATGGTGTGAAGGCGTAGTTGGTATCCCAGACTTAGCTAAGGAAATTGAATGGCAGGTTGAGAAACTAGCTTCCTTAATTGTCATTCAGTTATTATTGGACTCAGTTATTTCAGTGTCCTGCAGGAATAATACCTGCTGTTGGCTAGGAGTCTTAAGTGCTACATTTGAAGAGCAAAATGAAGGAAATCTCTCTTATCAGTATACTGAAACTGATGATGTCACGTCTTTCAGAGCCCGAGAGTATTGTATGTTGAGATTTCTATTTTAGTGTGTGAACTTTTACACGCACTGAAAGCTTATCAAGCAGCTTTTGCAGACTGTTTTGGCACAGTGGTGACTGTTTACAACTGTACATGAGTCTGCAGATCGTTGTCAGATGTGAATTGTAACAGAACTGAATAAATACAGCTGATTTCGCAAATGGTTATTTGTGTAAGTAGTCAGGATTACAGATATCAGCTTCTTCAGTAAGATCTGTCTGTGAGATATAATCATTACGTTTTCTTCATTGGTGTGAGAGTGTTCACATACCTGATGATCTAATTTTGTATTAATTCTTCCATTTGCCACCATATATATATGTTTTCATAATGAGAGCAGGAACTATTTATTAATGTCAATATGTACTGGAAATTAAGTGCAGTTTCATTCTCCAGCAAAGCTATGGTCAGCTGCAGGCACTGATTTTCTAAAATCCTGTGAGATGTTATCAAGCAGGGATCTGTGACACACTTGATAAGATTAATGCAGGGGCAGCAAAATATTGAAGCTTGATGGTGGAAACATCTGGACTGCATTTAGATCATGTTGTTGCTGGGAATGGCTGGCGATGATGGGATGGCAACAGGCTAATGCAACATGGCAAATAACATTTCTCAACTTTGCTAATATGCACTAGATAAGAAGTGCCAGCTACATTCGACATCTTTCCAAACTTCCTTTCCCATCGTCTCTCTTCCAACTCTCACAGAGGACTGCAGGCATCTTAATTTAAACAGCCTGATTCAGGGATTTTAATGAGGAAGGAATACAGCACTGAGGCACATTGTGGGGGAAATGAGGGCAGGTTCATATAGGTCACAGTCTGCTGGTAGATGCCCCTTGATAACCTTTTAGTAATTATTGTTGAGGTATTGGTGGGAGATATTTTAGAAGAAAAAAAATGTCTGATTGCTGCGTATTTAGACACAGTATCTGATGGGCTCCAGAGTGGCCCTGTGGTGACGTCCAATAACAAACATATGAGCGCGCTCCACAGAGGATCCTCATTGTGCTGGGATTAATTACACCCTACCTTGCTTACATAAATTCAGAGACTGTTACCAATTATGGGGCACATTTTTGCTGTAGCTTTTCTCTGTGGTATCTGGCGTCAAACCTGACTCTGAATGCATGTTGATATTGTTGAGGTGGAACCAAGCGCACACTCTATAGCCAAAACTTTTTTTTTTATTGATTGGCCATTGATGACAAGGTTGTTTATACTTCAACCTGAATCCCCAACCCTTTGTCTCAGATTAATAAGCTCCTCATGAAGTAGTCTGCAAGTGATTAGCTCCAACTCTGAGTCCGAAATCACACGTCTCATGGGAGTAGAAATAATTTGCTGTTTGGGAGTGGAAACTGGAATGTGATTTCAAAACTGCCTCTTCAAAGACCAGCCATCTCAGCTTTAAATTAGATATAAGGTATGATGTATAGACTGGCATTAAACAGTTAGCCCCTCAGCAGAATGACTGGATTGTATCTGTCAGGTTACAAAGTCTGAGGTCATGCTTTTTCCATTCTCTGATGCTTTTGTCATTTTTTAGGGGCACATGGGGAGATGAAATAATGCAACAGCTTTGTGGAGATAAAGTTACAGCCTATCTCTTCATCCCAATTAGAACCAGCTCTCCCGTCTCTTATTGCGCTAGAACTGAATGAAGCAATGTTTTTTTTTTTTGCCATGCTAGTGGCTTTTCTGACTTTTCAACAGTTATCAACAAAAGACATTCAGGTCACTGTTAGAATCAATTGTAGCTTGCTCCCTGTTTCCCCTGGCTACATCAACAGGTTGAATTTGTCATAAACTCAGTGTCATTAAAAAGTGATGTACAAGTGATTGTACTATAACATGCTACCACTGTTGACTGTCTCAGATTGGATAATCAGACTTTTAAGTTGATGTTGCCTCGGTACTTTTTCATATGCAAATGGGAGTTTTTACTGTAAATGTTTTAAATTTGCCTGATATTTTATATATAGGAAGAACTTCTTTGCAATCTGTTCTTTGTAGCCCTCTTATTTAGTACTTACAATAGTCACACCAGTATTAAAGAAGCCCAAACTACACTACTGTTCAAAGGTTTGGGATCACTTAGAAATGTCCCTATTCTTCATGAAAACAAACTTGTTTTCAGCTGTGAAAAAAACTTTAAAAGGCTTTTCTAATCTTGCCAAGGGCACACAGCACTATATTTTGCTCATAATGGGCCTCTTTATGCATATGTAGATAATTCTTTAAAAAACAGCAATTTCTAGCTGCAATTGTCATTTTCACCATTAACAATTACATTGTGTTTCTGATCAATTTAATTTGATAAAATCTGCTTTTCAAAAATAAGTAAAATTCAAAGTGACCCCAAGCTTTTGAACAACAGTGTAGACTTATCCAATATTCAATTGATTTCTGTGAGTAATCAACCACAATCCTGAAACATCTTTGCCCAAGATAATTAATGATCTATGAGCTAACAGTGACAAAGGTAAAGTTTAAATCTATCTATCAAAAAAGTCTGTGGGTAGACCACAGCTGATCCCAATGCTCATCAAGTATGTCACATTCTTATGCAACTAAACTGCTCTGGGCAAAACGCTTTGCTCTGAAATGCAGATCATATCAATTCTATTTTTTATCTTATCCTTCTCCTCATTTTGGAGGGTTTTCTAAAGAAATTTGCTGAATGTAATGGGACGTCCAGCAGCAGGTCAGGAAAACATGAGCTTCAAACAGCTGCACACCTGTTGTTTTCTTAATACAATATACCTTCCGTAACTGTTACCATCATTTTCTACATAATGATTTAAAAAGTGTTTCCCCTTAAACAGTGTGAGATTTCAGAAAATGGCAATCATCAAGTACATCCCCTCTGTAAATGTACCTACTATATTAAGAAATAATATAATGCAATCAAATTTGCATCTCATATGATTTAGTATAAACTGAATCATTTCTCATTCTGTTGTCCTAAAAGATCCTCCATTTCTTATGCACACCAGGATTCTATAGACACACTCACTGTTTGTATCCGACTCTGTGCAAACACACTGTGTAGCCACTAGCAGCAGTATCTAGTGTGTTTTTTTGCACATGATAAACCGCTGAGTATGGAAATCTCAGTAACCCTGTTTTTATTTCACACTTTTACATGTTGTTTAGACTAAAGACTTCTCTGCCCCCAGTAACAGCAAGAATCTTCTTTATCACCATCAACTTACTGTATGATGAATTACACTTAATACATTCAAACAATTCAACATCATAGCTTTAACTTGATTTGCTTTGTGTTTCACAAAGAGAACATGCTTCTAATAATCAGCACAATAAATGCATACTCACTGTTTTGTTATTAAACAACACATTTATGCCAAAGGTAAACCGCCTACCAGAGTTAATGTAAGAGCAGTAAAGCAGCCCACTGAGTCTCTGTGAGATAAGAATGTCGCCACACAAGCATTATGTGTTTCCTTTTCCTTGGAGAAATGTTTAGAGTTCAAAAGCCATAAAACTGACCACAAATGGAAAAGGCATGGTATAGCTGTAATGAGTTATCCTTGTGTAGTCACAGATGGACTACGTGTTTAAGTGTCTGCAGGCTGTGCTCATACTCAACACTGGATGGCAGTAGTGTATTTTTTTTCATTGGCTCTACAGCCTGGGATTTTATTCTCCTGTCAGGTTTTCATGCTTTAAGTAAAAAAAAAAAAAAAGTTGCTTTACTGATATAAAACACACCATTGAGGCTATTACTTTGTTTTGTTTTCAGATTTCACATATAATTAATAGCCATGTAAATCTAAGGAACTTATAATAAACAAAGATTATTAAGGAATTTAAAGTCAAAGTCACCATTTCCCAGGGAATCTGGAGGATCAACAGCTGTCAGCAATTTGTTGTGACAGAGCTGAAGTTACCTTTTGATTGCAGATAGAAAGGCTTTGAGTTTTGAAGGTGTGCATGTCCCAGGTGAGGCCACAGCCTCAGCCCAGATAACAGCCGCTCCTAGCCCCCCTCGATCTCTCGCTACGATGGGAGATTGTACAAATATGATCTGTATACATCTGTGCTTGAAAGAACCCCCACAATCACTGCTTGGAAAGCTTTGCATAACAATCCCGAGGCACTAGAAAGAAAGGGTGGGGAGAGACAGAGAGAGAGGAGGAAAAGGAGGGGTAATATGGGTTGAGGCCCACATTGTGTGGGCCAAGAAGCTGCCAGCATCTCAGCCACTCCATGTCTGGCCTGGCACAGCATTAAGCAGGCTGTTTTGGGGCCTGTCAAAAGCTCATCACGGCAAGGAAGCCATCTCTGTGGGGATGCTGCAGGGTGCCAGGGCACGGCAGGAGGGAGAAACCAGAGACCTTGCCCGGCAGCTTGGTGATAATGAGGAGGAAAATTCTTATTCTTGTCCCTATTAATGTTACAACAACAATGTACTTTTGTCCAACCTTTTTTCTCTTTTCAATCATTTTTATACTTCACAATTTCTTGGTTTACTCCATTCATCTTGTATTTGGTTAAACCTGACCCCTCGGTCAGTTTATAGCATGAACTTCCACATTGTGATAGAAGTATCTCTTGAACTATATAAAGTCATACAACGATACATGTACCATAAACTCTTTACTGATGTTAGAGCCAAGCTTTTCCATGATCTGACTGGTCAAAGGATTATAAAACTCTGGGTAATGTCACTTGTGGCAATCAAGTAGTACACCAGCATATTAAGGTATCATTTCTTGGCCATTGTTGTTTGTGACATCAATCTAAAGTTGTCCAGAAAGGAGGGTGGGTCAGAATAGCATAACATTGTTTTTCATTACTACTTCAGTGAAATCATGCCCCTTAATTTGACAACAAGTTCCCAGAGTATTGACATATCTTACAAATTCACTAAAAGTTCCATGAAACAACTGAAACAAGTGTTGCAACTGAGAGACGGATATGAGTGTTGGAATTCATAAGTTGAAAGACGATTCATTTTATTTTTCATGCCAGATAGAGTCCCACAACTCTTGTGACTTCGCAAAGTATATGTTTCTGGTCATTTTTATTTGTTTGTAAAATGATGGACAAGAAACCTGCATTGCCTGGATTGTGCTTCTTATTATAGTAAAATCCTGCAGTAAAAAAAAAGAAGAAGAAATTATCGTCAGTCCAACAATTATGGGGCCTATATGGAGCAGTTGGATCGTTTATGTGCTGTAATGTTGTGACCATTCCAAGCCCTGAGGCCAGGTGTTTTTGATTGCTGTATAGACTCTGCAACATGGCTCTGGCCTCACAGGATGGTTGGATAGAGTATGATAAACCAGTGGAGACTGAGTGGGAGTGGGAGGCCCAGACTGTTTTCCTTATTTATTTATTAATGTTTTGTCTTCTCTAAGAGAAACTATCGGACAGACAGGCAGCTACACCCTCATATTAGATGACTTCCTTCACTGTGCAAATAAATTCCAGCTGAGATGTAACTTTTCAGTGTGCAAAGTGTTTTGAATAAACAACTACAGACAAGGACAACATTGAATTTTATGGTACAAACAGGTAACATTCTGGTAGAATGAGTATGTCACTGATTCAGGGGCAAAAACATAACAGACTAGACACCACAATGACTTCACTTTCATTCTATTGAAAACAATCTGTAAAAGTTCTCTGCATGTCCTAGTTTACATCGTCCAACATTCTTCCTTATTGTGCTCTTCCGTGTGTGGTTTTCTGTAATGTCACTGCGTGTTTTTTCCAATATTCCAGCCATCAAAATCCTCCTCTAAGCACCGTACAACAGGAAAATGATTCAGAGAATGGCTGTGAACTGGGAAAGGAACTGATGCCCAGGTTGGTAGTAAATTTATTTAGAGAAATAGATACATCACAAAAAAACATGAGTCTTATCTTAGTGTAGTTTCAGTCCTGCAGTCATGAAGAGTATATTAACATTTTACTTGCCAAGTTTTGCAGAGTTGTAGAGATTCAAAACCAGTACTAGAAAACATTTAAGCAGAGCAAAATAACACAAATAGCCAAACAAACTCAGTGGCTCCTAGTTTTCATCATATCTGATTTAGACATAAACCCACATGTGGGCATCTGAAATATTTGAGATAATCTGAAAGTATGGACAAAGTTCTGCAGTAAATGTGGGCCTGTGAACCCAAAACAATCAGCTGAAAGAGAGTAAAAAGCTCAGTTAAGCTGCGAAGCTGGTTGTAATGTTACCCAATCACATAACATCAATCAGTCAATCAGACTCTATTCATATAGCTCCTTTCATACAAGTTCATGCAAATCAAAGTGCTTTAGATGACTGACAAGCTTACAAAAATGTAATTCGACTAATGCAAACACAAACACACGCACGCAAAACATCAAGAATGGATATAGAATAACAAAAACAATAAAACATGTTTAAAAATAAATCTTGAATAAAGGCCAAATATTAAATTACTATGTAACATTTTAACATAAAAACACTAAAATAAATTAGCTTAAAAAACAGGATGAAACAAAATAAATAACTACCATGAGATAATAATACCAGAGAAGTCATATGGGATCAAGCCAATAATCTGAATTTATACCTTTAACATTTGTTAAATTAAATCCTGGTATGATACTACATGATAGTGATGGACATGGAGATGGCCAACAAAATTAAAATACATTTTAAATATTGTCATTCTTTATTATTTGTTATACACTAAGTATCAATTTAATAAGCTGTACATATAAAATATATGTATATTTTTCCATATTTGTTTTGACCTTCTGCACAAGCTAAAAGAAGGACATGTTTAAATGTATATATTTCTCTATCTATTCATTCTTTGATGTCAGTGATACTGTGATTACACATCCAAATTAATGACAGTGTAGAGCAAAGGGTGCAAATCCAGTTATTTGTGATCTTTGAAATGAAAAGAAATGAAATTCTCTTTGCATTACACATCCCACCTAGTTATTAACCAAATAATGACATTACTCACACATTATCCCTTAGCAGCAGTAACGTGTGTGAGATTGCAGGCAGAATTTATTAATGTCTGTAGAGTTTCACTTATCTAAATCCATAAAGGCTGTTTGTCTTCTTGTTGCTCTTCTTTTCTCTCGGTCAGCATAAAAGACAACATTACAAAAAGGGCAAAGACCAATGAAGAATGTATCACACATGCAAACATTTAGAAGCTGCAGATGGTCTTGGTTGACTTGTGTATACATCTGTGTCTCAGTCCCTACAGGTGCTGCGACAGGAAAATAAAAAGCAAAGCGTAGAGGAGTTGCAGATGCAGGAAGAGGCGGAGAAGAGAACAAAGCTGTGCTCCTCTGTGACATGTTTAACATGCTGCGTGGCGAGCTCCTTCAGACAGATGCGATTAGTCAGACTATAGCTATAACATCCACACTGTCGTGTGAAGTTTGCCAATGTTTGGGACATGATGATTAGGAAAACACACTGTATCACACACACACACACACACACACACACACACACACACAACATTTTTAGATGATTTTCTCGCAGATAATTTTTATTCACCATCTGACCAACCTCCAGCTTAAGTTCTGAATATGATCAGACAAATTGTTTTTAGTGAGACAACTGAGGAAATCTTCAGGCCGTGAAAATCTGGTGACTGAACTTTATGGAAACAGGTAGAGATAAGATATAATAATAAATACGCAAAAGGTTGTGCATTCATCTAATGTAATTTAATACCACAGCTTTGTGCTGCTAATAATTGTTGCGTATTATAGTGATTGTAGTGATGTACTGGAAGACAATATATTACAAAGGTGTTTCTAAGGTTTAGTTCCCGTTCACTGCAATGTATGTATAACTGAAAATGTTTCAGATTGAGCAGCGACACTCAGTAAAGCGGCAACTGAGTGTTTTTGTATGACTAGAATTTGTTTAGCATGCCGGGTGATCATTAATGGCTACGGTTTTATGTTGAGTCCTATGTTGGATAGATTAGGTTTCTCAAATGACAGCCATAAACACCAGGTCACAGCAAACTGCTTTTTTTTTAAAGTTTGTTATAGATACTGCTTCAGTATCATGGTGATTTTGGAGGCCTCAGTTCTTTATGAGCTTCATTTCATAACAGGTACTGCAGTACCAGTGCAGAGTGTGTGTGTGTGTGTGTGTTTGTGAGCACAGTCATTTTGAGGTACTGACTGTCAGCTCTGACACATGCTGCGAAGAGGCACTGAATGTAACATGACTCAGCTGTGTAATCACCTTTGTAATTTTGATGTCACTGCTTCAAAGTTAAATCTCTTTTTCATGTGGGTTTTCCATTATTGCATTCATGGCTCATACCTCACACACTGAGCTGGCTGTAAAACGTCCTGGGAGTAATTTCTCCAAACTGGGAGAGTTTAATCTCTTAACATGTCTTGAAAGATGTTTACCATGATTCGTCTTCCTAAATCTTCTGTCAATTCTGTCAAAATAATAAAATCTCACATAAATATGATACAGATGGCGAGTGAAATAATTTTCTGTGCGTGACATTACGTTAAAGGCCCCGCACGTCCACACAGGTGTTTTCACTTATGTTGATTACACCTCTGCTCAGGTTGAAGGTGGGTGATGGAAAATACATAATGTTACTCACTTTCATGATCTGATAGAGGTGAAAAAGATGTGCATTTTCCTTCCCAAACACATACAACAAAGCTAAGATGAGAGTCAGGAGCTGTTCAAGTGACCCAAAATGGCACATGTTGACTTCCTAATGACAATTAAACCCCTACAGCTGCTGCAGGAATTATAACGTGAACAAACATGGAGCCAGGTGCCATCTTTACAGACTAGTATGTCAAGACAAAAACAATAGACTTTAATGTGAGAGTCCATTGTTTGTTTCTCATTTCTAGCTGACTGCGTAGTTTATTAAGGCATGACCACTTTAACCACAATTTTATTACTGTAACCATGACAGCAAAGGTCCCCTAACCTTTACAACTTCAATCATTTTAATCCAAACCTGAAACAACCTGGTCTTGCCCACAGCATTGCCACATCACAAAGAAAACACCTTAATGTGTTGTTCTAGAAGGCACAAACAACTTAATTTGGTCCCTACACATTCACTATATACATGTATATATTTAATATACTTTATGTATAGACACACTTGGCTGAAGTGAACAAATATCTCCATATCATTAAAAATATCCTGAAATTGCAGATAGGACGACAGTCTATATTTCAAGTAAATTAAACATGGCTGCTTTTAATAAAAGAGCATTATTAAGCAAATTGCTTTGTATTCATAATCTTATAAACTAGATTGTCGAGTAGAGATGTAGATATTATGTGTAGAGATTTTCGACCCCTCAGCTTTTTCTGCTTTCGAGTATGATGCTCTAATGGTTAAAGGGCCACTTTCAGAAGTCACAGTCTACAGACCGCTAAAATGCTGCTCCTCTATTTAAAGTGAATTTTAAGAGGGTTTTTGTTACTTGCTTTCACTTTGAATATGATCTATTTTAGTTGATGGTTGTAATACATGCTGATAATAAGGCAAACAGATGGCCATTATACACTTCAATAAAGAACACTTTGTCCAGAAGACACCCATTGTAAGTACCAAAGTAATCCCACCAGGGTTCAGTTCAGTTCAGTTTCCTTTTTGACTTTGTGGGAGTGGTGCTCATCATTGTATTAAATCGCCCTCAGCAGGCTACGAGATCACCTCATAATAGTTATGAACTCAAGGTGCACGGTAATGGTACTTTGATGTCCTAGTGTGGTAAACCCAGAGCGGGCACAAGAAAGAGTGATTTTATGTCAAACTTGCATGTAAAGTGTGAAATGTGCTTGGAACAGCTCTGCGCTATATACAAGTGTTTCCAACAAACTGTTCTGGAGCCTGATCTGCATAGCCTCATGTCCCATTTCCCACCATAGGCACATTTACAGCATGAACCCAACTCTACTCTCAACAAATTATTATATTTGAAGAGAGATTTTGTTTATACCACTTTGGAGATCTCATAATGTAATCAAATTTAATTAAGGTTTTAACAGGTAAGCAACATTAAAAATTGCAGTATTACAAATAGTCATGTTAATCACGTATGAGATTATACTTCATTCAGTTACTCACTGATCTTTTTAATAGCATTCACTCACAGCACTGCTACTTGTCAAACACAGGTGCACTTAATAACATTAACGATGGCTGTGTTCCATTTAGCTGCTCCAGTGCCAGGGTCTTGCTATTGTGCATGCTGGCTCACTGTCATGGCTAACTGAGCACCTAAATGGAACAGAGCCATCATTAATGTTATTAGTTACACCTGACAAATCAAACTGTCTGCTGTGAAAAAGATCTATATTAGTGTCTGTGATCATTTCCAATTTGAGCTGCAAGTTCACTAGTCTCATGGAGGACCCTGGATTATATATATGTCCATGGAAACTGTTCCTACATGATCAAAAATGGTTTGTTTCTCATTGTGTTAAGTAAAAAGACACCCTTTCTGTATAGCTTACAGGAAAACAAAAATGTATTGCAACTTGGGTTTTATTTTCGTCATTCAGGCCTTCATACATATATAACACTGTACAAATGTAAAGCATCTGTCATCAGTATTTTAAATTAATCATGGCTCATATCACTACTTACTGATAAACAGAGTTATCACTGACTGCTCTATGGAGCTTTGTAGCAACTTTCAGCTATATTTTTTTGTTTTTCCTTTATTTTAAAATGTTTTTTTGTTTTTTTCCCCCCAGTTTTGGTCCCTCAGACAACTCTCATGGAGTTTTTGGCTTCAGCAGATGGTTGGTTATAGCACAAAAAATCTCAGATTTGATGGTACTCTACTCAGTAGCAGAAACACACCAAATGTCACACAGACATGAGCTGTTTTCTCATATGAAGTCATATGAACAGTTGCCCTTTTATACATGTAGCACACAACAGGAGATGGTCTTGCCCCATGTCACGTGCATTCTCTACTGGAAATGCTCAGCTTGGTTAAGGCAAGAGATGGCACCTGGTTAGATTATGCAGGAGGCACAACACGATGCAAAAGGCTTTTTGTTTGATTTTGTTTTGTTTGCAGCACAGAAGCAGTGCCAGTCACGTGATAGAATTTTTAGCTAGCAGCTGCAGAACTAGATATTTCCCTCATGAGTTGGTGGAGACCAAAAAAGAGCTACAGACTCCATTTGCAGAACTTTTTCTGGACACAGTGTTTTTCAGTGTGTTGCATGCATCACTCTCTAGATTTGCTTATTTTTAAATTTAAATTGTTTGTCAGATAAAAAAAGGTTCAAGTGATTAAGAATTTTTGAAAGTCATCAGGCAGCCAGAAACACAACTGCAAATGAGGGACGTATGATGAAATATGCTATGTTCATGTCACATCAGCAGAATGGTAAAGATGGAAATAGTTCTCATTTAAATAAGTTGGGAGCATTCACGCAGTAGTTCAAAATGGTGATTATCCATCTTGTCTATCTTGTTGTTGCACTATTGCTGCTATTGAGGTAACTTTGCAAACTTATTTAAGTTAAATGGTTGAATTAAGATATTTTATTTATCTTTAACTGCCAGTAATAGTTGTTTTGTAGCTGTTTTGGACCCTGTTATGCTGCCACTTGTGCAATTCGTTCTTCCAAGTGGGAGATATCTTAATGGTCAGAAATTTCCAAGATCTCTGACTCAGAATTATAGTCGGGCGTTGACGTGAATATTTTTTGGCTGCTCGTATTAATGGCTTAAGTGTCATCGTATGAATGCACGAGTATAGTGGGTCAAAGTTGAAAGTGGGTCTGTAAACTGTGATGCAAGATAAATTTCACTGACCTGGAGGTCTGTTTACACCCACCTCAGCACTCATGTTTAGTCAGTACAGTGTTTTAATTATCGACAGAGCTAATGGCCAGAGATATGAAAATAAAAGTTGTAGTTTTATTTTTATTTTTTTATGTCAATATTTTTATTTGACTGCAGTACCTGTTTTGATCGGTTTCCTATGTAACACATTTATTAAATGAACTGTTTCTTTTAAATTCATTGGCAGAATGAAACTTCACTATGTGTTGTCTGTGGCATTATAGCTTAAATGTCTTATGTTGTTTGCTGTGAGCTTGTTGTGCAATGGTGGCCAAATAAGTTTATGCCTGGGGGAATTAATAAAGTTATCTATCTACATACCTCATGTTCATTAGGCACTTTATTGACATAACAACACTTTATCATTTTCTATTTGCTCCTCTCTTTGCCGAGAAGTGATAGGTTATTAATTGGTTCTGGAAACGATGGCTGGTTTACATACTCAAGAAAAATTATAGTTACATGCTATTTACTGGATACAGATATGCTAAACATGCTAGGTTGGCCAGATGTTTTTTTAATCACTGGCTTAAAGGACTGTATACGTCAGAGAAGTTATGGCAAAGCTCCAGGTACTATGGTCTCAGCAGTCTGGAGGTTGGCCTTTCGTCCAACACTGCACTGGTATTACAAGACCATTCCACTGAATAGAAAACAAATAGCAATGAATGACCTGGCAAAAGGAGAAGAGCAGCTGTGACTGTGTCTGTGGCCCAAAGTCCTTTGAGAGTATTCTTTAATCCTGACACCTGCAAACCATTTCATCATGATTTACAGTGGGGAAAATGCAGCTTGGGGGCAGGGAGGCCACCAGAGGAACTGTTTTCACAACAAATGATGAAGAACACACTGTTGTTTCTTGCAGGCCAGGCATTTGTAGTTTGTTGTTCACGAACATATGGATAACTTAATCATACAATGAAAGCACTGACACAAAACAGACTTCACAAGAGACTGCTTGTTGTATTTATCTACGTAGTTTCAGTCTCGTGTTTGAGAGGGGAAAGAGACATGAGAATAGAGGAGAGTGTGACTGAATGTGTGTGTGTGTGTGTGTGTGTGAGTGAGAGAGACCAACTAAAGATTAATGGGCTGGAGGTTTTGGGACAGGATATGGAGCTCACTTGAATGATCATTAGCAGGATCTCAGCAGACCAGAGCAGCACCGTTTAGTGCCTGAAAGTCAGCTGGTCACCCGTAATGTCTTCATATTATAGTATTGTTTACATCTACTCACTTTCTCCTGTCATTACTTTTTTGTTTGCCACATGCTGAATTACTTTGGCCATGGACATATTGAATTTGTTGTGTTGTGTAATGTAGCAGCAGTAATTATCTGTGACAAACACTGTTCACATGTGGTGTAAGGATTTAAATGAGCTGTTCTATCTAAACACATTTTCAGTTTGTGTCAGCACATTATAAACAGAGTTATTTCTTAACACCTCAAGGACTTGTAAGTAAGTAAGAAATTCCAGATTGTGATTTTTTTGTTGAACTGAGCTACCATGAACAAATTATGTGTCATGAATATGATTATAATACTACTGTGTTATTTATTGCTCAGTATATTCTGCATTTTTCATACCAATACTCCCTCCCGGCCAATCTGCCAATTAAGAAAAATAAAATAAACAACACACTAGGAAACTGAATTAAGAGCTTTCCACTCTCAGCAGAGTGCCATTTACTAGTAATCCCCACCCGTTACGTTGACTCCTCTATGTCTGCCCAGAGAAATACATCTCTGTGCAGAATCTTTCCTGCCACTCAAATCAAGGAGGTGTGGGGTAAAGAATGAACTGAAAGTCAGATCCTCGGGTTCCTGCAGAAATGCCACCTGTCAAGTGTGTCCTACATCCCTGCCAGCTCCTTTCAACTGATCTGCTCCACAAAAAAACCTAAAGTAAAAATAAATCACACGTAGCTATTTAACAAATCACATACTGCTCATAACTTTAAATTGATTTAACACTGTAAATCAAGACACACTTCATCTATCAAGACCTTCTGAGAAGTGTAATTTGCAGTTGCCACGACAGGAAAAATCTCAGTAATGTATATGTTTAATCTGTCTTCAATGAGACAAATATGTTTTATCTTACCATAGACAGGCCTTTTAAGAACTTTCTTGCTCATGTATTTTGCATAGACACAAGTGGGATTACACTACATTACAACAACATCACATAACCCTAACCCTAAGAAATTAGTTTGTTTTCTTGCTTCCAACCATATGAGTGTTTGTAAAATCAGAGCAGTTCTTTGCCATAAACAGCAATAGATTTTTCTTTAAATCAATCAATGATCTTCAGATGCATAAAGCATGTAAGAGAAGACAGATGTGTTGTGCAATCTCACTATATGCAGACGACGTGCTTCTGTTACTGTAGCTCAGACAGCAACTTACTTTAGAAAAATGTAGCATTTGTAAAGTACAGTAGATTTAATTTTGAAACATATTTTACATTTTTAGTTGTTGTTCATTCGGTGCACATGTTTGGACAGCCTTCCCTCATAGGTGTATGTGGTTTTGCACTCTTTAAGTAATTGTGTGAAAAAATTAAAAGACGTGCTGTCTGGACTGGCAGTTTTGGGAAGTTAAATTTTATTGCAGCTGCAGCTTCCCTGTTTCGACATCAGAAAGGGGGGTTGAGAGGGCGTTTATTCATGTGACAAGAACTTTGCAATGCCTTTTCACAATGTAGGACCAAAATGACACTGATATTCACGACAGAGCAAACATCCTGGCTGTGAAGCTGTACCTTTGGTGCTGTTAGCTAGAAGAGAGTATCACTTCTCCTCTTTCTGGTCAGGCCTTTAGTTTACAAGTAAGGAGCCAGCCTGTCATTTACACCATCCTTGCTGTCTTTCATCTTCTCACATATAGATAAACTGTACCAAAAAGCAAAGCTTTAGTCATCCTCTTCCTTTAGACAGTGCCATTTGTTCCCATTTTTTACTCTATATCTACTCTGTTGTTTAAATAATTGGAAATGTTGCAATTACAGCAACATTATGGCAGCAAACAAACTCTCATTTCATATCAGAAAGCCAAATGAGACACAGAAGACTGGTAATAGTTATGAGTGTCATGTGTATACTTTACAGACTTACAGTACCTCAGCTGTAATAATGAGAGAACAGCTTTTCAACACTGGAGCTCAGATGGAGAGCTGGACAATCAACATGCCCTGCAGATCATTTCTTTCCACCACTCTTATCTTTCCATGATATAATACAGTGTTGCGTAAAACACAGAAGTGGGCTGGTATCAATCAACTGCCAGAATGGTTCACTAACTCAAAACACGTTCAGGACATTGGATATCTATCTTATGTCCTGGAGATCTTTATCTTACAAATTACAAATGAGCCTCATGGCAGTGAAGTTTATTTAATATGATCAACTGACACATAAATAAACCAGAAACAAACACAGAGGACCACAAAACATCCTGGGATCACCACAAAAATACTGAGCTGCAAAGTGTGCAACAGAGCCCCACATATTTTGTGTTTCTGTTTCAGTTTTTGAGTTTGTGATTATAAATCTGTTGTAATATACTTTGTTTATTCTTTGAGGTTTTTTTTTTTATTCTTTGGCATTGAAAAATACTCAATTGATTATTAATAACAATTCAATGAACTAAACTGGTTTTGGCATTTAACAACACATGTTGTTTTTTTACATTTATTGGCATATACATTTTAGTTGCTTTTCTTTGTTTTGAAAGAAAGTGTCTTACTTCACCAGTACATTTGAGTGTTTTGAAATCATCAGATATAAATAAGAAATAATAATACTGACCAAATAAGACCATAAGTAAAAGTTTAAAGAAGTGTCACTTTTTGTTGACTCTTAATGTAATCTACCTTGTTCTTAATTACAGTATGTAATCTGCTTGATTAGCTGCTTTTCTTCACTTCTTCATTTTTTCCTTTTTCTCTTCTCCACACGCTCTTCCCAGAGATGACACTGTCATATTTTGAAATATCTCTCTCTTGGTTGGCACTGCTGTGCTGTCTCTCTGTTTCTCTTTTGTTAAGGACCACACAGAGGGATGACATGTTGGAGGCACATCCAGGCTGGGTGGCCTGGCTGCAGGAAAGATGTGGGTGACAGGATCAGCCTTCAACAGACTATGGGAGTAATGCGTGTAGACAGTGTAAAACCAGTCTTTTGGAGACCTGTAGAAAGCGCAACGCTGGCAATTCTGAATAAATGCGCTTTGAAACAAGGAGGAAAAAAAGTTCTTTGGGAGCCTTGTTTTAGCTGCAGCCTCATGCACTGGACTCCCATGCACTACTAATGTCTTTAAACATCCTAGAACATAGAAGTAACTCTTATTTATGTAACTTCAGATCCTCCCAGTCCAAATAAAAAAAATTTTTAAGTTAAATGCACAGCTTTTTTAATTTTTTAATGCTTGTTATTACTTTCATTAGCTATAGTTTAATGAAAAATATGACATGTTGCTATACTTTTGTGACTCACTGGTGGGCTCATCAACATTGAACCATGTCTGTGAAGTTCAAGGAGGTCTGAGAACTCCTCAACCTGAGGTGTTGCTCACCACAGTTATTAAAACACTTTGGTTCCTTCAGAAAATAGAGAAAATCACCCGCTTTCCTGATAATCAGCGTGTAGCATTTAGCACGTACTTAACATAACAAATGGCCTGAGTGTGTGTGTGTGTGTGTGTCTGTGTGTGAGAGAAATCCACTGATGCTGGACTTTGTCAAGGCTGCAGAGAAAATAGATCAGAAGTGTCATCCCTAACAGGTCCCTGGATCCCAGCGTTCCAGCAGCTTCTGCATTCTTGCTCTGAATGAAAAATGGTACAACTGATGGTTGTTTATTTTGTTTCTCTCTCTTGTCTTAGCAACCCCTTTTTAATGAGAATGTGCAGTTGCACATTAAGCTCTGGTCTCTCTTCCTTTCCTGTTAACTATTTTTGAGACAGATAAACAGAAAATACCCCTTTTTGTTTATATAGCCGCAGCTGTGGAAATGTGGGAAGCTGGGAAATTAATACAACATAAAAAAAAAACACTGCACTATAATTCACTTTGCACATTAGCTTAAAAATCTTTTTTAATGTTGTTCTAATGCAGAGATAACATGAGTCATGAATACCCAAAGTGTAAACAAATGAAAATGAAACCTCTACACCCACAGGCCTTGTATCTGACAAATATTATGAACAGACAAAACACTTGCAGATCATAATATCATCACATCAGATGAGGGGGATGGAAATATAAAGGTGGACAGCTTTAGGATTGGAGGAAAAAGAGGTATAGCACCTCATTGTTTGCACAAAACACAGAAAGAAGTCTGAATGTTAGTGTTTCAAATAAACCTCTGGGCAGGGACCAGTTAGTTGGAGCATGTAAGAGCCTATTACACATTATAGTGCATGTGGATTCATATGTCAAAGCAGAATAAAGCATGTTAACTAACTCTATAGCAGAGGGGGAGGACAAATAAAGAAACATTCAAACAAATCCGCAGTCAGATAAAGACACAGTGTGTGAGTGAGTGTTCCCCGGGCACCAGTAGGTGGTCAGGTGGTCCTCTGTGGTCTCCAATCAAGCCTCTCACCACCCCACCAACCACCCCAATGCCATTGTGCAATGCAGAAGCTGCATGACTGATGTAACAAAAGAGGAGACATTGATCTTCCAAGACAAGCTCTGCTCTCAGCATACTGTGTTGTGTGGTGAAGGAAATGAGCTGATCCTCTCGAGCAGACCGCAACTAAGCTTTGTCGTTTTTTTAAAATGTAGTAGCACTTAATCCACAGCTCCAGGAGGAGGGAAAACTCGGAAACAAAATAAATTAGTGTAACAGGCCTTGTAAGACCCAACTAGACTGTGGTTATAATCTTTGATAGAGACCGAAAAGGAAATCCCAAGCATTTACAAACTAAAGTAAATTCAGGAAACTGGAATATGAATCTCAAAGGCAACATTTTGAATTTAGTTTAACTGTTTCACATAACATGCAGCCAATCCAATCCACCACACAGCACTGACAGGTGTGGCATTTCTAGTGTACCCTGGAGCATGGTACTTCAGCTCACTTATCACAGCTTAATTCAGTTTCTCTAATAAAACAATACAGCTGCATAAACATGTTACAAAACAGAGAGCATCTTTAGTGCTCCCTGGATAATGTTGTCTGCTACAGGGGCCAATAAATCATTTCACTCTGTAATTCAGTGATTTAAGTGCTCACTATTTGTCACATTGTCAAGTGGCCCCATGCTGGGCCAAGGTGTCGCTTTCTTAAGTGTCCATTACTGTGAAAGTCCACTCTCCCAAATGGCAGAATGGGAGGCCCCATTTGGGGTGACTGGATGAAGCTGTGACAGCATGAATCCGCTCTAAAGCCTGGGCTTTCACACCTGTGTGTGACACTGGGGAGGCTCAGCAGTGAGAGGGAGAGTCAGCCAGCTGTGCTCTCTTGTGGTAGCTCCAGGGATAGCCTGGAAAATGTCAAACGTAAAATCTATTGTCTGTAAGTCACTGTAGTCACTCTATGTGTTCACAATTCTCTAAACTGATATAAAAAAAACACTTTACAACTTCTGAAACACACATGTTGCAGTGACTCAGGTTTTGATTTAGCTGCATTTGGTCTTTTTTTTTTTTTAACTGCAGATGTGTAATCGGTTTTGAGCGCTCACGCTTAACATGAAAACGTCTTCAGATGAGGTCACACAATGAATGCTCCAGCCAGCATTTTTGGGGTGTGGGGTTCATTGCTTTGCTCAATGCTGCAAGATGTAATTGCTCATTAAATAACCATCTCTCAGGGGTGGTCAGACCTGACATTCACCACAGGCCTGCACAGTGTTCTCTCCCGCTTGAGGCCAGTCCAACACATACAGTGGCTTTTCACTGTCTCCGAGGACAGTTCCACCAGCCGCTTCATCAAGGCTGATTACTGGAGACATTCCTCTCTCTCAGTGATATATCCACCTGATATGAAGCAGATCTATGTCCTCTACACTTACTGAGGCAAGGAAACAAGCAGAGCCTCTCTGCTGTAGAAATTGGAAAGTTTAATTTGGCGAAAGAGCAAGACAAGAACACCTATTTGCAGACATCACCTGATAACCACACACAAATCATACAGATATATCAAACCATGGTGTCACACAAGTCTTGCTCAGTGTTGTCCCTGAGCATTGGCTCCTCCTGCCAGCAGCTACACATCAAGTAGACACAAATTCCCTTTTGGTCACAATATAAATATTAATTTTTAAATTCTTATTAAAAAGGATTGACCCATGAGAGAGGTCTTGTGTTGTTTACGCAACACCTAAAGTTACTGTACTGTTATTTACACAGAAATAATTTCATTAGAGAAAAAAAATCTTTATTTATGACCCCGACAATGACACAAGAATAGGTTCAAGACCCTCTCCATCTGTTTGTAATTCCAGTGTAATGCTATCATCACCTGTTTCCATGGTCCCGGGCACATCTGGGTTGCATTACCAAAAAAAAAAGAAAAAGAAAAAAAAAAACCTTACACAAGGTGCATTTTTCTTTGTATGTGTTTTACTTTAGTATTTGGCTCATATTTCTGAAATAGGCTGCAACAACAAATTAAGATCTAAGACATAAAGAGAAAAACACTTATTTTAAGCATCAATTTACTTTTAATTTCAGAACCAGACTTTAAAGTTTAAACACACTGTGAGGTTTATTGCAACGTAAAGCTAGTTTACTAATTAACAGAGGATTCAGTTCTCAAAGTTGGCAAGGAATGAGTCAAATATGCTGGTAGTTAGTTCAATGTACTTGCAAATATAGTCAAATCCCTTCCAGTATAATGCCAATAGTCGTCTCAACATATCTATTAAGGGAAGCAAAATGCCTTGTAATTAACACTGTGGGAGTCCTCTGGTCTAATGTTAAGTTAATATGCAGTATATTTATGTATTGTATTGTTTGTATATACACTATGTAAATACATATTCTGCTACAGCATCATGCACATGTTTGATGGTCTTATTTGCTTGTCTGTGGTTTTAAGAGGGAGTACATTTGCCACATGATACTGCAAAAGTAAGGACACACACCACAGGGTAGTGTACTCTAAGACTAAGCTTGCCCAAGGACGTGTATTTCCCTGCCTCTTAACAGTCTGGAATTTGTGTATCCGCTCTGTCTCTCCCATGGACACCAGCTGTGCAGCTTGTGCTCACTGGAAACTGCAGTTAGTCTGTATTCGTGAGGGATTTTTAACACAGTTCTCCCATGTGCATTCAAGGAAGCAGTAATGTCATGCAATCGGGGCCATGTTATCATTGTGTGGAACCTGGAGAGTGATGTCAGAGGAAAAAGGAAACTAGCTAACTCCCAAACCAAAAGAGCAAAGGTTAGAGGCAGGCTGGCAGAGACCCAGATTGGCTTAAAGACTTTCCTTGTTATCTTTCCCCCTTGCTTTCCTTTAAAAGCGTAGGTGCTCCATCCAAATGGCTTGCGTGAACAGGATGTTGCTTCCTTTGGAATATCTGGTCATAAGCTGTGATTTATCATAATGGAGTAATAGCTGTCAATTTGGGGTTAAAGATAACAGCTTTATTAAATGGAACATCCAGTAAGATGATGGAATACACTCTTGTAAATGGATAAAACTGAGACAAATGGTGGGATGAATAAACTAATTCACGTGCTCCATTAACACAAGGTTTTCATTATCTGTAATGAAAAATCAACACCAGCTAATCTATTATGTGAAAAATGGTTTTGTGTCCATCGAATGGTCATGTAGTTTCACTCTTCTGAATAGAAGAATGATCATTTAAATATTTAAATCTCAATGTTGTTGAAGCAGTGTGTGCAGCATTAGCGTTTTCTACTATAAAATGACAAACACCATGGAGAGAAATCACATGTAAAATATTAAATCCTGCATTTTATTCATTTAGCAGCATCGTTTTTTATTGTAGTTGCTAAAATGCCCTGCTACGTGATGACTCAGCCCTGCTATTAAACCTAAATAGATAAACATTTGTGATGGAATAAGATTTTTGACACTTACATTGTGCAAAATTCAGGAAGTTATGGCCTTATGAGAAGGGAAATTTCAGTGAATTTGTCTAAAGTGTCTAAGAAGGGAAGGTATTTCTATTAAGTTCTTGACAGCTGCTTATTCTTGCATCACACCCTTCACTCCCCTGAGGTTTTTCAAGTGTTACATTGATTCTTGTGAACTGGAAAGAGCATAAAAAGTCTCACTGTCATGGCCTCACTTTACCAATTTCTATTTTTTGTTGCCACTCAAGCAGAGTTCACTCTGAAATATTGCACCTGTATTGCATTTGAAGTACACTGATACTCTCAGTACCAAATCTGGATTACTGATGGTTCCAGATGGCCCAAAGGCCCCAGGTTGGCTGTGTGTCAGTCAGTTTGGGAAATTTGATTAAATGCAAATTTGTTTGGAAAATGCAATATCAAACAACAAGAGCCTTCGAGCGGTGTATTCTGGCAGAGAGCTAATGTTTGGATCCTGGCGACCTGCAGGCGCAGTATACAGTAATTTGGGCATGTCCTTATCTGAATCACATCCCATAAAAGGCCTCAGATGCCGTGCAAACAAGTTATGATTAAGTACATGCACATTGTACAAAATGCACTGCAGCATTATTGGTGGAGGGGAAGGAGTAATAGGAGTGCCTTACCAGTTTTTATAGACTAATTTCAGACCCTGCAGAGACTTGATAACAAGCATTTTAATTACTTCCTGCAACTTCCGTGTCCCAGTGTTATGTCATTAAAAGGACATATCATCAAAATAAGTGTTGTGTGAAAACATCTTAGTTTGCTGTATGAATTTTACCTTATGAAAGTCATTAATGAGCCAAAGTGAGTACACATGGTCTACAGAGTGCAGGATTAATTTATTTCTTCCTGTGCACTGTAGTCCTTATGTTTGTGGAAGGCATGTCTGATTGCCCCATCATCAGCTTAATGGACAAAAGTTTGTTTTTTTGGATGCAGCTCTCATCTTTGCTTCATTAATAATCATCAGACATCCACACCAATTTGAAGAATCATTTTGCAAGCTGAAGTTTTAGAGGCATCAACCTGCCCAGGCTGCAAAATGCATCTTATTAGATTGTTATTGGTTTTTACTAACAGTCTACCATGCCATGTGTCTCCAATCTATCAAGGATAAGCTGCTAATGATTATGGATGTCTGCTTTGCGAACTGGACTTCCCTTATTTAATTTTGATGAATCACAGCTTGTTGCTGTGTTGTGCTGTCTGCAAAGGGAGATGAAAATTAAATGAAAACACCAATATTTGCTTTTGTACTGAACTTTATTTAACACCAGCACTACTGTTGGACAATGTGTTGTAGACTTTAATGAACTAAAACTAGAAATTAACAAAAACATACAACAGCAGTAAGTAACACTTTTCTACCTTTCGTCCTTTCGGGAACAGAGGTAATTTAACAGAATGGTGTTTTTTTTTTTTAGAAAAGCATCATATGAAGTGGTTTCTATTATTCTGTTTGTAAAACCATTGCTGTGTCTATAATACACTCCAGTAGTGCTGCATTATGAATAAAAACAAATAGCTCTGTGTAGTGCTGTAAAAGCTCCACTGGAGATCAGCTCCTACATGCTGCCTGCTGCAACATTATGTTTGCAGCACTAATTTGTTGTAAACATTCTGAAGTTTCCTTAGGACTTTTGTGTTTGTATACTTTGGTCTGCAGAGTCATTCTTTAGGTCTAGGGGAAAGATTTATTTCTTTTTACTTCCAGAATTAGACACAGCTTTTTCTGGGTTGTTTGAAAACTGCCATAAAAAAATTTTCTGCAGTTTTTATGATGTTGCTGCAGATGTTGTGGACTTGTTTTCCAGAATAATGAAGCTAGTGGAGAAAGTATTTATAAAGCATATTTGATTGACTGAGGGAGACTACTGGATGTGTAAACACCCTTTGTCTAAAGCATACTATTTGACACTTAAAAGTGAACTCATTATACAGTACAGTATGTGTGATTTGAAGTTTTGGATGTAATATTCTCTTTTTATGATGATATTTTGGAAACGTCTATGGAAATGCTGAAAAGCCTGATTTATTTTCAAAATTTGCAACACTAATACGATACTGATACTATTTGTTATATATTTTGTGTTTAAGTGTGCGTGTCTGAGAGAGAGAGAGAGAGAGCGCGAGAGAGAGAACAGTGTAATCATGTAGTACCTGTCGCACTCCCTGTTGTATGTTGCTTGTTAAGAAATATATTCTGAAACCTTTAGAGCAATGCTGCACCTTTATAGGCAGAGAAAGGTTATAACGATGATAATAACAATATTACATAATATAACAGTAATGTGTCTGTGATAACATGGGAGACCCAACTGATGATATTAGAGACTACCGCCATGTGTACTTTGGCTACTTTTCCTGACAAAGCTATTGTGAAAGGACATAACCCTTTCTGCCCATATCTCTGCATCTCAGGTTTTTTTCTTGATTATATGAAATTGTATGTGAAATGAAATGACACAAAGGCCAGGAAATATCTAAATAAGCTATAATATATTTCGTCTTTACTCGTTTAAATTTAACTACAGGTGGGTAAAGAGCGTGCCCACAAAATATTTACACTGTGACTTGCAGACCTAAAACATTGCAGAGAAAGAGAAACGATGAGCAGCCAACCGTACGTTCATACATCCTTCTTTGACTCATATTGAATTGCCCAGACAGATGGAAACTATTTCGACATCATTAGCAGCTATGAGCATTGTAATCATTTTGCTGACATCACTCTGGACGCAGGCTTGTGGTTATTTTTGGATTTTCTTTGTGAACAAACTGACACCCCTCCCAGCTGCTTGAAGCAGCCCATGGTGATGTAAATCACGCTGATCAATCTACCAACTGAAGAAGTTGTTATATTTCCAAGCAAGTTAAGCTTACACAGCACATTGTCTTGGGTAGTGAAAGTTCCTTTTGTGTTAGTCAGATACTCTAGGTGTTATCATCTACCTCTTGGCCTTTATTGTACTGAAGAAAGCACTACTCAAATTTCACCATGGACGTGTCACACACAAGTTTTATGATGACATTCAAAGCCACTATGTCACCATCTCATCATCTCAAGTCCTTAAGGTAAAAATGAGGCCTTTCATTAATCCTAGAATGAATTTGGCACACGATGGAAAACCAATAGATCACTTCAGTAATTCTCTTCATAAGAAAGTTGAATCTAAGAAACTATGCTGCAAAATTGAACCTTTGAGACTATTGAGCAGATGGAGAGTTTAGCATTCAAATGGCCTCCATATATCTTCTTTCTGACCATAGGGTAATGGCTGTGAATGATACTTATCAAGCTCCATAAGTGCTCCTTCTAATAAATACATAGTCCAGGTCATTTGTATTGGGATTCAAGTGTTGATGGATATGGGATTACCACTTAACCTTGGAGTAATTCCAAGACACCTTTTAAATCATCTGATACATTATCTATCCCATAACGGCTTGACCAGTCTTTAAGGATAGCACTTCTTAATGCAAAATATGCTTTATGTGATAAATTAAAATTAAGGTGATAGTGATCTATTAATCACATCAATGTACTCATGACAGCACATCACTATTATTTTATTTTCAAAGGTTTTTACTGTACCCTATGTATTTTCAAGGCATAGCGGCCATACTAGTCGACACTTTGGGTTTACTAGACCTCTAACTGTATGAGCACAATTAAATTAAAACACTGAATGAGCTTTTCTATCATCTTCTTCAGCAGATGATAGCTTCTGGCTTCTTATTGGGTCCAAAATCTGAAGCAGATTTAAATCTGCCTGCTAAGAAAGCAGGACACTGATAAAGTACATTAAAGGTGATTATAATCATCTGGTTTTTGTTGGAGGCTGACTCCCATTACCCAAAAACACTTGATCCTTTACTCTGTCTGCCACAATTATATCTGAAAGGTTTCATTCCAAAACACAGTACAACCATTTTAAGATATATGCTGTAAATACTTACAGCATGTATGTTGACGGAGTCCTCTCCATTTTGGCTGTGAAGAGATTTATTGCAAATTGTGATTATGGTGACAAAATACAGAGTAGTCGGTTTTTCTAAAGTTATTAAACTTCTTGTTTTTAAATGTTAGCAGGATTTGTAACATTTATATTTGACCAAAACTAAAATGTTTGTCAAATATGAATTTTGACATAATAACGTTGACCGACATGTTGAAGACATCACCAACATCTTCATACTCTGTTAATGTGAATGTCTGGACCAAATTTCATGTCAGTCAATAGTTGTTTAAATGTTAAATTTGTTCAATAAACCTTCTTAAACTGATCCAGGGAGTCTGGCTTCTTATTGGGTCCAAAATCTGAAAGCTGAGTGCTGCTTTGATACTGTCCACGACTTCTGTGTTAGTCACTGACACTGGGCAACAAACACCATGTTTGTGTACAGGGATGTTCATACGTGTACTTGGTACCGGAGCACTCGAGCACTGATGATAAACTTTGTGGTTGTATCATCAGATCTGCAGTCATATTGTTACTTGTGTAAAGAGAGGAGCAGTGCAGTCTGATCACCATCCAATCCAACCCAAACCTGCAGTGATGCTGAGCTGGGAACTCCTGGCTGGACCTCTTGTCCATTAAGTCTTTACCTTCCACCTTCTGAAGAACTTCTCATGAATCCCGGGGACGTGATGGATGTGGAATCAGAGTGGACCATGTTCAGAACCTCCAAGCTCTAGTCACAGGATCATCGATACCTGTCATAGTGGAAACACAAAAAACTGGCTTGGCTGGACTCTGACTGGGCATATTATCGGAAGGATCACTGAGTTGCTGAAGGCTCTGGACACGGCTGGGCTGGCTTGGCTGGCACACCTCTTCCGTGTTATATGAAAGATGAAAAAGATCATCATCATCATCAACCCCATATTTGTTTTACAAATGATCAGAATACAATTATTGATTATGATTCAACTTTACTGTCACTGTTACATTGCTCCCTCTCACTTTTTTCAGTGTTTTTGGATGTAACAATTCTTAATCTCTGATTCTCTGAATGAAAAATCTACTATTTCTAAATGCTGTAATAACACACAGTGTGTAACACAAGGTCTTGGTGATGTAGAAAAACTTTATTTTTTTGTAATGTTAAACTGTCCCATCATCTTCAGTCTTATGCAGATATGAGCCCCTCACAGCATCACTGGGCAGAGGAATCTCTGTTCTCCAGGTCTGTTCACTCACTAAGTCCTGACTCACACTATACTGGAATGACAAGCATGTACAGAGACACTTGCACAACACTTAGTGAGAAGAATCAGATCTCTCCTGCCAACACACACACACATACACACACAGTGCTAAAATTCCTCTGAAAAAACACCCTTTAGTGACAAATAAAATGGGCCAGACAACACACATCACATATTATCAACCAGACACAGTGAGACATCTCTGTTTGGTTGGTTAACTCATGTGAGAAAATATTATGAAAGAACAGATAATTGGAAAAACTGTTATCTTGCTGGAATATTAACTGAAGCTATAAACATGGCTTTTGAGGGATAAGGGTCCATCTGGACAAAGGGTGAATGTCCCTGTCAGTGTGTGGTCTTTTTCCAAGCTCATGTCCTCAACTGTGGGGTTATGCTTGTACACACTAAGAAAATAAGGTTTTGTAAAGACTTTGCAGTAGGTAGGTATGGATCTGATTTGGGTCTATTTGTCTCAGACCCAATTCATAGACAATATTTACTTACTTAAATCAGTAAGGGTAGGTAAATATTTTTCAGTAAACAAAAAATATATCTTTACACATTAATTTTAGTGTTGTATTTCATGTGAATTCTTATTTATCTAATACTGTTAATACAAAACCCAGTATGGTTTAATTTCATTAATTGCTATTGTTGTATATCAGTTCATGGACTTTTTACTTGAGAGTGTGTGTCCATACACTGTGTCTACAATGACAATAGCTGTTGTGTTAACAGAGTGCTGCAATAAGGAGACCACTTTTTCATCTTCTCTTCAGAAAGGCTGCAGATACCAACTGGGAAGGGAATTGTGGGAAAACCCTCCCCAATAATTTAAAAGCTGATTACTAAAGAAAGGCTCCAGTTCTCTAACAAGGAGACCAACCAGACTCTCCATGAGCTCATGTCCTCACCTCTCTCCTTCAATATATCACAGAGGGCAGAGGATTCATGTAATGATTGTTCAAAAACAAATAAGTGATAATTTATTGAAGGTAATTCCCTAGTCTATAATTGTTCCTCTCATACAACCCAAGGTTTTACACACATTGGTGTACCAGACCTTTCCTTGTCATGGAAATAATCATACACACCCAGTTACTATTAAGAAACTATCACTTGGTTATGTTGAGGCACAAAAACTACATGGTTGTATTCAGTAAAAAGATTGTGTTTCAGGTTAAAATACTTTTCTTCAACACTGCAGGATGTTGATCATGTTAAAACACACATTTCACACTGGACTCCAACATTGGTGTCCTGTAGCTATGTGACCTAACTTTCTCCTTTGGTTGTGTTATAATTACAATGGCTGCTAGTGGTGCCTGACTGCAATATGTCACTGTGGGTCACAATAACCTTTTGGCACAAACGATGTGTGGAGAACAGGCTCTACAAGTCGGTGCTGACATCCTGAACGATCAATTTATTTAACATACCGAAGAAAAACGACTATTTGACAATGACTGATCTTATATTCTGTCTTTGACTGTTTGTATGTTTACTCTGTAGTTTAAATCGAATCAGCTTTTTTTCCCCAACAGGCCTGTTTACAGATGAGATTTTAACATCTCACAGTAGGTTTAAATAAAAATAATAATAATGATGACTGAATTCCTTTTAGCTGCTATAGTTTCAGGGTTGTGGTATTTTGTTGGCTCATGTTCACGCCATCATTTCTTACTGAGACACTTGGAGCAATCACTGATGTTATTAGTAACACCTGTGCTTGTCCTGCTATGAGGAGCCAGAAAGCCTGTAGAGAAAAAGACTTGTAGGGGTGAATAACATAATTCTTTGAAATGTTGTTCTGTCTTTACAATGTTTTATATTTAGTTTTTGGAGGTCAAAATATTTGTGTGTTTTTTTTATCCTTCAACCTATGTTCATGTTGCATTAATATACTGTATTCATGTTCCCTGACTTTGTTTTTTGTTTCTGCAGTAGCTATTGTCTAAATTTACACATGGGAACAGTTAAGTAACTAAGCTTTGGGTCATGCATGTAAATATTATGTTAAGTTGTCATGGCCTTGCTCATCCCTCCTCCTCTCTGTCCATAGGTCACAACTCTCCCCAACCCATCAGTCATGTTTCACCATCTATATTTACATCTAGTCACTTGACAGATGTGACTTCTAAGTGCGATACAGAAGCAAAACTGCAGAGTCAGGGAGAAGCCAGGTGTCATGAGAGGACTTTTAAATAATTTGTTATTGATTCCTTATTTAGTTTATTTCTTTCATTTGGAAGTGGCCATTTATGTAGCACAGGTGTCGCAAATACCATTAACAACAACTGAGTCATGAAACTGAAGCAGCTAAATAAGACCTCACTCATCATCAGTTTCATTATTTAAAGTACACTGGTGCTTTTTCTACTACTACTACTGCTACTACTGTAAAAGTCATTTTGTACCAGTCATGAGTCTACCTGCCCAGTAGGTGGCGCTGACAGAATAAAAACACTTTTACTAAGATTCTGCAATCTTATGAGTGGATAATT
Source organism: Sandelia bainsii (assembly GCA_032362345.1). Lineage (NCBI taxonomy): Eukaryota > Metazoa > Chordata > Actinopteri > Anabantiformes > Anabantidae > Sandelia > Sandelia bainsii. Next base: position 7,526,083 of record JAUMHL010000018.1, read on the forward strand.
GGCCAAGAGGGACAATGTCTGGACATTTATAACCACTTTTCTATTTAATTCTATTTTGTGTGTGTGTGTGTTCACAAATTACAATGTACTAATCATGTTCCTACATTTTAAAATATATCTTCTTGTGCACGTTTATTTACAAATGAGACACATCAATACAAGCCTTTTCAAATCCAAATTGTTGTATTAATGTGAAATTTGTACATTCAGATGTGAATGAAACTGTAAATGTTGTGACCTCTTGAGCAGCAGAGGTAGATAATGTAATAGCTGAGTTGTAATAATGTAATAAACACTCAAAGAAAAGTTTTCCAGGAAAAAATGTTTTTACTGAAAAAAAATCTATGGTCAATTTATAATTTTATAGCATACAATTGTATAAACATAGACATAGATGGACATCAATGAAGATCAGTTACACAATGTTTAAAATATATCTATTCCTCTTTTAGCAGGTGAGAATAAAATGCTTTTAAGAGGTTAAAACATTTCATGTTTACATCAGTCAAAGGTTGACATACAGTGTTAAGTCATATGAGCTAAAATATAAACAAAGACAATTAGAAATCAATTTTAATTACGAATTAACATTTCATCCATACATATCTGAGGCTGAAAACATCAGTGGTCTTGAATGTGCTGACATGCTTCCATAAAAAAACTAAACTAGACACATGAGGTTTTTGATGATCCTACCGCACAGTACAAAGAAAAACTGACTCCCAACAAATGACAAGTTGCTAGTTAAGGGTTGTATGCAAGTGCGGCGACTGAGTCTATGAGCATCCAGCATTTGGGAGTGGAGGGGGAGAGGATCAGGGTGTAGTGGCTGGGAGGGGGCTTGTTATTGGGGTTTGCAGTCAGAACAGCCTCCCCCATCGCCTCTGTGAGTGCTTTAGTGTAGTTAGTGGAGGAGGTATACAGTATAGGGGTTGTTCAGTGGTTGTCAGTTAGACTGGAGACAGTCCACAAATTCATGGTGGGTGGAGATAGCTGGGCAGGGATTGGCTGACTGTCCGTGGTGAGCAAGGCAGCTTTGATGGAGGGATTTGAGAGGGCACAGCCTATAGTCACCATGGAAACAATCAGTTTTGAAGGTTAATGTGATGTTGCCTCCGTGCACGGACCAACAAGAGGTGGGTCGATGACGAGGGTGTTGCTACCTCCTCCCCCCAAAAAAAGGTGTGGCTGTCTTAAGAGTTCTTGGCGACCATCTTCATCGTGATGGTCTTGACCTCTGTGTATTCCTTCAAGCTGTTCTCTCCCCTGAAACCAGACAACAGGAAATGGTAACAATGCTGTGGTTTTGTTTAAACTATCACATTGGCAGCGTAGACACTGCCGGACACCCTCAGAGCAGAAAAATTGCAATATCCTCTTAGATAAAGATTTATGTGATGTTAAGAAATTTTGGAAAGTAGGTTTTCAAAACAAAGTCAGTATTAGTAATAATGTGGTTAATTTGTGTATATTTAGCGGGCAGACGACCAAGCCATACTCACATTTCACGTCCGTTGCCAGACATTTTATATCCTCCAAATGGACACTGTGTGCTTAGAGCGTTGAAGCAGTTTATCCTGGGAAATATACAAAGCATTGATCATTCTTGTGCATTTGACTCCTGTGGTTTTGTATTGTAAAATGCTGCATAACTTTATTAACAGCGGTAGTATTAAAAAGTTATATATTGCCATTATAACAGCTATATTGTTTTTAATCTTTCTGGACTTGACAATATAATTTCATTTTCATTTACAGCAAACACAAAAGAAAGTTGTCAGGTTTTTTTTTATTTGTGAATTTTGCCTGGGAACAAACTAGTGCACATGTGGTATGAAGAATTGTGTGGCAAAAGCGAGTGCGGCAAAAGCACGGCAAAGTTAACAGAGCGGGGGAACTTTGGGAGTGGGAAAACTGGAGGAAGGAGTGTGACTGAGCATCTGAGAATTACAGCAACCCGTAACACAGAGGAAACTAACTGTGATAAAATTTAACTATTTGATGCTATTTAAAAAGAGCAATATATATAAATAGAAGGAATTTAAGGAATTTAATGTACAGTATTCTAAAAATGTGCTTGATACAATTGTTATGTACTCATGATTTTATTTTCCTCTGCAAATTTCTATGTGCAATATATATGATATTTTTAAAAGCAATGACTGTATTTACAGTGCAAACGTAGCGTCTATAGCGATCTATAAGTCACACAACTGATTTGGGATATATTAATCTTGATCAAAAGCTGATCAGTGTCATGGGAAAGCAAAGAGTGAGACATCTAATGATGAGTTGTGACTAAACACTGAACGAGGGATAACATGAATTCCTTGAGACATCACCACATATCTATGAGATGAGATGACATCTGTAGACACAGCTGGCTGTCTGTGGTCAATCTCAGATGTCTTCACATTATGAGAAGAGGTCATTGCGGTCGGTCATCAGCAGTGTGGAAACACTGGATGTGTCAACAAAGAAATTATGGTAAGAAAAGTGGTTTGGTTTCAAACAAAATCCTCAACAGAGCAATAGAAGATGGTGATTGGGGCGGCATCAAGGATGAAGGACAAGGTAGAGAAATGTTTTCGCAGCAAGCAGAAGATTCCAGTCAAGTGTGACAAGTGGTGAAAAATTCCTGGCATATGTATGTTTGTTATCCTTCTACCCCTACTCATAACCATCTGCATGTAATTACAAAAGAAACGAAACGCAAGCAGCAGCACTTTATGACCATTTCATTCATACAAATTATAAAATTAGGGCGTCAATTTACATTTGCAGTGTATGTTGTGTGTCGTTGTCTTGCACTGTTGAACTGTTTCTGAAGGTTTTACATCCTGAATGTCTGAGATGAGGGAAAAAAAGTCAAAAAGGGAAGGAAAACATTTCTTTGCGGCTTGTGTAACGATAGTAAAGTGGCACTTTGCCAGTTTACAGTTTTGAGATGCCAAAGTCTGAAAAGGTTGATGCTTCCCATATGAAAAATATTACTGACTGCAGCTAAACAAAGGCAGCAGATGAAACTTACCAGACAGTGCCAGCCTGCATGGCTGTGGATATGGTCATGGCTTTGTTGATGTCGTTGGTGAAAACAGCTGCAACCAAACCATAATCTGAGTTGTTGGCTCTTTCTATCACTTCCTCGATGGTTTTGAACTTCATGATCATCTGAACTGGTCCAAAAATCTGCCGATAAACATAAATAATAATTATTATTATATTTGGTTTTGCTCAGCAAAACCATCAAAACAAAATAGAAATGATGCATTTTTATATATTCAACAACCCAATAGGCTCTTAAGTCTACACCTACCAACTGTGACATTAAATGTGGCTTTTATCAATAATAACAATAATAACAGTAATATATACGATTATATGAAGCCAGTTGAGTATATTTTGCTGATAATTACTTTAGAACGTGTTTAATGCAGGAAAGTAGCTTTAATATACAGTGGATTCTTTTTCCATTGTTGTATTTTTTTACTTTTACTAAAGAAATAATCCCAGTTCATTATCTTTGTACCTCCTCTCTGGCGATGCGCATGTCATCCCTCACATTAGAGAAAACAGTGGGCTCGATGAAAAACCCCTTCAAGCCCAGAGCTTTGCCTCCACACTCCAGCTTGGCCCCTTCACTGATGCCACTCTGAATATACTCCAGGACACTACTCTGCTGCTCCCGACTGATCTGTGGAGGTGGAGCGTCAGGACAGGATATGAGAAATCAGTACAGAGCAGATAAGAAGAGATGAAATTAGACATTTTGAAAGTGAAAGAAAATGTGAAACACAGAAAGTGGTAAAAAGAAAACTGAATTTATGCTGAAATGTCAAAACAATCCTGTAGTGTCATGATGTGATTCAAACATTTATCTCACTCACCTGTGGACCCTGCTCAGTAGTGGGATCAAATGGATTGCCGACTATTCTCCTTTTGGCTCTCTCCACACTCCTCCGAACAAACTCATCATAAATGGGCTCCTCCACAAAAATGCGAGAGCCTGCCGTGCAGCACTGGCCTGCGTTGAAAAATACGCCCTGGTGGGCCTGTTCTACAGCCAGATTCACTGGGGAAAAAGATTTTAGTTAATCAACAGCTAGACTAAACCACTTATTCATTAAAAAAATGCCCTATGCAACTCATGTTAAGAGAAAGAAAAGTCTAACTGGGATAGTTAAAGATAAATTATTAATATTTCAGTCTTTAACTTAGCTACTATAACTACATATAAAACTTTATCTGGTTAAAAAAAACTTATGCGTGTCGTATACTGTTACAAAATTTGCCCCAATATTTATTGAGCTATCCTGTGCAAATCTGATACATGACACCTGAGAGACAGGACTCTGTGCTATTGCCCACGAAGGGTTAAGGGACCCCCGTGATTTACGGGTTTCGGCTGAAGCACCCGACTGAGTCAGGGTCCATTTTCCTGATTTACAGGCCAGAGGGAGCCCCACTCACGGCTGCTGAAAGCATTTGAAAGCCTCGGTGCCCCCCGTTTGGTGAGCCTCATAGATTTTATATGAAACCCATTCATCCACAGGTTTTCATAGCACTTTTTTGAGTCTCTCAGTGTGTTTATCCACAGACTGTAAGGCCAGAGAATGGGACACATAACTACTTTGGGACACTCCTAGTGATAGTGGCAGACCACCTACAGTAAGGGTGCTGGATGATGGGTAAACGGTACAATGAAGAAAACATTACTCGAAAACTTACAATCAGCATCTGCAAATATGATGTTAGGATTCTTTCCTCCGAGCTCCAGCGTCACTCTCTTCAGGTTACTCTTCCCAGCTGCTTCTTGGATCAACTTCCCAATCTAGCAGAGGAAAAAGATCTGAGGTTTACTCACAGAGATGCAGGCCCACAGCCAGATCAGTAAATCAGCTGGAGCCATTAAATAGCTTAAAGAGGGTTGGTTAGCCCCGAACAGGGAATACACCGGTAGGCCAGCTGAAACATGAGTTCTAGAAACACACAGAATGGATATCTATTACAGGTTTTTGGAAACAACAACAGGAAAATAAAATCACGTTTCAGCTGGGAACAGCATGTGATGAGTAATGATGGGCAGGAAGAAGGTGGTTGTGTGGGTGGTGTCCTATCATCTAACTGATTGAGAGGAAGAGGGATTGTTTGGTATGAAGTGGGTCTGGTGTGTTAATGTGGAAGATGACAAGGGATTTTCTGTGAATTGTTCTTATCTTGGTGTCATTCCTATTTCCACTGTACTTCTTATCAAGAGCGATCATATCATACAACCAAAATGACATCAACATCTTTAAGAAACAGCATTCCTTGATAAGATTTTTGGAAAAATGTTTCTCTAAGGAGAATCACACATGTAATTCCTGCTAAGAGACCATACGGTGTTGTTTTGCAATGTTTAGCTGATTTCATTTTGTATTTTTATTGAAGCATGTGAATCATTACAGATCAGTTGCTTCAGTTTCTCCAAGGGAAAACATGACAAGAACAAATGAAAAAAAAAACATGAAAATGTGATAAGTGATAAATGATAAATAGTTAATTAATGACAGAATAAACTGAGGCCGGGCAACACTAAAAGGAGGTAAGCAGGAGTTGGGATATGTAGTGTTAAGTGTGAAGACTGTAACAGTGTTTAGCTCTTAATTCCAAATCATATAACTTTACATTTTTGTTGAGCATTTTCCGATATACGTATGTTTTAGATTTTTTAATGTATTTTTGATCTTGAAACATATTTTAGCACAAAGACTGGAAACAGGGAGAAATATCTCCATCTGACTGTAACAAAACCAACTACCAGCAAGTCTAAAGCCCAGAAATTTTAAATTGACAAGATATGGTTTGATGGAGCTTTAGAGGGAAAGCACAAGGAAAATCTCTGTTGCATGCAATGATTCATTTGCATGGCCAATGAGACAATTTAAAATGCTGTATATTCAAACAAACTAAAAATTAATATTAAAATAAGCGAAAGTGGAATAAAACAGATTAAACAGAGCCAGGTTTTATGCAAAGATAACTTGTGGGAGTAAGAGAAAACAGGCCTCTGGGCACAGACAGGAACGGACAGAGACCCTGGGAAAGACACAAAACAAGTATGAACGAGGCAGCCACATGATTTTTATGTCAGTGTGGTCACTATTTTTCATTATTGTGTCATTTCTTATTCACTTTGGGTTTTGGGTAATTTTGTGCCTTTTGATGACCATTTTACATCTTGTTGTGATCATTTTAATTGTCTTTTAACATCTTTTACCTGGCCCTTTAAAAATCACTTCATCCAGAGGCTCTGTCTGGTTTGACCTGTGCCCAGTAGACCGTTCAGTAATCCATCCATGGCCTTATATTTAATGTACACACATAAGAGTTTTATCAGTCTTCTAAGTCTTCACAAGAAAGCAAAGAATTGTTGCTTTAAGACTGCTGGTTAAGGATGGCAACACATTACACATCATATTCTAAGTTTTTATTTTCCATTTTTGTAGGTTGTTTGCAGGTATATTGTAAGATCAATTTGCCACATGTTAAGATATTTTTTTCTGGTGTAGAAAAAAAAACGTAAAGCTCCACTGGAAACAAAAGATATTTCACCCACAGGAAATTTAGGGAAACACAATACTGAGACTTAGTGGATAGGAAATAATAAAGTAGAATGAATCAGCTGCTTTAAGGGATATTATTTATCATCATCATGAAATATCACATGAAGTCTACAGAATCCCTGCTCATCTACATCACAGCTCTGCCCCCTAAACAAGTATTCATCTTCCTGTTACTCATTCGACTTTTAAAAATACCCTCTCAATGTCCAAAAACCCCCCCATCTACAACGGGGGAAAAAGTCTTCTACAGTGTCTGAGTCGCTTTAAGACAAGACATAATGAAACACAATACAGCTCTGAATTGTACATAACACACTGACTTGGTTTCATTTTTTCATTTTTTTGTCTGTCTTTGATCAGAAACACAAAGGGGCTGACTAAGGGGAGGATAGCGTGTGTTTATTCAAGGGAAACACGCTGGGCTGCTAGAGTCCTCCGTGAGGAGTCATAGGCACATGTGAGTCAGTACAAAGATGAGCTGTGGTCCCAAAATCCACCTGTAGCTACACCACTACTTACTACTCCATGAAGAGATGCTGTGCTGGGTAGTATCTCTCACCACTGCTACTACATTGTGGTGACTCACTGTCTGGGCATCAGCAAACCACTGGCTCATTCTGTCAGTAATTGACTCCAGATCACATGAAACAACAGGAAAACCAATTTTAAAAAAACTGGGCCACTCACAAAGGAAATGTTCAATTGAGGCGAGATGATAAAACAAAGAAGATGTTTGTGTTGGAAGGTGCATTTATGCAAGCTCAAGTGCACTGATTGTGTGTGTGTGTGAGAAAGAGACTGACAACAGGAGAATGTGTGGTTTATGTTACTGTACAGACATAACCATTCATACACTGGATAAATATGTATAAATAGATTGGATTTGTACCATTTAACTTTCTAGTGATGTCTACTGTACTGTCAGTACAAATGTCAACATTTCAGTATGTTTATATGTTCATCATGTTACCATGTTGTGAATTTGGAAGTTGTCACTGATGCACACATCACTGATGCCTTCAGAGCCATAAGGAGAAGGTTAGAAAAACTCTCACCAGGGAAGACACCAAAAACAACCAGCTGGCTTTCCTGGACTGTGCTGTCATCATAGGGGCTGATGGCAGCCTAGAACAGAAATTTACAGGAAACCCACCCACGCCGACCAGTACCTGCTGTTTGACTCCCACTACCCATTGCAACACAAGCTTGAAGTCATCAGGACTCTAAACCATAGGGTGGAAAACATCCCCACCTTCATGGAAGCCAAGAAGCAGGAAGATAGGCATCTGAGGACAGGTCATAAGGCCTGTAGATACCCTAATCAGGCCTTTCACAAAGTAGCGACCCGATCCAGCAGAAGGACAACAGCAAAGTCTGTAACAAAGCCCAACGGACAAACCTAGTAATTCCTTAAATGGCTGGTGTGTCTGAGAAGCTCAAAAGGATTTTGAGGAGTGGTGGAAAACCACATATACCTGTTCATTTCAAACCTATAAACACACTGATGCAGAGAATCATCCACTCTCCCAAGACTGAACACACAAGAGGAGCAATACAGTATACGTGGTCCAGTGGAGTGATTAGTGTTCAGAGCTCTGCACTGGAGAACAGCTGCTAAACAGGAGAATGGCTCAGCACGGGAGGAGCAACACCTCACGACCAGAATCAGCCGTGTACCTTCATTTGAAGGACAAAGAACGCTCATTTGAGGACAATGATGTTCACATTCTGGACAGAGGGGATAGGTGGTACAAGAGGGGCGTGAGTGAAGTCATACATCTTCAAGTGGAAACTTCTCCCTTAGATACGATCTGTCTCCAGTTTAGCATGCTGCCCTTTGAATATCAAGACCACTTCACATACACCAGGAAGGTCACCGTTGACAACCCACTTTAATGAAGGTAATGTCTGTAATGTCTGAATTCACAGACACTGCAGTGTGTAAAAGAATTCAGTGTTGTTTTACTCTCTTTGTGTGATTTTCTAACAATAAAACATAATAGAAAATCACTTTCCTTTGCTTTTAAAATTAAAGAACAGCTATCACATAGAAAAAAAAATTAGAAAAATAAAAACAATTAAATGTGATATTCAGTGGTTAAAAATACCAATACTACTAACAATACTAAGTGACTCTAGCAACTCTGTGAGACGCCACTGAGGCACAGACCAGACCTAGCAGTATCACAGTGACAATTATAGCATGTATCTAATGTTTATCACACTCATCATTTTAGTTTTGTATGCTAAGAGTTGGTAAAGAATAGGACATAATAAATTACTACCAAGAGCCACCAAGAGTTTCATCCTGAGGATTATGAATATGTGTAGCAAGTTATGGCGATCCGTCGAATAGGTGTTGAGCCATTTCAATAAAGAACTAAAAAAGTGAACCTCATGGTGGCGGTAGTGGAAAAGTCTATGGACCACTAAAGTCAGAAGGATTCATTATATGTGCTGATCAACCAATTGACAGACGCTGGGCATACTTATACATTCACATAGATTTACAAATGGATTCTATTGTGAGCACGTGGTGTAAGAGACATTTGAGATGTTTTCTGCCTTGCTTTATGAATTATGCAATCAACTGATGGAGATATCAGAAAGCAAACACTAGTAGACAAAAAGAGAATGTTCCTTCGTTCAGGTTTTAAGTTAAGATAAATATTTCTCACCATGCGTCACGTGTCTGCTTCTTGGGACAGTAATCTATGATGCGTATATTTGTGTGGGCTTATTGGACGTTGCTCACAACAGATGTACACACTGCTTCTCAATCACACCGCCAGTCTCCATAAACTACAGGACTACTCTAAACATTACATAAACCTGGCTCGTTGACCAAAAATACATGTGAAATACAGGCTGGTCATATCAAAACATAAATTCTACATTGACTTTGCTCTAAAAGGTTATACCAGTAGTGTTACTTTGCAGTTAGAAATTACAGATGTTTATAAATGATCTGCAGAAAAGGAATCTGCTGTCGCTCTGGTTCTTCGCTCCGGACGGAAAAATGCGTTCAAACCACAACACCTTTAAGCTCTCAGCGCCTAACATGGTGTGTCCTTGATGATTTAGCTTTCTTTTAACTGTTGCAGGGGTTTGTCCTGTGTCCTGATAGTGAGTTCAGTGAAACACGCTGTGGTGATACATTAAAACAGCAGAGACAGCAGAGGAAAAACAGTGTTTTCAGAGAGATGTGTTTGTATACTCAGCACAAATATGTGCATGTGTGTGAGATAAAATCAGATCCCCCTGTCATGAGGAGTAATTACAGGGTATACAGCTTATGTAAGACCCCATTTGTTTGTCAGTTAGACTTCAATGCAGGCACACAACGTCCCCTAATAACCCAGCTTGCTCTTATGCTCTGCACATGTTGGTCACTGTGTCACTTGTGTTCGCTGACAAAAGCAGGCAGTAAGCAGCTGTTAATTTGAGCAACTTTGCAAAAGACAAAAGTACCTTGGTTGATCCCGTGAAAGCCACTTTGTCTATGCCCATGTGCGAAGCAATTGCTGCTCCTGCCGTTGGCCCGAATCCTGGCAAAATATTGACGACTCCTGGTGGAAAGCCGGCCTGTCAAAACAATATGAGAGGAAACAAGCTTTAGCGGAGATGACAACAGAGCCAAGCAAAACCACAGGCAGTGTGGGGGAATCCGGACCCAACCCAACCTCCCTGCCAGCAGAGAACAGAGAGAACATCAAATAGAAGAAGGCAGACTCAGACAGATAGTCTCCAAAAAGAGGCGAGACCAGAGAAGGCAGCGAGCACAGGGACTCTGAGATTTGTACAGCATTAAGTTCTTGACATTAACATGAGATGCTGTGTTGTTCCTGTCCTGTTTACCCTATTAATATGTTTACTCCTATTGATACGTTACAATGCTACACAGATATCTAATTTTTCATTTTAATTTACTTTATACTATATACTTGTAATAACTTTTCTTAATCATACTTTGTGGTGACTTGACTGTCTTGGCTACACTCTGCATACAACATGGAACTTTCTGTGTTTTGTGACCTGTGTTTTGTGTGTTAATGCTGTTTCTAAATGTACCAGTATTGATACTGAATTTTCTGATCTGTGATTTTTAGGCTTTTGCCACTTCTGATGTGTTATGAATTTAGTGTTATGAAGTTTGTTACTAAATTAAAAAAAGAAGCAAACAAACTGTATAGCTTCTATATAATTACCTGAATCAAATATATTAGTGTTAATTGGGATGTTCTCCAGTTGATTTAACTGTGGTGATGCATTTGCAGTCATTCTGCCAACAGTTTGTTGACTGTAGTTCTTGTCACAAAAAAGGAGAATTACAAGTTCAAGGCTGATGTGAACACTTATTGAGCACATAATTATGCTGTAAATATGATGGATTCTGTGGCTTTTGCAGTCTTTTAATAAGCTGTTATTGAGGAAGCAATGCATTTTGTACGGCTGAGCTCACAACGATGCTCTCAGTCACCAGTGAGGAGAGATCCACTGCTGAAAGCTACAGAATTAGTCAGTGACAAATGGGAACATTACAGATTACAGACTCTGAAAAGATGCACTAGCTAGACAGATGGCATTTCATTAAGCATCAGTTTTTTGTCACCTTACAGTTACGTTAACGTTAGAGTATCCAAATAAAGCACAGGCCAAATTCACAGTGAACACAGTGTTCTTGGCAAACTGAAACCTGTAAGTGATTCTGATACAGTATGTGGTGTGTTTATGCTGGACTGTCTAAATAAAATGTTGGCACAATGCCTCATGAACATATTGTGGTTGTGATTCATCTGTCATTTACCTCCTTGATGAGAGTTGCCATGTGGAAGCAGGTGAGTGGTGTCTGCTCAGCAGGTTTGAGGACAACAGTGTTTCCACACGCGAGCGCCGGGCCCAGCTTCCATGCTGTCATCATCAGAGGGAAGTTCCACTGTGTGCACACACACATGTCGTAAAAAGTCATCATGCATCTGACTGACACACTGGGTGGTCACAAGTCAAATTCAATAACTCATCGCTCTTAAGTCACTTACTCTCATTTTCACTCTGTCTAAACATAGTCAAGTGAGAAAATGTTCTCGGCACGTACAGTATTTTCTCTTCCCACAGTATTCTGAGAAAGCTGGGAAATTGCAACACATGTGCAATAGACCCATATCACGGTAAAACACACAGGCCTGTGTTATTTCTGCTTTACGCGGGAGCCCATGGGGCTCAACACAGAACCACACGCTTTCTGCACTCTTGCACAATCAAGAGTGTCTTTTTCTCCTTGATCTTTTCCTCCTTTCTCACCATTTGCCTGTTCTCAAAGTCACTATGTTAAATCCCTCAGCTCACTCTTCTGCTTCTCACTTCTTGTTCCCTATTACTCAAACTCAGTGCCACAGGTCTTATGTGGGTTTACCAGCAGGATTTACACGAATAAACACTGACGACCAAACACAGAACAGACAAGACTAACAACCAACAAAATCCCTTTTAAACTCAGCCAGTTCATGCTTTTATGTCCACTTGTATCCATTTATATGCATTGCACTTGTAGAAAGTCTTATACTCACTGGGATAATTTGTCCACAAACTCCAATAGGCTCATATCTGGTAAATGTCAGATACTCTCCATCTGTGAAGGAACATGCACACACACATTCATACAAAGGGAAAACATGGCTATTCGTGGTTTTAGCTGCTTAAAGTTTGAAAAATGCCTCAAACACATGAAATATGTCACCACCTGATACCCCCTGTGTTGTTGACTCAAAATGTTAATTTGTAAATTAATCCACACGCAACATTCCTTGTTACTTTACCCTGGTGAGAGATTATATTTCATTTTGAGCCTCCAACAGCACAGGCATGTGTGTAACTGTTTTAGGTCATAGAGATGGGTGTTATGCTGGAAAGGTTTGCTCATTCCTCTTGCATTACTTGAGTAAAAGGAGGTACTTACTGAGGGTGTGCCATGCTTGTTCATCATCCACAAAAACAACTGATATTGAGAAATGTGAATATAAATTGCATGTGAACTGATGAAGTATTGCTTTATGCTGCATTTGGACTGGAATGATACATGTTGATTGCAAGCCAACTAATAATCTTCAATGGATCACAGTGAAAGTATGTCAATGGACACAAAACTACAGGATGGGATACAGTTAAGGTTATCATATGTCAACCTCTTTCCTTAATTCCAAAGTGGATGTTGGGTCTTTCAAAACTGTTATTGTTTGCAGAATGAAACTATAAACCTATTAGACATGAGATTTTCAGGCAGAACTCAAGTATCTGCAAGGTTTGTTTGAAAGTATGACGCCTGGAAATGACTTATATTTCAATTTGGAACAAGCAATGTAAACTATACCAAAATGTGTAGCCAAAGGTGCTCCACATAATGACACACCCCATTCATTACACACTGTGTATGATATACCTTTAACACCATAATCTTGGCATAATGAGAATGATAAATAGCTGTCACAGGGTTGTAGATGATAGATGTCCTGGTCCTCATCCAGACAGGTAAACAAATATGATTACTGACAGCCTTACATTACAGGATACAGGAATACCCTTGTTTATTTTCTACTAGAGGAATAAAGCTTAAACCAAAGCCCTGGGAAAATGCTCACCATGGTTGGTTTGGCAGCAGTGTACAAGAGAAGCTTTGAGAGGGACAATACAGTGGTATCAGGAGGTTTCCCATGTCCTCGCTCTTATTCTTTTTTTTCTTTTGTGTGCTTCCTGTGGAAGCAGACAGCCAACTTTCCCCTCTTCCACCCCCAGATTCAATCGCCTTAGAGGAGCGACACTGGCGGCAGCCTCCTCAGGACAATAAATGTTAGTATTTCAACTGATCACCAGTTTGATAGCTTACTTTGCTGTGTATTAGCATTCCTTTTTATGTTCACTCCACTAAAAGCACGAAAGGTCTTAGGCTAATTGTGTTATTTTATAATAATATAGACTAATAATATAAAACAGATTCCCATAGTAGAAATTTGAGATAATATCTTGCTCTATGAAGCTTTACAGGGTAAAGATATTCTTTCATCAAAACTAGTTTCATAGTTTCATTGCAAATCCTATTAAGTTTAAAGGTGCATTACTAAAATGCTGAATGTTTTGTCTGCTACTTCCTGTTGCTCTTATTTTCTTTCTCAACTCAGCATTTTAGCATCGTCAGATTTAAAACTGGAGTTTCACCTTTTACAACAATGACCTGAAGCCCACAGCCAAGACACGGCTGGGGTGTCTTTGAGATGGGTCTCTGACTGTCCTTGATTGGCCCAGCCAAAGCCCAGACCTAAACCCCATAGGGTTGACCAACTAGTGTCACAGAGCTGGAAAGGATACGTTTTCTGCCACAGAGGAAATATGTTTCAACCTGTACTACCATTTTATTTTTTTACTCCCACCATCACTATTTCTCATCACCAACCTTTCTTTACTCTCTGCTACAGTTCTCAGAGAAGGATCTTACCCATTGGAACAGAAGTGCCATGGATCTTGTCTGCATATCCAGCAAAGTATCTCAGTGTCTTTATGGTTGCTTGGAGGTCCACAAACAGGGTGGTCAGGAAAGGTTTCCCACTGTTCAGTGACTCAATAGTCTAAAGAGAGACGGGGGAGACGTTAGAGAAATATGTTATAACCTTGTGATCCTCACATAATTCCATACTGTTCCAGTCTTTTCACTATCCCATGGGTGGAATGTGACACTAAAATAACACTAAAATACAAATACAGCACATACTTTACAGTTGTATGTTCTCTTTAAAGCAAAGTAATTGAAAGTGTTTTTCAGGAAGCATCAAATGCATTAATAATAATGAAAAGAATGGGAAAGTGCTGTTATTAATAATTCCATAAACTAGATAAATATAAAATGGATAAAAGAATGTTTTGCTATTATATCCATGTGCTTAATAACTTATCTGAAGTAAAAAAAAAGTTATTCCAAGAGATTAAATTCAAGAGATTAAAAAACTTTATTAAACCTAGAGGGAAATTGTTTTTGTGTCGTTACAGCTGCTCTCTGTTCAAAAGGAAAGGAAGAAACCACAACCACAAAGAATCACAGCATCAGAAATACATACTAACACAAATACAGAAAATAACTCAGTAGGAACAAAGTAAATCTAAAGATGGATAAAATAGGTCCATAATAGACAACAGTACAATGCAGTGCTATAAAGAGTGATGACATAAGTAAGGACATAAATGATGATTATGATGATATGTAAAAGTTGGATGTGAAGATGTGATGATGCAGTAACAGTCATAAGTTCTCGATCCAGTTTCAGGTACAGTTCCCCTGCCCCTTTACAGAGGAGGGAGGAATTGTACAGTTTAATGGCCACTGGGACAAAGGATGTCCTTGTTTATATTAATTGATTCAGAGAAAAGCAAATATTCAGTTAACTTACTGCTAGATAAACACTGTCTCTCTCCACCAGGTCAGCCAGTTTGGACAGCAGACGGCCCCTATCAGACGCGTCCATCCTTCGCCATACGGAGCCCAAAGAAAAGGCGAGGCGAGCTGCCTGCACCGCTTTATCAACATCAGCCTACGAGAAAGAGAGAAACATACTAATTATATAACATTAACCAGTAAACAGATGTATGTTTGCACTTGTCTTGTCATTCATCCACTAGACTATATAGACTATATCTTAATATTTTCTAATATTTGCTACTCAAAGTTGCTGAAACCAAGAAGGACCAGAACAACTGTCAGCTCACCAGTCAGGACAGACTGATCTCATATCCTACTTCTGCTTTTCTTAATTCTTTTTTAACTAAAAGTACGATTTTGGGCTTAAGTCAAAAGAAAATCATATTTTCATTGTCAAACTATCCTGTAGAGTAAAGTCACCAAGTACATTTACTCAAAAGCAGCATACCTACTATAATTTATGTTGTGTAATACTCCTCCACATTCTACTCTGCTGCATGTATAGTTACTACTTTACAGATTAACCCCTTGGGGGATCTAAGTGTGTTAGTGCTCTGAGAATATTATGAAAAAAAGAAAACTAAAAACATTCCAAATATATCACATTAACTTCAGGCATAAATAAGCTGCAGAGAATGCAGAGGAAATAAGTGGCGGAGGACTGTTTTACGGCAGAACACACTCAGAACTGAGAACAGCTTAATTGTTAGCTGTCCACATTCATTTAAAGAAAAATCCAAAAGTGCCTATTGTTTGTGTGTTCAATCTTTCACCAATTGTGTTCATTGTTCTTATAACTTAAGAGATAGGACATGTTTACTGATTAAACGAACAATATGTAATACACTCACTGGCCACTATATTAGGAACACCTGTATAATCTAATGCAATCCAATTCATCAGCTCTGCCATGAATTCTACTTTTACAAGGTCATAATTTCTCATTCATCCATCCATCCATTATCTCACCCTGGTTTCCTGTTAAGGGTGGCTGGGTACACTCTATCACAGGGCTGACATTTAGAGACAGACAAACATTCACACTCACATACACACCTATGGACAATTTGGAGTCTCCAATTAACAACCTGCAACAGTTTAATTAACATGCATGTCTTTGAACTGTGAGAGAAAGCTGGATTCCCCGGAGAAAACCCAGTAACATTTATACATCACAGGTTGCCAGACATGAAACAGCTTAGAGCCCAGACGGGGTTTAAGATGGATGCTGAGTTGGCAAATCTTCTTCTGAACAGGTTAGCATCTGAGCTTCAGCTAAGGTTATCTAACTTTAACTTATCACGTTTACTAGTAGGGATGATTATTTTAATTAATTAAAAAGTACTGGCAGGTGTATGTTTGTTTTCAGGAAAACAGGCTTAACTTTGGTGCTTTCATGCCAGCCATGAATCAAGCGAACACTGACAGAATAATATAACATCCACATGAGCTGGTTTATAATTTGAAAAAAACAGAAACACATCAAATGTATATGATAGCTGAGAAACTTAACATACAGTGTAGGACTTGTCATGGTGAAACTTTAATATTTTGCTTGTCTCGTGTATGTTCAGAGTCCTCTCCCTGGCAACTCATGTGACTTTCAAGTTTGGGGAGGAGTGGGTATGGGAGGCAACTCACCCTTTTCATTTTGGACTGCATTAAAATTCTTGGTGTCAGTGCTACATATTGTTCCTTTAAATTACTAAGCAGTATAATAATTACATAGTTAACGTTTGCTCCACATTAACCAATTACAACATTCAAGAAAGACCTACATATTAATGAATAAATAATAATGATCTGATAATATAGCAATATAACACTGACAAGTAAAATGACTTTGCATTGTATGAGAGTGCTACTTCAAGATGTTACCTGCTATAATTGATCAATTATATAGTATGGTATTGCTACTTTTACTTAAATTAATGATTTAAATTTTTTACCCACCAAGTTATCTTAGACAACTGTATTTTTTATTTTAAAAAGCAGACAAAAGATGTTATGCTATAGTATATTTACCTTTTCTGCTTCCTGGACCTCACAGATCTGCTCTCCAGTCGCTGGGTTGTAGACAGGGAACACCTTCCCACTAACAGAGTCCTGCCACTCATTGTTGATGAAAATCTGCAAAAGAAAATTAGTATATTAGTATATTTAGTATATATAAATTAAATTCACACATGGGTTATTAAGACCTCTTACTCAACCCTATTCAAAACTAGCGTGATATGACAAAGGCACAATGTGCAAATATACTGAGTTTGAGTGGGAGATACAGCAATAACTACCATTTGTATTTTTAAATATTTATGTTACGTCAAGTCATCATTTCATGACACCATGTTGGCTGCAGTAAGATGCCTGTAGTTGAGACTTGAAAGACTAACGGCTCTCAGGCGGCAGTCCCAGCACTTCCAGGCTCTTGTGTAAGGGATATGGGAGAATCTCTGGAAATCTGGACAGAGATTCCTGTCTGTCCAGCATTGCTCTCTGGGGAGTGCTCCACCATCCAGACAAAGGGGAGAGAGTAGGTGTGGAGGGGGGCCAGATAAATCCCTATCAGACACCAGACCCCCACTCACCCTCAAGCACACAGACACACATTTCACAACATCACTGCTCGTTTACGAGATCATAAAACACGTGCTGTGCTTAGTTTCTGTGATGCGTTAAAGCAAGTCTTCCATTAAACAAAAGCCCTGTGATTCCGAACAGGACAAATTCAACATCTATTAAGAGCGAAACAAAATTAAATGTTTACTCAAACACAAAACTGGATTATGTCACCGGAATACAAGCAAATCTTTCATAAGCTGATGGAAAGAGGTGTGATGTGAAATTGCAAATATATGTTACACAAGTTAAGTTAGATAAAAAAAGCCTCTTCCTTGCTGGCATGTTTAGATCCATTAGGCAGACTACTCACACACTGTTTCTAATGGCTGTCAGTCTGTCTGATAGATAGAGTGCAAGGAGAACATCTGCTGGCACAAATCCCTCTGTGTATACATATGCTCTTGCCGTCCTTCTACTTTAGAGGAGTTCAGATGCACTGAGAGCAAACCTGAGAGCAGGGTTCAAGTATCCCACTGGCCTAAGCCTCCCTAAACTCTCCAACATATTTACCTCCATAAACGCTTGGCTTTAAGTACTATTTAACTGGCCGTAAACTGTTAGCCGTGTTTACATTCAGGCTGGTATAAAATGCCAGGGAGTCTGAAAAGCATTGCACTCGCAGCAAACACTTTATTCTGCCTGCCTCCTCCTCTTTATTCCCACAGCTCACAAGCTCATAATGTGGACGTCTGCATATGAATAACTCACATGCAGACATTTAAGGTGCTCAGTATCTGTGTGTACCATCCCACAGACCCATACGTTAACAGACTCATTCCTCTACGGTTCCTTTGTACTGGTCACCCCCAAACCATCCCCCACACACCTAAGCACATACACACACACACATAGAGACAGACAGAGGCCAGAGTGGCTTCTCTCTCTACCAGCCTGGTATTCTCAGGCGCCTTCCATCAGAGGCCACCTTTAATCTGCTGCTCATTAAGAGCACTTCATAAAATTGTCAGTAACGATAAGGCGCAGAGGGCCAGCTACAAAAACAGAAAGTCCTGTAGAGCACTGAATTAGCTTTTAAATTTATAGGGGCCACTGAAGTGGGGCGTCCTAAATCAGAGGAGCCCCCTGACAGCCTCAACAGTCCGAGCAAGAATGCAGACCTGGGGTAGCTTTATGCATGGCGTAACCCCTCTCATAAGACGCTGCTAAAGGAGAACGGATGAAGCACAAGAACAGTGGAGCAGGCCGCCACCTAAATCACAGCCAGAAAAGGACAACTGTCAGCCGCCGTTTGGCTCGGCCCTCTCTCTGGGCTCGGACTGGTGTTAGACTTTTGTCTCGTTCCATTGAGAGACTTGATTAAGATGACAGGCCCAAGTTGTAAATCAACTCTCAAGGTTTCTTAAAATTGCTTTTAGGATCATTTGGATGAGGGGCAAAGAACACAAGAAAGAAAAGACAAGTGCAAGAGTGCACATTTTCAAATGACAAATGGTGTTTTCTTTCCCATTCCCTGTGGGGCTGATGATGTTTCATGGTTTCATGTTTATAAAAATCTATGCTGCCAGGGGAGTATTTAGAGT
This sequence comes from Sandelia bainsii, assembly GCA_032362345.1. Taxonomy (NCBI): domain Eukaryota; kingdom Metazoa; phylum Chordata; class Actinopteri; order Anabantiformes; family Anabantidae; genus Sandelia; species Sandelia bainsii. Next base: position 7,545,312 of record JAUMHL010000018.1, read on the forward strand.
CAACCTAGTGTCCAGAGACTTCAGAGATGATGACATCTTCAAAATAAAAAATATTCTGCTCTAGCAATGTCATTTAGCATACAATAGTTTTAAAGTTTTAACATGTTGTGCTGTTGCATTAATTAAAAAAAAAAGCACTGTGATATTGATGCCTGACACATAAGATAATTTTCTGCATGTACCACAGGGCAGCTGCACACATTTGGAAACTTCTCTGCAAAAGTTAAATGGTTTTGGTACTCAAAGCGCTTTTACAATCACATCACAGATTTCTTAGTTCACTTATTTTAACCTAATGTTTCAAATCAGGTAAAGATTTGTGCCTGTTTGCTAATTTGACCATTTAGATTCCTTAACCAACAGCATCCATTACAACATATTTTACATACATTCATCTACAGTTTATACTAAAAATTACTGCTTCTCCTTGCACCTAGTAAAATGTAATGTCCTACATTTTTCATGTTAACAAAACATGTGTGATTTTTTTGTGATAATTCAAGTGTAATGGGAAGCAAGAAACGCCAAAATACTTTCTGCTGCCAACAAACATCTGTTTGGCTCTTTGCTTCTTCTCACAGCTCAGATGCTAATGGCTGAATGAATATGTAATGCTACTCAGGCTGTTTTTTTTTCTAAAGCATGGGGGATGAGGGGGAGGGGGAGGATGAGAGGTGGAGTGGGTTTGTGTGGAGGGGGGGTTTATGAGTGTGTGTGAGGGTTTATATATACATGTGTGTGTTTATACACAACACGCCAAGATTCCACAGCCAGACGAATCCTACCCGGGCACCTGCAATGCTTGTCTGCGCAGGAAATTTCATATCCTCCCCTATCACAGGACCTCTATTTCCTTTCTATTGCTGGATGGGTTTCAAAAGTCTTATAATTACTACTGTTACAAGTGAGCGGAGAGCATGTGAAAGTGGAGACCAGCTGGTGTTTTTTCTCCTGCTCTTCTCCACATGTCTCACATCATGGTGTCTTCATGTTTTTCATTCACACACCCACATACAATGCCACCCTGCGCTCCTGGGTTTGGCGAGGGCGACCTCGCTGTCACTGACTGGCAAACGTCTTTGTCTCGTCTGTGTGTGTGGGCAAGTGGTTAAAGTTGATCATACTGACTCAGAAGTTATGTGGGAAACCCTAATGTGACATAAGGATGCAATTACAAACAACTTCTTCATCACTTTTTCAGCTGATTCACTTATTTATTACACTTCTACTGGTAGCCAGAAACCACAGCAGTCTGTGAACGTCATTGGAGAACTAGAAAGTTTAGATTAAAACCTTTTGTGGTGCTAATTTCTTAATACTGTTTTTAAAACCCCCTAATGGATAATAACGTTCACTTTTTACAGCTGAAAACGACTGTTTGACAAAGTTTCTGTGCAGATTTGTATCCAATAAACACATTTTAAGACAGTGGTTATTTAAATCAGTCATTTATCCAATCAGCCACCAAGAATCCCAAAACTTAGCGTCCAGTTTCAAATATATCATCAGCAAAATGCCAGAAAATGCATCACTTAACAATCAGACTTAATCTACTATACAATAAACAATATACAGTAACATAACCCTTTTTACACAGATATATCAATGTAATGCACTCTAGTACGACTCCACCACCCACTATAAGCTCAATAATAAACATGCAGCAGAATTATCACCTTTCTGACAGTTTCAACAAAAACTGAGTTCATGGCAGAGCTGCTGTATTGCATTGCATTAGATTGTACAGGTGTACCTAATAAACTGGTGAGTGAGTGTAATTCATTATAATATTTACTTCACAAAATATATTTATTAGAGGCTACAGTACATGCAGTTTAATTTCCATATATTAAGGATAAAACAGACCTCTCCTCTCACTGCTGGTGTTATTTTTCTTTTGAACACTTGAGGTTTCCTGTGTATTTCACCTTTTTTTTAAAAATCCTAGATCAAGGAGACATTTTTTGCAGTTTCACTCATGGGATCAGTGGACAAAGAGGAAGTAATTTTTAAAGAAATGCAATGCTTTACCACAGACAAATAAATGTCAAGAAAAGCACTTCTGTCTCTTCGTGCTACTGGAGAAAAAAAAACCCTATTCCAACAGATTTATGAAGCCAAGTGTTTTTCATAATGACACCATAAGGATTTACACATTCCTTGTCAAGAGGGCTGCAGACTGAAGGTAGGGGAAGTTAACAGGGTAACCTCGCTGTCACTGCTCTTCCTTAAACAGTGATTAAGAGACAGGGGACATGATGTTGACGTGTCTGCTAAGATGATAATTTACACTTGCTGCACAAGTAGGCATTTCACACCAATGGACATATTAATGGCAGTGCACACTTAGCCTGTCACAATCAAAGAGATGTGCTTTAGAGCGAATGTGGCCGTGTGTGCGCGAACAGGGAGATTGTGTAAGCAAATCCATTGAAAGGGGAGGGGATTCTCGCTGTGCTCGTTGTGATAAATCATTTAGTTGCACAGTATCCCCTAACTTTGGCTGTGTTTGATCTTGATCACAGTAAGATGGTGGTTTTGAAGTGAAAAACTCCAGAACTGCAGGTCAGGCTCTGGCGAGGCAGGGCCACTAACCCACACAGTGAGAGAGGGTCATAATTTACACCCCGGTGGACAGCACCTAGCATCGGGGAGCCCCAAGTCTCCATCTGTACTATCTCAATCAGTGACAGATTGATGGAGCCAAACTGAGTGGATGTCTCTGCATAGACTGCTTTACAAATACATGAGTCTCCAGTAGACAGGTTCTGCACAGGTTCCTATGGAGAAAGTGCACTAATGCCACCATGAGCAAAGCAACAAAGAAAATTTATAACACTTGATTAGATTACGAGATCTGTAACTGGATCTAGTCCCTGAATCTGGTCCTTGTTAGTTCTTTATATTTGCTGCACTATTTTATTTGTTATTACCCTATTAGGATCACACTAAAACCAAACTGGACACCTTTTTAACATGCAGATTTAGTGCAGGCTAACTGCACTTTTTGCTGAAACTTAACAGCATCTTTTGTGGATATTTCTGGATACTTTACAGACTGTGTACTCACACTTTATAGACTCTTCTTTTAAAGCAAAGCAGCATGCTTTTAGTTCCATTCTTGTTAAATTTGTCCCACTGAGTGTCTGGTTTAACAACTCATTATCACTATACCGTGTGAAAAACCACAAATGCCAAAAGTATCACCCGCTGAAAAGAGCAGGAAAGGTTTCTACGTAAATATCCATACAACACAGTCTCTCTTCTCCACTTCTGCCACAAGTGAAAAACATCAATAAATAGCTATCATGTCTCCCTTATTTATGACTTCCTCCATGGTCCTGTCAACCTTTAAACTGTTTCTGTCTTGTTACCCAGCTGTTGGAAAAATGTGGGGGTAGGAGACAGGAAGAAAGTTTTCCTCCTGATGGCTTTAGCTACAAGAAAAAATGTGCATAAAAACTACTAATTCTGTGTCTGACAGTCTTAATAAACTATTAATAAGACTCTAATTATGCACACAAGAAGGAAGATAGCTTTACTGGCAAGCAGTTAATGACTCTGTGAACAGGACAAGGGGCAAACCTGCACTCCAACAGCCCTTTTTTTTTATCACATACTCCTCTGTTATAGAAGCAAACCTGTTAACAATTCTATATATGACATATATCTGTTTTTCCAGCATTGTTCAGGTGTAATCTTTGCATTGAAAAACAAAGAAATGTCATGGTTTGACAAGATTTTTGATATTTACATAACATGTAAAAGTTTATATACAGGTATAAAAGCAACATCTGAGGACAGCCTGCAGCTCCATCCACACACCCTAAAGGAGAGTGAGCTTGCAGTGTTGGCTGTTCCCTTGCAGCCAGTGGGGTGGAGAACAGGAACAGGGTGTGAGGAGAGCCCACGCCAGGGGTGCCCATAAATCAGGGCCCTTCTGCCCCCTGTGTCCACCAAACCATCAGGGACTGGATGATCCAAATTCCTGGGGGTTAATTCACCAAGTCACTCCCTAAATTTCCTCCTGTACACCGTTGTGTGCACCCCTTTATCTAACACTCTGCACTTTGAGGGAACAGAAAGCTTACAACACGAGTCCATGCAACATGAACAGTGCAGCAGCACCGTGCCCTTTGCACTCAAAACTCTGAGGTGTGCGTTAGCACAGCGCAATTACAGCACTGAATGATGCTATCATTAGTACGTGCCCTTTAATCCACAACCATAAAAACACTTTTCTGCAGCTAAAAGACTCTGTCAACAAAACTGCAGCAGGCTACATCCAAATCGATGATGAGACCTCGTAAAGTAAAGTAAAATCATCATATCCAAGAATAAAGGATTTGAAGATAGATGTAAATTATTTCAGTGCGTACATGATATGAAAAAAGACTTGCAGGCACATTAGGAAACAGAAACAAAACCACATGAAGGCTTGAAATTTTTAATAATAAATAAGATTATGAGATTGGCTAATTAATTATTGGTTCAATTATCACACTGCATGTTAACTATTTATTTCCCCCTGCAGACAAATTGCTGAAGCACTTCACTATAAATTACAGGGGCTACATACAGCATTAGATGGTTTAATTAAAATCTCTCTGAAAACATTTTTCAAAGTCATATCTGCAACATGATTTGTTTCATGACTAAAATAAAGTTCTTTGTATGACTTATCCTCCCTTGTCCAGCTGTTTCTGCATCCCCCTTTTTCCCACCCACACACTGATGGTGGAGCGCTCCAAAAACTACTCTGATAGCACATTTTTTCTTTGACAAAATTCTAAACAATTTATTCACCAAAACAACATTGTGTTTGTTATACAATGATGACACAATGGCTGATTCAAATTACTGGCAACAGACAAACCTGAGTGTGTCACACTTTCTCTAAAGATCACTGATGTCAGAAAAATACTACAAGATCAGGGAGAAGTGAAAGAAGTGAATTAGACTGATGTCTAATATGGCTGTAAGCAATTTTAGTTACATTAATTTAAGGACTTTACAGCCCACTGAGTACCACGAAAAACTAGAGGAGTGACACATTATAATCACTATTGAAACATTAAAATAAAGAAAATAGATTTGGCTCCAATCTTGTAATATTTAAATACCAAATAATAAAGTATCCACTTAATTAGGCCACTTTCTTCATATCCCTTTATTAGACGGCTTCAGTTAAAAAATACATTTATCAGTTGGATTCTCCTGCAGACACCTGGACTGATGTTGGCCTGAATAAAACAGCACTTCATGAGCAATGTGAAATAAAAAAATAAAAAAATAAAATAAATTAAAAAAAATAGTTCCTTTTTTCTTCGTGATATACACTTTACACGCTTACGTTTATTACTTACACACACTCAACATGTGGCACGCCCTATAGTGTTGGAGTCTACTTTAAAAAAGGCTAATTTGTGCATGTAGTTTGTGCAAACATGCACACAAACATCAGCATTTATCATAATCACAGGTTTATGAAATGTGAGAAACACTCATGTTTTAAGCTTTAAATCGATCGAGTGATGTGATGAATGCATAAAATCCAATAGTTTTAAAATATATTTTCTATATATATGCTTGGTTAAAAATATTCTTCCCGGTAGTTATTGATAGCTGTTATCACTTATTGATCTACGCTGAGCACGTGGACGCAGAAAAAAAAAACTCCCCGGGACTTTAAAACGCGCAATCACCAGCTTATCGGCTCTGTGCTGAAAGTTAGAAAGTTTTGTTCAGAGTTTATCGGCTCATGTCCTGTACGAGCTTACACGCCTCATATTGAAACTTCAGCTGCTGGCACGCAAAAGAAAAAAAGTTTTGCTCCGACAGATTTCTAAGTTTTGGTTTTACAGACATTTATGAACAGAAGCCGAGTCGTTACGCGCAAAGTAAAGAGTAGTCGTTCGGCAGAGGGGTGAGGAGAGTAACAGACCTTAGTGTACTTGATCTCCGGGTTGGGCACCGGTGAGGGCATCAGCTGGAGGGATGCCATGAGAGCAGCGGGGTCGCTCTTCACCTCTCCGGGGATCTCGATCTTACTGGAAGTCATCACGACCGTCTCTCCGCTGGTCTGCCTGCTGCGCTTCTGTGGATTTTTTCAACAGATTTCTGATTAGGACTTTGGGTTCCTTCCTGGGTTTATAGCCAGGTGTCAGCCGCGGTTGATTTTCATTGGGCAAAGAAAAGGGCTGTCCTTTTGAAAATTAAATTCGCGCATTTACATAAACGACCTCAGCCAAGCGTGTTAAGGAGGAGAAACACGTCCACCCCACCCACCTCACACTCCCGGTGCACGCAGTTTCCACCGCTTTCACGGCACCAACAGCTGACGGTTTTCTACAGTAACTTACAGTTTGGTAAAGACTCAGAAGATTATCAAAACACGGTGGATTGAATCACCAAAAAAGTTTCTTCACTGTGTAAATCCAACGACTATTATGTGAACCCAATAATAACTGATTTATAATAATTCAGCGTACATTTGACTTCCCATTTTCCCCATTTGGTTGTAGATTTACATTGGACTTATTTAGCAAAAGTGTTTACCCAGAAAGTACATAAAGCCTGAGTGTTTACTTGACTAAACAATCACACCACATGGTCCATTTAGTAACTTCTGGAGCTTACAGCATGACCTTCCTCCGCAGATGGAAGTTGCTTTTTGTAAATACATGATAACTATAAGAGATGCAGCCCAGGAGTTTAGATTAAAAACAGTTCTTTACATATGGGGACAGCAGTTACACAACCAACCTCCCCAAAAACCACACGTAGACCAACAGCGTATAGATTCACATTCCTGCACCATCATTAAACATTTCAAAGGTGTCAAACTACTTTCCTTGGCTCACTATCACCCTGCCTTTATTTGCCTAACACAACCTCGCCACGGTCTAAGATGTTATGTAAATGTGCACTACAGGGATTGCTGCTACTTGCTGGGGTGTTGTTGGCAGAGATTTGTCCTACAGGTGATAATTCCTTCCAGCGCCTCCTTCAAAACTCCCAATAAACATCCACCAATTAGCCTTGAGCGAGCCTGTCTCAGAAAACTATAGGGGAATTAAAGCAAATCCACGCATGTATTGACACATGCGCAACAAATGCATACGGTTACACATGCATGAAACCCCTCAGGTAGCAGTTAAAGGGTAATTCAGAAGTTTATTTGTGGTTACAAACTGGTCAGAAATCGAAAGAAATAGACGATGATGCAGGTAGGTGTGTATTCTGTGGTCAGTGGAGGAAGCTCAGGCTTTATGATTCCCTCAAAGAGCATTTGCCTTTAAAATTTAGATTTCATAATCTGAGCCTCTTGACAGGACAAAGGAGTGTGGAGACAGATGTAGGCCCATAATTTGCAAATCCCCGAAGGGATGCTTCTTCTCCATCAGCACATCAGCCTTTTTTCACAGCATGGGCGACACTCTCCAAGTGTCTGTTTCACATCAAAGCGGACGTGCTTGAAACTGTGACATTGATTAATGCATTCAAAACATCCCATCCTCAGCCTGTCGCCTCACCTTTTCACAAAGCACAGTGAACGGAAGATAAGACATACCGGGGTAGACGGTGTGACAAACTTCAGCAGGCGTTTCAAATGTATTCATGGAGCTCCCTCTGTTGGATGAACTGGACCTCGGACACTGCAGGCTCACACGTACCAGCTCCGGTCTTGACCACTTTCCCCAACAGCGGTTTAATAAAATAAATAGGGTGATAATGGCCACATGAAACTATTTAAAAACCTGCAAACGTGACTGATAAGATGAGAGGAAGACGTTTTTTTTCTGGACACACTGGTGTCTGCAGCATGAGGAAAAAGGTGAGTGACAAACTTTCTAACAGACAAATAGAAAAGTAAGATTTTCCCCGATAAGAGTTAAAATAATAACAAGAAAGCAAATGAGGAGTAATGGACGCATGTTAAGATACTGTGCTGTGATTAATGTTTGTTGCTGCAGTTTTTTAAAATCAATAATAAGGTTCAGAATAACAGATAAACCTGCACAGATAGAAGATAATCTGTGATCAATGGGGCCTACAGCTCGTTTCATTCATATCTTTTCATGGTGTTTAGTATAGTCGGTGTACAGTCTTAAAAAAGCGCTTTATAATGTCATTCTGCTCAGATTATGGCCTCATTTATCAAATAAAATGTATTTATTATGATGTTTTTCTGCAGTATATAATGAATTCTATCGAAATTACTAAATAATTTATAGCGTATTTAGGCCTACAGGCAATATTTATACAAGCGATTTGTTTCTCTTTTCCTTTTTATTATTATGTAAAAATATTGTGTCAATTTGCTTACACATTATAATTTACCTTCACGTTGGACTAGTACTTTTCTACTTTGTCTTTTGTAGCCTACTTTTTCTGGGGCGACAGATTTTAAATGCCAAAATTGGACTGAAAAATAAAACAGATAAAACTACTTTTGCAAGTGAATGTATAATGAATAAATGAATGTGAACACCATAACTGAAATCAGTTGTCTGTTAAATATAGTACCATCCAAATGGAGTGATGAAAATGATTTTATTTTTATAGCTAAATACCTAAAAAAGAACCTTAAAATAGGCTAAATAAATATATGTTTTTAAATATTTGCATTAGCAAATGTAGAATAGGCCCTATCATCGTCTAGAATCGTCTATATCATCCAAAACCTGCGTAAAATTCATTTAGATTTTCATTGATTCAGTTCTCAATTAAAATAAACTTTAATTGTTCTATTGTCGCTGCTGCTACAGACAGAATTTAATTAACAAACACATAGAAATAACATTTGTTGATCGTTAAAGTGAAAGCTGGTTTGTTGTTGTGAAGGTTTTGTTGGTGATTATTTTAATCAGGCATCTGAGTCTTTCAAGCCATGAAAACTAAGAATTTATTTTCTTTTTAATCCACATTTCATATGAGACCTGAGTGTCTCATGGCTCAGAGTTTAATGAAATACTCAGATATCGTATATAAACTCATATGTAGTAAAAAACATCTAATCTTATCGTATCTTATGTTTTCTGTCATTTTAAAATTCTTTCCACCTGCAGCCAAATATATGTAAATGATGTATCTCAAAGACAATCAACAACTGTTAGGTGTGGATGGTGAAATAATCCGGAGTCCTTATTTGTAATTTAAAAAAGAAAGTAGACCCCTTGTGGTTATGAAGGGAAATAGATGCAGAAAGCTTAACGAGACTGTCGAGGGCTGCACTGTCCGAGCGCACCGAGTGGGAGGCGGCAACCTGCGCTGACAATTACGCAGAGACTCCCCACACTTATTAGTTGTTTGTTCTGGTCGGAGGAAGACATCAAGGAACAGCAGAAAAAAATGGAAAACGAGTTCAAGAGGAAGATAAAGGAGAGATTTGGCCTGAGGCGGGACATCTTTAAGGAGTTCCTGGCGGAATTTCTGGGGATATTTGTCCTGATAGTAAGTACCTCCCTCTGCACCTGTCACCCAGCTTAAACAGACGCTTTAAAGCTGCGAACCAGTATGCTAATAAGGTGTCAAACCGGGACTCCAGGGACTGCTGTCTCTCATATGTCTCTATTAAGAGGCTGTATATCAAGGCAATAATAACACTTTCTCTTTGATGTGCTCAGCTGTTTTTGCTCTAGACAGAGTGTTTATAGAAATCATAACAAGATGTGACTGTTGTGGGGCTGTTATTGATCCTCACGTCTCAGCATAAATTGTACTGTAACACAAAACTGTAAGTATTCTAAATACAATAAGTAATTGTTGCCCCTATAGTATCAGGCTATGAAAGAAAACACGGGATTAAATTAAGTAGAAAATTATTTTAAAAGCTCACTTTTCAGAGTAGTATCCCTGTTTTTCGTTCTTGTTGTTTCTCTGGTTTTCAAGTGTGCACTGTCCTTGTCTCCACCTGTCAACTCTCTGGGCCCATTTTCATGCCTGCGATGCCACATTAGAGAGCAGTGATGCAGCTTCCACAACAACCCTTTTAATATTTTGTATAACTGACCTGGTCTCAACACTTTTTCCCTCTAACCTGCTTTTTACCTAATTGGTGGATTCATTATTTTTTCAGAATCTCTAAGCTGGACAAATTGTCTGTGGCAGTTGAAGGCTGTTGGTGGACAAGGGGGCTAGTGTTAATAGACTGTATAATTGGAATAATTAAAAACAATTAGTCTTTCTTCTTCCACCCTTTGTGTTTTTGTTCGTGTCTGTGTCCCAGCTTTTTGGATGTGGTTCGGTGGCCCAGAAGGTGCTCAGTAAAGGGGAACAAGGGGAGCATCTGACGATCCACATCGGTTTCACTCTGGGAGTCATGATGGCCGTCTACATGGCGGGGGGAGTGTCAGGTAAAAGTCGCTCACACTTCACGTGAACGCAGCTCACAGTCATTACAATACTCAATCACCCAGTTCTGAATCGATCCTGGAAGGAGAGCTTACATGTATTCATTCATTATGGTTTAACCTGCTATTTTCTTGGTAAATATCTCAGAAAATGGTTCCTAAAGCCTGATATGTTGTGTTTAAACCCCTAAAGATGTTCAGTTTAGAGTCATATGAAACACAGAAAAACTCTACAAGCAAACATGTTGCCAATTATGCCATTTAACACTCAAGGGTCCTACATATAAAACCCAGTAACAAAAGTCATCAGTCGGTGTTTGTCTGTGGTGGAGATATGATCTTTGGTTGTGGATGTTTCAGCCTCTCTTTGGCCCCTCAGTACTACAGTTCCCTCAGGTTTCTTTGTGTCTCCATCTTCTATGTATTTACATGAAAAACATCAGCAAAAACTCTGCACAAAAGAAAATAAGAAAACATTAGTTTTCCAATCGAGACAGACTTTGGACTTCTGATATGAGCTTCCAATGTTGCACAATGGAAAGCATTCAACATAACGTAACCTTTTTGTGGCCTAGAAGGCAAGAATAACTGATGCTAATGGGAAATGTGGCTTGTATCATGGATTAAACTGCTAAAGTGCTATTGCTTAATTATCTTCTCTAATGGGCAGATTTTCAGTGTAAGAGTGGTGTAAGTGAGGTTGAAGGATGGAGATATTGTGTCCTGATGTCTAAATGGAACTATATCGGGTACATTCCTCGAGGATTACAGCAAGAAGAGCTGTGTGTGGTTTGCCAGCAATGATAAGGATAGGAGGGGACCGTTGTTAAATGTCACAGTGCTTCCTGAGCCAAACTGGTGAGTGTCCATTAAACAGCAATTAATGGATTCAGTATGCCAAGGGTTATATTGTGCGGGATCCAAGAGGTGTAGTATACTTACATCACTCTTGTGAGGAAAAAAAACATTGTCAAAAGTGGAAAGAAGAGGTTACAGAAATGTTGTGGTGTCTAATGACATAATAAGTTCTGAAAGTAAGAGTTTGACAGCTAGCCTGGTTCTATCTACAGGTAACGAACTCCACCTACCAGCTCCTCCAACACTCACAAACAGGTTAGATCTTGTTACAAAAGCCATCCATCCATCCATTTTCTTAACCGCTTGTCCTCGTAAGGGTCACGGGGGGGTGCTGGAGCCTATCCCAGCTGTCATCGGGCGAGATGTTACAAAAGCCAAAGAATAAAAACTACAGTTTGCTGTATCAGAGTATTTCTTGGATTGAATTTGAGCAGTTGCCAGGCCACTACCGGACTTCAATCACACACCCCTCTTTAAAATCACAACCTGTTGACAAAACAAACAAGATATAACACACCACTTAGTGAGATTTATAGGTACTATTACGTTGATTTTATTACCTCTAGAGAGGGTCAGGCTAATTGTTCAAGTCTTCATGCTAAACTAAGCTAACCAGCTGCTGGCTGTAACAGAGAGGCATGAGAGTGGTGTTGATCTACTCATCTAAGAAAGAAACTGAATGTGTGTACTTCCCATCACCACACGAACCCATCTGATGTATTTCTAAGCAAGTAATCTCATGTTGCCGAACTAATACTGTTTGTTTATACAATACGAAAAGATAAAAGTATTCAGTAAGTTTCACAGAAAATAGAAAGTGGCACACAGAGAAACAAACTTTCCATCTTTTATGGTTGTAGTGATCATTCTGACTCATTAGTTGTGCTACACGTTTAATGAAAGCAATTGTAAAGCTTCAGAGGAATAGCAGAAAAGCCCGAGGACAGCGAGGTTAATATATGGAGAGCTTTTGCTGCATGACTGCGCCATTCAGCCCTGGGGTCCACAGCTCAGTGGGAAGCTTCTGTCCGACGACATCTCTGAAGATGATCATAGGTATTGGACTAATGAGCTTTACTGGGGCATGGGTCTCTGGAGAGGAGGGGGGTCAGGTGTGACAAGCCTGGCTCTGTGGGCTTCCCTGGCAGGGCGGCCCCATAGGAGAAGAAAACACAATTGTTTTCACTTTGTAGTCTCAGATTTTAGATGACAGTGTACCATAAGTGTGACACATCATGGTCACTCTAATGACCTGCAGTCTACGTGTGCCTTAAGCAGATTCAGGCAGATTATGTCAGATGCAATTCAGACAGGCAGGTCTGGCTGGTTGTCGTGGTCAGTGTTTATGAACAGGACAGGGAGATTAACAATGAGCACATGGCTGATACCCCCAGTGGTGTTACCACAGTGAGGTCAAAACCAAGATCCCCAAGTGTTAAAGAAATGACCCCACACTGCCATCACTGCCCAGTAACAATTGACTGGAATGTGTTCAAACACATCTCTTTAGGACAATGTGGAATATACGAAAACAGCCCGATTCTCAAGTCCCACAAACCCAGTGCCCTTTGTTTGAAAATATCCTGACAGTTTTGAATGAGTGAGTAGAAGAGGGTTTGAACACGAGTGCTAAATAATCAGCCAGTTACTGACTGTGTCCATCCAGATGAACTCAGTGTTCCTCATCTCAACACACGATACTTTTAAGTCGTCCTTTTTAGATTGATCACGTATGTTTGACATTTGATTTGGAGCTGAAATCAGGAAATTAGTTAAATAACAAATTAGTCTATGGAAAGGAAAATAATCAGCAACTATGTTGATAATCAATTGTAAAGGGGAACTCCATCGAAAATATACACAAAATAACACATTCATATTTCCAACCATACTGTCTGTGGTCAAGTTGTATTGTGGATAAAGCCCCAGAGTTTGACCAGGAAGAAGAATGTGGGTAAGAAAAGGAAAGATGATATCTGTAATTTGTTCTAATTCATCATAAGTTTAACAGTGCAACAGCTGAGTGCAAAGCTAAATCACTGCAATCACTGCTTTAAGTGATTTGTTTCCAGGGATTTGATGCATTTTGTTATCTGATGTGAAAATACAGCTTTGGGTTTTAGACCGTTGTTTTGTTTTAGGAACTTGTGGTATTTTTCAACATTTTCTTCTCATTTAAAGATTAAAATATTGATATCTGGTGATTAATTGAACAAAAGTCTTCAGTTGCAGCCTAATATGATTTTAGTTGGTATTTCTCATTTCCACTTGTTGTTGTTCTATCTTTCTCCAGGAGCCCATGTGAACCCTGCAGTCTCTCTGGCCATGGTGATCCTGGGAAAACTTCCTCTAAAGAAGTTTCCTGTGTATGTGTTGGCACAATTTCTGGGGGCTTTTGCTGGATCCTGTGCTGTCTTTGGGTTTTATTATGGTGGGTGTAAACATGAACATGTTATCCCTACTTGCTACTACAACTGAGTCAGAAAGCAGGGTTACTTCAAATTAGGTTGTCAAGCTAACTTTGTAATTCTGATTCATGAGACAGCTCGCTGTATTTGAGAAACAAAATGGAACCAATTATATTCTGCAATGTGTTTTCCCTGTTATATGTGGATACTGTTTTTATGTATGTGTTGTTAGTAAAAGAACACAAGCAATTAGCAGTTCCACTTGCCCTTATTTACTGTCTTTTGTTTTTCATAGATGCTTTGATGGAGTATACCAAGGGAGAATTTGCTGTTACTGGTGCAAATGCAACAGCCAACATATTTGCATCTTATCCTGCAAAACATCTTTCGGTCCTGAATGGGTTTCTTGATCAGGTGGGGCTTAAAACTAACTTTAAATTTCTCCTGAAAATATACTATTATATACACATATAGGTAAAGTATCATGTAGAAATCCAGCTACATCCTCATGAAAAATCATACATCATACAGTTTTTTTAAGCTGCCAGATAATGTGAAAGTAGAATGTGCTTCTCAGTCTTTTATCAACTGTTATCTTTAGAGGGGCTCTCATGTCTTTTTTTTTGTATGGAAGATGGCAGATGGAAGCCACTGGCACATACAGAGATGCATGTGAGATGTGAGGATGCATTTAGTGCAGTCATGGGCATTAATATAAACAGACATGGACATGTGAGTTGTTTGCTGATGTATGAGCAGCTAGAACATGCACAAGATGTTAGTTTGTGTATTTCTCAAGGCAGTTAGAACATTAAAGGACTATTTGTTATTTTTTGTCATATAAAACTGAGGCTCAGATTCATGGAAGTTTGTGTTTCTGATGAAAATGTTTGTGTTTCTTAACTGATTAACTGAATTTCAAAATATAGTCATGGGATTTCTAGTGTTTACAAGTATAATAAAAAAGCTACACCATCAAAAATCGTAATAATTAGTTTTCAATTGTTATTTATATTTTTTCACGTCACATGTAAATTAATTTGAGATTAATAGTGATGAGCATCTAAATCATAAACTGTGCACCTTTAAGCAGTCAAATCTGAATTCGCAAAATAAAAAAAACATTTTTAAATATGTTATGTAAAATTTTTGTGTATGTTATGTATTTTTGTAAAATTAATAATCTCACTTAGGAGTGTTTTTCAATGTACAGCCATATGGGGCTACACAGTAATGCTGATGTTGCTAACTGATGTTGTGCTAATTGCCTGGTGCTTTTGTTTTCAAGGTAATTGCAACTGCCATTCTGATCCTTTGCATCCTAGCCATCACTGACAGGAGGAATATTGGTGCTCCAAAAGGCATGGAGCCTCTGTGTATTGGCTTGATCATCATGGCCATCGGCGTGTCCATGGGTCTAAACTGTGGCTACCCAATCAACCCGGCACGAGACCTCGGACCCCGGTTGTTCACAGCTGTGGCTGGTTGGGGTATGGACGTATTCAGGTAAGGAACAAAAAGGTGCCTGTCATCATGAATAAAGTACAGTGTTTAATAAACATGAAAGTGAGAGCTTTGGAGATATTAATATAAAGGAATATGTTGGAATTATTAATATGAGAAATATTTTCTAAACTACCTCACCTCCGTCACTTCCTTTTATAAAGATGTGTGAGCTAAGAAAGTTTAAAGTTTAACCAATTGGCATCCCTTTACATTTCCACACAAAGAGCAGCATCTGCAGCTTTATCTCTTCTCTCTTGATAATCCAAATTAATATTTTAAATATCACGTGTGCATTTCCTGCATTTTGAAAAGGGCTCTTGGATTTCAGTGAACAGGGAGGGATTCCATGCACATAAATATGAAATATTTAACTCTTTATTACAGAAATGGCTCAGTTCTACTTTCTTCACTTCACGTCTTCATTCTTCATTCTAATTTTAGCAGAAATTTATTTACCATGTATTTATAACTTGCTTGATCAAAGGCAATCTGTCAAGGTTTGACCACTATCATGGGTTGATTACTCAACATATTTGTTGTTTGAAAGTTATAGAGTACAGTGAAAAGACACAGAATGACCACAAAGAAAAAGAAAAAGACCAAATGGAGACACAAAATGCAAACAAAGCAGTCCAGCTGTTTTTCCACAGCACTGGCCTTGAGCTTGTCCTCACAGGACAGATTATTTTCCCTCTTGCATGTCATGATGTCATGGTTCTTCCTCCTGGGCCATCTGATTTGTCACCAAAGATGCACAGTAAACACGTAGAGGCACACCAGCCACTTGAGACGTCTTATCAGAGGATCTAAACATGGTTGGTGCTTTATATATATATTTTTTGTCACAATGACATTGACTGTTTGCTGGAACAAACAATGATCAGGAAATTGAGACAGTTTGTTTCGGCTCAGGTCTCAATTTGGTACCATTATAAACAGCAGCCTATTTACTGAGTTAACTTTACGTAACTAGATGTATTCATTATAAATCATGATTGGTGCCATTAGAAGAAATTATTGTTTCTTGAGATAAAAGAGCCAGATAAGGTAGAAGAGTTCTGTCTTTCACAGTTGTTTGAATACTAGGAGTGAGGCAGCTGAGCTAGCTGTAGGTAGCTGTGTGGTGAAGAGACCACCGGACGCCATTCGCTGGCAGAGCGCAGTGGGCGACATTTTACATACAGTCTGCACATTGCAAACACAAGTGGGGACAAGGTGCACCCCTGTCTCAATTTTATTTTGGACTTTGTTAAGAGTGCAAACAAAGCTGCCACAGTACATGTATATAAACTAAATGGCTCACAAAAGCAGCTTTGTATACCATTGTCCAGAGACATACAGAAACAATTTGTATGACTGTTGATTATCTATACAGGACTAAAATATTTGTCCCCAGTTCTGTGATCTGAACATTTTTGACATTATTCTACCTGAAGTTGAGTATCACTGAGAGGAGTCTCCTTTCCAGCATTTTGAATAAGGCTTTAATTTCTAGTGAGACAAAGTGGTGTGATCTCTGGAAAGTTGGATCACATTCCTCTGGCTGCCTTTTTCAGGCGCCGAGGATAACTGCGTTGACATGGGTCAGTTAGACAGACTCTTGTATCTGTTCCACCAGTACCAGGCTCTTTCCCACTAGAAACCTTGTAACATCGAAAAGACATGTCAAGTGTTGCACCCTAAAATATTCAAACCTCCAAGCATTGCAGGAGCTTATCACATCTGGCATCACCCCTGGCATCTTTCCACAGAGGAGCTTTCTAACTAACTAGAGAACTCTACCAATGAGATGCCGTGGACTCAAATCTTCCAGGTCACGTTTAGTTTCTCACATTCTTTCTTCCGCTTTCCAGAGTCCAGTCAGTGTGTCCTGTTTTCTGTTGGTTTTCCAAAACATCTTTGATTGCGCCCAAATTATGTTCTCTGAAACACAGAAATAGAGAATTTGTTCTCTGAAGCCTTATTTCTATTATTTGTGTATACATATAAGTCCGTGGTACTGGGTTAATTTCATGCATGAATCATAAACACCTACAAGTAAAATGTAATATAAAAATAACAATAAAATCAGACTTTTCACTCTGTATTGTGGGGGGTGGCACTCAGATCCATAGAATATCTACACAGCACCAGCATGACCCAGTGTCTCCTCGCCTGATCATCTTAGCTCTGGTCATAGATTAAAGTCTATAATCCAGCCACCTCCCTCCTGTAGTCTGCTTCCTGAACGCCTACACGAGAGAAAGGTGACCTGGTCAGACACTTGTTTACTTTCAGGCTTGTGCATCAGATCTGTTAACTGAAGCCTTCTCATCTGCAGTAAAGGCTCCTTACAGCCACATCGACCAGCAGGACTCTAATCTCTCTCCGGTTAAGAGTCTATCTGAGGTTGACCAGAGTGAGAATGAGGACGCATGCAGCAGGTCTAACACAAAGAGGTTCTTAAGACTTTGTGTATAACTCGCCTGAGGGAAGATGATACAAACATAAACTTTTATATTGTACACTATTTTATTTAAAAGAGCACTGCAGCAATTTAGTAATGTATTGACTTGTGAGAGACAGACTAAAAAATGAACATTATATAATTTAATAATAATAATAATAATAATAACTTTATTTATATAGCACTTTTCTAAACAAAGTTACAAGGTGCTGCACAAAAAAGCATAAAACATGTAGTAAAAAAGAATGACTATAGAATAAAATGTACACACATACGGATACACAAGCACGCATAAACACAGACATGTATATACCTACGTACATACAAACATACATATATACATAGGTATATTTACATGCAAACATACATACACATACAAAGGCACATGCAAAAGTAGCCACGCAAGTACAATAAAAGTAAAATGAATGCACACACACATAATATACTATATTATGCTAACATGTCTTGTAAGCCGCCTAAAGTGGGTTACAAGAATGCTCTCCTAAAGAGAATAGTTTTAGTTAGTTAATTTAATATTAATATACTGGTGAATATGTTTCTAAAAGTGTTTAAAACATGTGTGCATTCAAGGTAAAAAATAGTTTTCCCCCCTTTCAATTTCTTCCTGAGAGTATGATCAGAGATATGTCATGTCTGTATATAGTAAAATCATTTCATATTGGTCGCAGGCCCCTGATTCTAATCAAATTAAAATTGCATTATGGTATACTGGTCACTGACTGGGAGAAAATTTGTAAATATTATACTGTGCTGAAGCTTGTGATTTAAAGTACACCCCAAATCACCAGCACCCAGTTGGCTTAGATTAGCTCAGTATTTCCTGGGTAGGTCCTTATATTTAAACTTTATCATTCAGGCCCCAACATGTAATGTTAGCTTTATGTTAAAAACATATAGTACTGTGCAAAAGTCTTAGGCCACCATTAGATTAGATATTTTGGCAAAGCTATTATAACTATGTATACATTTATTTCTTAGTCTCTTTATTAGAATACAACTAGAAAATATAGAAAATATGTTAATAACAGTATTAAAAAACACACAAATATTAGTAAAAACAGCTTCTGTAACGAGTGTGATCTCTGTAGAGAAATCTGGAGAGGTTGAGGACAAAAATAGGAGTGAAAGACCTGTCAAAATCTGATGAGAAGTTTCTCAGAGTTTTTTTTCTCTGAGAGAAGTCCATCAAGGACCTGGCTCAACATCTGGCAGCATCATCTGGATATCAAGTAGATCTTTCCATAGTCTGACGAAGCTTGATCAGGAATAGTCTTTGCAGAAGTATAGCAGCCAAGAAACCACTTTTTAGGATACTTTATTAATCCCAGAGGGTGGTGTTCCAGTAGCCATTAAAGAATAAAATTACAGATTATTACAGAAAATATACAAGATAATAAAGAAAACATATACAGGAACATGCACACTTTAACATACTACTCTGCATGTTGTAACTGAATGAATTGAGGATCAGTTGTGTAACAATGGAAAATAAAGTCAGTCCCACAACAGATGGTTAAACTGTTCGAGCAGAGCTCTCTGTCATAATGTAGTTATTATACAAGGTGATGGCTGTTGCCAGGAATTAATTCCTGTACCTTTCCTTATCACAGCGGAGCTGACTAAAGCTGCTCCGATGTTTGACCAGCAGGCTGTGGAGAGGATGTGAGCTGTTGTCCATAATGTTAAGTAGTTTGTGGAGCATCCTGCTCTCCACCACCTGCTCTAAGAGTTCTAGTGGAGTCCCCAGCACAGAGCCAGCCTTCCTGATCAGTTTGTTCAGTTTGTAGGTGCCGCTGGCTCTGATGCTGCTTCCCCAGCAGACAGCAAAGAATACTGCACTGGCACCAACAGACTGGTAGAAGATTTGCAAAATCTTGTAGCACGCATTGAAGGATTTGAGCTACCTCAAGAAGTGTTTCTAGTAATTTTGGTATATGGAACATTGAACATATATATTGAAATATAACATAATGATATGATGATCATATGAGAGATGCAATAAAACACATGCAACCACAATTCTGAATTGCAGAAAAACAAATGCAAAAGACTTTTGCATAGTAGTGTATGTCCACAGGGTAATTTTGTCAGACCAGACAAAGAGGAACTTGGCTTTGCAGGTTGTATAATCCTGCCTAGTGACATAGTAGAACATTAAGGTGAAAGTTTATGATTTTAAGTGTATACATCCTCACTGCAGAGCTGGAGGTTGCTGGTGGTGGATCCCTGTGGCGGGGCCCATGGTGGGCGGAGCAGTTGGAGCAGGTGTTTACTTTCTCTTCATTGAGTTGCACCACTCTGAGCCTGAAAAGCAGGAGGAGAACAACATCCCGGACAAATATGAAATGGTAACTATGAGTTAAAAGATTGCAGAGAAAAAGCAAGAAAGCAGGTCGTTTTCCCCCTCAGACAGTAAAAACGTTCATCTAGACAATACAAAACATGCACTGACCACACAATGTCACAGTTAAAAACATGCATGAATGTTTTATGACGCCTTTAAAATCGCTCTTTGTAGAAGGTCGGGTGTATTTATATTCAGGGTTTTTTCATGTATCAAAATACTAAACTTGCTTAAAAAATATATTCTCCTTAAAAATCATAATTTTCCTTTAATACCATGATAGCCATGATAACATTGCATTTAAAGTTTCCTCTTTGCTCTATCTATGCAGTATTCTCTATAGTCTCCTATTTTACTTAACTGGGATCATCTAGTCTTGTTAGAAATATTTGCCAAGTATCTGGACAGCATTTTTATTTTTACTACTCTCTACATAACAAACAGAGACATTAAATATATGTAGCACTTGAATGTAGAAAACTGTTGATTCAGTGTGTAAATGTGGTCATTTATATTATATTAATGCATTTTGTCATTCTATTTCACTTCATCCTTTGCATGTGTTTCATAATGTGGCATTGATTAATGCTTTATCTTACTCATAATATTATAGTTTTTGTTACACATTTATGTAGAAAATCCGGCCTTAAATAATTATACTCTCATTGTGTACTTTTGCACTCATTTCCATAATTTAGTTCCACCTTCCTGTGTTACACTGAACCTATTATAATGCTGGATTACACATTTACGAATTTAAGACAGACACCCTTGATGTTGAAAAGCCATAACTTAGCACAAGACATTTAAGTATTTGCTTTCTGCAGAACAAAACTGTTTTCAGCAGAAACTTTTGCAAATGTCACTGAATTCCTTGATGAACTATGTTTGAGTCAGTGCACATGCTGAATCAGGGAAATAACACTGACTGGAACTGTTTACATACAAACTCTTCAGACTGAGGTAAAGTGTGTAATGAAAACACATTTCTGAGATAGTTTATGACGGCTTCCAAGTTCAACATTGGTAATCGCACAACAACAAAGTATTGCAAAAGGGACGAGACTGTTTGGAAATGTAACATGGAGGTTTTTATGATTCATAATGCTTGTACCCTGTGAGCACAGAAATGAGCATTTGCAAAGACAATCTCAAAATCAGCAGGACATGTTTTAGAATAATATGACTTGTAACCCAACCTGGCAGAGTGGATAATATGCTGCAGGTACAGCTGAACAGGTGTTTACAGTGGCAAGAAAAAGTATGTGAACTCTTTGGAATGACCTGGTTTTCTGCATGAACTGGTTATGTTCTGTGTTTGAGGTCATGCTGTTGTAGCTCTACTTGAACATTTAAGGTCATTGTCCTGCTGCATCACTTAACTTCTGCTGATCTTTAACTGGACAGGCAGCCTGACATTATCCTGTAGGATACCTCAATAAATGTAGGAATTCTTTTTTTACTCCATGATTGCAAGTTGTCCAGGACCTGAGGCAGCAAATCCTCAAATCCTGATACTCCCTCTAACGTACTTCAGTGCTGGGATGATGTTTCCATATTGGTATGCAGCGTCCTTTTGCTGCATGTTCTCTCCATTTATATATCGTTTGTTTAACTGACTGATATCTAAGCTCTTTGAGAAGCTAACTCCTGACCCCAGTTAACTTATAATTAACCTCCTGACCTTCAGTCACATACTTCTCCACCCAACTGTGAATGTGTAAAACAACACAATGATTCCGGTGTTATTAGTTAAAATAAGTTAAAATTAGTTAAAATGTTTGTTAATTATTGTTACTAAGACATAAATGCAGGTGATTTCAAAGTGTTCATTTACTTTTTCTTGCTACTAAATATAGTACATGCATAAATTGGGTGATTATATTGTAGTGTAGAGTGGTATTTTACAGCATTGTAAGACATAACAATTACTTAAATTAAAAGTTGTTTTTTTCATTCTGTGAAGCAAAAAAGATGTGAAGAAAGTCATGAAACAAACATAAAAAATGGATTTTTCTGTTAGGTTCTGCTTTCCCCAAAACCAGATCAACATTTGTGCCCAGTACATTTCCCTGCATGTGACCTAATAATA
Organism: Sandelia bainsii; assembly: GCA_032362345.1. Classification (NCBI taxonomy): domain Eukaryota; kingdom Metazoa; phylum Chordata; class Actinopteri; order Anabantiformes; family Anabantidae; genus Sandelia; species Sandelia bainsii. Next base: position 7,567,342 of record JAUMHL010000018.1, read on the forward strand.
ACAGTATGCACCTCTGTTGTTGTTGTTATTATTGTTTATTATAAGTTGCTTTTTCTAAGGTAGTTTCCTAACAACACTTTCCAAAGTACTATAAGTGTGAATCAGCTGTTGTTAGATTACATTTCTCATCATATCTCTGAATAAAGTTTGTTAAAAAATATTTGTTTCTTCACACTTTCTTTTTGAAAACTATACAAAAATACACAAAAATTTAACAACATGCAGCAATGATGCCTAAATGAAGTTAAGTATTGTTTTATTTAGAAAATATTACATTTCAGAATGTGAAATAAATTACAAGAGGTTTATTTTACGACTAAAATATATTTGTTCTTAAAAATGAATCAATATGTAATGATCCTTAGCAAAAAAAAACTTTAATCATTTTCTGTGGGTTCGTGGGTTTCAGATAGTTTGTAGGATGATTTGCTTTTCAGCCAGACATTATTTTTATAATTTAATAGGAAAAAAAGGCATTTTGACACAATAGAAAATACAGGTGTAATGAAGAAAATTATTTATGACTTGAATGTATGTATTAATTAATTTATTAATTTATTATTGGTTGACTTTGTTGTGGTTTACTGATACAGCTATATTGAACAGAGACATGTGCTTTTCCTTTTCTCCTGCTGTAAAAATGTACTTCAATAAAAGAGGTGAGGACTAGCAAATATGTCAGAAACTGTCCTAGTTCTTAGGGTTTAAACTGGAGCCAAATCAACAAGTCTTCCTACCTAAACATCCATAAACACAAAAAGGATGTTATAGACCAAATGCAGGCGTAAATTGTAGAAATAAGAACTTCACTCACAGATTTAGTGTAGCCATCAGTAAATCTATGCAATATCATCAATTTCCAATATGAGTAGCATGTACAGTGCAAATACATTAAATTTTAAAAGCAGACAACCAACAAAGCTTACATAACCTCATGGAGAATAGATGAGAAGAGTGTTTTCGTGGTTCAGTGGTTTTAGAGCTCTTCTCCACAGTGCATCCTCGCCTCGACTTGAGCAGTAACAGCTTTACATTAGCATGGACTGCACTAGCTACGCGCTCATATCAAAGTATTCCTTCAGTTTTTCTATCCTTAATTTGAATAGGAATAAAATATTAAGTCTTAACCCTAAATAACAGTAAATGTTGAAGTGACCACCCAAAATGTTCTCAGTCCCAAACTATAAAACTCAAGCTCAGCTTTCATTCACTTTCTGGACACTTGCCCAAACCTTAATTATAATCATGACTTGCCTAACACTAACCTTAGACCAAACTCTTTTAAAACTTACTTACTATCATTATGGGGACTTTTTTTGTCCCCAGAAGGAAGGTCCCTGCAATGCAACTGCATAGACAGATTTATGTCCCCACAATATGAGAAACACACACATTACTTGGAACTTCTTCAAAAAAAACGTTCACCTGCAGATATTATGTCACACATTAGACAAACTGTGACTTTAACTCTTCTGCAGCTGGACAGAAATGATGCTCTGAGGAACATGTTTACAGTCTGAAATGTTATTAAGGTCATGCATGATACATCAAACAGATAGGGACACTCACTGAAGCCTGAATCATGGAAACTCTCTCCATCTTGTTTGGTATTTGCCAGACAATATTTTACTGACATAAATTGAATAACAAAAAGATTAGTTATCAATGCTGATTTATGTATTACTCATTTCACAACCTCTACGTTAAAAGTATTGCCAGTGTAAATGCAATTTAATTTCAGCATTAGATAATGACCCCAAATCCAGTCTGTGTTTGAATTTCATAGTATTGATGGTGACATATCAAACGTGCACTGCTCAGCATCAATGAACTGTTTCTGTGACCATTATCAAAAGCACTGATTCATGCAAGTTTAAACTGTTTGAGGCTCCTGCTGATGGGACATAATGCCTGTGTATTAACTTCATTTATTGTCTGAGAGTTATAGAAGAAAAAAGACAGATGTGGAGTGTAAGACTAGACTAGTATCAGTATTCGATGGTCTTCATGACCATTGTGTGGCCATTAACCTGGTTTGTGTACTGTGCTTACTCACACCATTTACCTCGGACAAACAGTCCAATGAAAAGGTGACAGGACATGTAACCCGTATAACAAATGATTGATTTTGTTGGAACATTTAACATTAAAAACAAAGATTATCTTTAAATATAATCTGTTATTAGGCTGCAACTTTCCAACTGTTCAACATCTGTTGCAGCAATTCTTGGAGGGTTTACTCACTCATGTTTTGTCAACAGACATTTTAGCCTGACACCGGTAGTTCTTTAGGTTTTCATTCATCTAACCATCAATAAAGGCAATTACACAATGTGCAACAAATAAGGTAATTTAAACGGCATATAGAGGAACATTTCTTGTACTTACAAGTGGAAACATCTAACTCTGCACTGTTATCCGAACTTTATACCACATCCCCCTCCCTGCCATACCTCTGCTCTTTTGCAATGTGTTTGATCTACACAGCCCAGCCCCCAGCCAATCAGAATAGGACCAAATCCTCCTGATCCATGAACGATTACTCCCAGTGTCCCCACTCTTTCTGTATAGAGCAGTACAATGTGTTTTGTACTCTGACATCAAGTCTCAGGGCAGCGATGAGGCTTCTCTGAAAGATCATCTACACTCACAGATAAAAGGATCTCACCTTCAGATTCTTCCTGCAAAAAATCCACCTGTCCTCCTCAACTGAAGGAGAAGTGTTGGTTGGAAGGAATTACTAAAGTGTCTGTGAGTCACCATGTCTGTGGTCAAAATCCTGTGCTGTTTGCTGATAACATATCACCTCTGTGAGGGGAGGAAAATCAAAGGAAACAGAGCAGGTGAGTCAAACGATCCCCAAAAAATGTGATAAAACATATTTGTTGTCTAGATTTATCTGCCTTTGTTCATGGATAGATGATGAAAAACATACAAATGAACAGGCCATGCACAATACAGCTGACGATTTATGTGAGAAAAATACTTCATGATACAAAATTTAAAATGTTAAACACATAAAACCCTAAATATTATTTCATGTCTCTCAATCAACTAAATTCTACTGTTGGTTCCTATGTTAGCAGCAACAGACTATCACCCCCCCTGTTTAGTGACTCCTGTTTGAAAATGGAGGAGCAAACAGCAGTTTACAAAATGAGCCTTTAACCCTGAGTAATCACATTCATGCTCTATGGCTCATGGAAATATTCCAGGTGTACTGTGTATGCTTTTATACACATTTTCCCAAAAGACATCCTGGAAACTTTGGGATTTTTTCTCTTAGAAAAAGGTAAAGTTAAAAGTGAAGAGTGATGTTTTATATTTTATCAGTATTTAATCCTTCAGTTCAAGGCTCTCAATGCAGATTACACATCAATCACTTAACAAAATCATTGAAAAAAACTAACAGTGCTCTGATTGAACTGAGATTATATTTAATGTTTTATGTTGTCACTGACACCACTAATGTATTTAACTGAATTTTAAGTGCACAAAACACAAGCTGCAAAAATGATGGTAATTGCATTTAGCTTACATTTTCTATAGTATTATTTGTAGTTTTTACTACATTTCCCCCTTAATTATGTTTTAAATTCAGTCAAATGTCTCTGTTTTTATCTGATTCTTCAAAATGCAAACACCAGATGCAGAGAGCAGCTTTTTACTCTCTGCAAACACTTATTTTTTAAATTCAACATGATTACCAAAATTGTATTACTAATTACAGTGCACACTCATTACTCAGTCAGTACAACTTTTTGAGTTAGAGTGTGTTTGTGCTCTGTTACTTATGAGTCAGACTGTTTTTAATTGCTCTCCATGTTCATATGGATAAACAGTCATAATGTAGAAGAGACACACCAAAGAAAATGTGGGATTTAATGAGCACAGGGATTGATGATGAATGATGAAAGATAATTACTTTCATTAGTAATTTTCATTAGAAATTTCATGCAGGCGCCCGAGTTTCTAGCATTATTAACATTAACATGTTAGAATAATAATATGCTGGACATGAATCAATAGCACACCATAAAGGAAATGTTATGATTGATTTCTTTGGAGGAGGATCTGTAATGTTTGTGGGTGAGATTTCTGCGGTTTCTGAGCTGCAGTTTAAAACATGATGAGGGAGGAGGCGTTTGTGTAAGAAATTACGAGAAGAGTCTGGCAGAGATTCATTTGATGGGACTTTGTGTGAAGTGTTATCTGTGTGCATCTGCCAAAGAGGTCCGTATGACCTGGAAACACAGCAAAGTGCTTCTGAAAGGGCGTCAGTCAGCTCACAGTCCAAATGGGACTCAACAGGATGTGACTGCTCCAATTTCTCCCTATTACTTTCAGATAATTGTATCAAGAAATAATTTATTTCCTCTGCTCTCCAGTGGACAAATGAAGTGAATTTGGATGTGTTGTTTGGAATTATTGACCACACAGTAAACACAACCATTACCGCAGAGTCTGAAATATCATGTGAAATATCATGAAGAACAAAAAGATAATTCTTCTACTGTTGACTTCTGAGGAGCAGCAGACGCACAGCAGAGGAGAGTCTGGAAGGTGGAAGAGCTGTATGTCAGTAGCACAGTCTTCAGGCTGTTTTTAGAAGGTGAGGACACCTGCGCCCTGGACCCTCTACAGCTGCACACTCTCACCTCCTGTGGCTTCAATAGCAGTAATCCCCTCATCATCATCACTCACGGATGGTCGGTAAGGTCAACTCCCACTTTCTCTACACTTCACTGAATTGAACCACTGCATACAAAACATGGAACTTAGCTGCTGAGAAAAAAAAAACGTTAAAAAAAAATGTTCAAAAGGATAAAATATACTGAAGTGAAGTAAACACCCTGACACACTCTGGATTGCATGCATCTTAACCAGATATTAATTAAATTACATATTCATATTTTTTATTTATTTATTCTTGCCATTTCACACTGGATAAAGTTTAGAGCATTATAATTCTGAGTTATATTGTGCATAGCAGCGTGCCAATCCTTTAATAAGAAACACATTTCTAACAAACAGTCTCGTTTTTCCTAAGGTGGACGGTATGATGGAGAGCTGGGTGCTGAGGTTAGCCTCAACAGTGAAGAAGAATCTCGTAGACATCAATGTGATCATCACTGACTGGCTGTCCCTGGCTCACCAGCACTACCCCATAGCTGTACAGAGCACCCGCACAGTTGGAAAAGACATAGCTCACCTGCTGCAGTCACTTCAGGTCAGAGGAAATTACTGAAGATTACTGTAAAATTTGTTACGTTTGATGCTGAAGAAATACTTTAAAACATCATGTTTACAGTGTGATGAAAACGTATTTGACCCCTTCCTGATTAAAAATAAATAAATAAATTATGATTTCATTTATTAAGGAAAAAAGCTGTTCAAACCTGCCTGGCCGCATGTGAAAAAGTAATGGCCCCCCTCTTGCTAAATCATGAATGAACTGTGATTAACCACATTTTTGGGAAGGCTGAGTTCAATTTTACCTGCCACACTCAGGCCTGATTACTGCCAGACCTGCTGAATCAAGAGATTACTTAAATAGAAGCTGTGTGACAAAGTGAAACACACTAAAAGATCTCAAAAACACCTGTGATCCAAAGAAATTCAAGAACAGATGAGAAACAAACTACTTGACATGTATCAGTCTGGATACAAATGATTACAAAGCCATTTCTAAGGCTTTGGGACTCCAGCGAATCACAGTGAGAGCCATTATCCAGAAATGGAGAAAACCTGGAACCGTGGTGAACCTTCCCAGGAGTGGCCGGCCTACAAAAATTATTCCAAGAGCACAACAAAAGCTCATCTAGGAGGTCATAAAAGAACCCAGAACAACATCTAAAGAACTGCAGGCCTCACTTGTCTCAGTTAAGGTCAGTGTTCATGATTCAACAATAAGAAAGAAACTGGGCAAAAATGGCATCCGTGAAAGCCACTGCTGACCAAAAAGAACACAAATGTTTGTCTCACATTTGCCAAAAAACATCTTGATAATCCCCAAGACTTTTGGGCAAATATTCTGTGGACTGATGAGACAAAAGTTGAACTTTTTGGAAGGTGTGCATCTCATTACATCTGGTTTAAAACTAACACAGCATTTCATAAAATAAATTTAAAAAAAACAACATCATACCAACAGTCAAACATGGTGGTGGCAATGTGATGGTCTGCAGCTGCTTTGCAGCTTCAGGACCTGGAGAACTTAATTAATGGAACCATTAATTCTGCGCTCCACAAAATCCTGAAGGAGAATGTTCGTCATATTGTCCATTAGTTGGTGACCTCAAGCTCAAAGGCACTGGGGTTATGCAGCATCACAATGATCTGAAACACACCAGCATGTCCACCTATGAACGGCTAAAAAAAAAACTAAATTAAGGTCTTGTATTGGTCTAGTCAAAGTCCAGACTTAAATCTGATTCAGATGCTGTGACATGACCTTAAACAGGCTGTTAATGCTCGAAAAACCCCCAATGTGGCTGAATTAAAACAATTGAAATGAGTGGGCCAAAATTCATCCACAGCGATTTGAAGGACTCATGGCAGGCAGGTTTGGACAGATTTTTTCCCTTAATAAATGAAATCATCATTAAAAAAATACATTTTGTATTTATTCGAGTTATCTTTGTGTAATAAAATAGAGTTACATTCCTAAAATTATGCACATGTCAACAATCCCCAACAGAAACAAATCCAGTATCCAGTTAGAAAAGCTCATTTGATAGGTTATAGCCTTGGTGCTCACATCTCTGGATTTGCTGGAAGCTATTTGGAAGGTTCAGAGAAGATTGGAAGAATCACAGGTGGGTGAATCTTACATTTTAAATTTCCTGGTCAAAATGGCTTACCTCTGGTGTATCTTAAAACAAACCCATTCTTGATTTCAAATTCTTTCTGTTCAGGTCTTGATCCAGCAGGACCCCTGTTTGAAGGCATGTCCCCCACTGACAGGCTGTCTCCTGATGATGCTGAATTTGTAGATGCCATCCACACTTTCACCCATGAACGTATGGGGCTCAGCGTGGGCATTAAGCAAGCTGTGGCACATTACGACTTTTACCCTAACGGTGGAGATTTCCAACCAGGGTGTGACCTACATAACATTTATGAGCACATAGCCCAGTACGGGCTACTGGGTACGACAAAAAACACACTACAACACCTAAAAATATTTGTACTTACCATATGAATATATATATTATATATTCTGTGAGGAATATGTCAGACAGAAAGATTATCTTGTTTTTTTATCGCAGTATGATGATGATGTGTGACGCAAACGGAGGGTGCGGTTGGAGGAAACTAAAAAATTTCATTGTGCCTTCTTATAAAACAACATCAAAAACTAACATTGTCATGAGAGAAACCTGAATGTTTTGTTAAACAAATACTCCCTAACAAAGTAATCTGCTTTCAAGGATACCAAAGTTAATTTTGTGCTTTTAAGGTATTTTAAGACTCTGTGAAACCGCAGGGAGTTCTCATTTAGGAGTCAGTTTTGTCTGAACAGAGTCAGTGTTCTTGTACTCCTGTGTGCCATTTGCAGTCCTACATCTGTGGATGCAGACCTCCTATCAGAGCAGTGTGTTCTGCTGTTTACCATTCATTGATTTGCCTTTTCCTCTCCTCTATCATAACATTTCTTTAATCTATTGGTCTTGCCACCTCAAAACACTGGTTTAGAAGCTATATCTTGGGCACCAATTCATCTTTTGCTTGTTGACAGTTCCTCAATCTGTGTTCAAGCAGATGCATTTAATTCCTTCCAGTCTAACACAAGTGGCTGTGGGATTTACTGTGCTGCTCAAATTCAAAACACATCTGCATAAAATGACAGCGAAAGCCACATTAAAGCATCTGTCATCCTCAGGAGTTAATTAGCAACATGTGCCTTCCTCCTCTCTGTCCATCCCTCTGAGCTGAGCTGCCTCCAGGCTACAAAAGCCTACTCAGAGGAAAAGGTCTTCAGTGTCAGACATAATGAGACACTTTTAGGACATATGACAGAAGGACAGTCTGATCAATGTCAGGCTGTGATTATAATGAACTGTTATTAAGGTACTCCACAGTCTCTCTATACCCAGGAGAATATTAGGAAACTCAGATAAAGCTTGTTTGAAAAAATCTGTCTCATGTTTTAAATTTCCACCGTATTTTTTATTTCCTCCCAAAGGTTTTGAGCAGACAGTGAAATGTGCTCATGAGCGGTCCGTCCACTTGTTCATTGACTCTCTGCTGAATAAGGACAAGCAGAGCATGGCCTACAGGTGCAGTGACAACAATGCTTTTGACAAAGGTGTCTGTCTGGACTGTCGGAAGAATCGCTGCAACATACTGGGCTACAACGTCAACAAGGTTCGCACCGGCACCAGCAAGAAGCTCTACCTGAAAACACGCCCTCGAATGCCTTACAAACGTATGTCCTAACAGAACCTTAAAGTACAGTTATTAACTCAAGTCAATTAATAGACTGTGGTGCATGTTTATTTTTGGAAATTCAATAATTCTACAGATATAAACAATCTGCTGTTAAATTGGCACATATTTTAGCAAAATCAGTGCCATATTTATTTTTTAATTAAGTGACAACCCATATTAAGTTATCAGTATGTGTAGTATTTTCTTGTAGCCAGAGCCTGGTATAACATATTCATCTGTGCCATCGATCTCCATTGTTGTCAAAAATAGTTGTTAAAAACAAATGTGGCTCACATCAGTGTTGTTACAACAAGTGACATATTCTGCTAAAACCTGTTAGAGGACCAAATGTGTATTATTACGTTGCTAAAATAGTCCCCAGCATAAATACTATTTAACCCAGTCTGAGTAATGTTTGTCAAAAATACAATCTTCAGCTATTTTAGAGTTCTCTTTAATAAATGTATTTAGTATGAATGAATGGCTTTGGGGTTTGAGTTGAGACAGCACAGGAAAGTACCTAAAACCAACTAAGACATTGTTGGTTTTGGCTCACAGAGCACATACAGTAACCATAGCAAACTGGACCTGGGAACTAGAGTAGTGCAAGTACATTTATTCAAGTACTCTACTTAAGTACTCTACCTAAGTACAAATTCTTTATTTTAGCTACTCCACATTTTTGATAACTTTACTTACTTGTCCTTCAATTTAATAAAAATCTAATATGTTATTATAGTTAAAATAAGATCAAATATTATTTTATTTAACTTGCTACTTCCAGAGTACCACAATGAGATCAGAGTATTTCTACCACTGGGTGAACAGTGGGAGTGAACAGATTACAAATTGTAAGAAGTTATATCATCTTAATGTTTATAATACCTCCATTTAAACAGTGTTAGTAGGTCTGTGAATTCAAAGTGACTCTTTTTGCATTATAATATAATAAGATGTGACATGACTCATTATCTGAATTCAAATCTGAATGGGACAGTTTTCATCACACTATGAATCAGACTGACAAAATGCAAATCCATGCAGATGGTAAATGTTTTCTGTCCTCATCGCTTCTTTTGTTTCTGGTTCCCTCTCTGCAGTCTATCATTACCAGTTCAGGATCCAATTTGTCAACCAGACGGAGAGGATCGAGCCCTCTCTCACCATCTCTCTCGCTGGAACGAAGGAGGAGAGTGGAGACCTCCACATCACCTTGTGAGTACTGTATCACCTCTCAGCCTGACATTACACCACATCTATGCTCCGTGTACTCAGTCTTTGACACATGCAATATGCAGCTGGGCTCTGAGCTGGTTAAGGAGAGCAGCTGGCACACATGGAAACAACTCAAGCCCCTGCATGAAAGAGAACTATAAATGGGGATGATGGAGCAAATAATTTATTCAAGAGACCATTCCCTGACAACTGTGTTATGCTTCATGTTCTGTGTACCAAAGAGCCTCAGGAAAACCAGTTCAGGCAAAGATGATCTTAAGTAGAATCTTGCTGTAGTTGTAGACCATCACAAAAGAGTGTCTTTGTTTTCTCATTAAGACATATGACAACCTGTTGCAGAACGCTTCCTTTTGTAATAAACTAACTGTCTTGTTTTTTTTGTCTTCCTTTTTAACTCCATCCACTAGCCCTGAAAAGATCTTCATCAATAAGACATACACCTTCCTGATCACCCTGGACAAAGACTTAGGGGAGCTGATGTTGCTCAAATTCCACTGGGAGGGATCGGTTCTGTGGAAGAACGTGTGGAACCGGGTGCAGACCATCATCCCCTGGGGTGGTCATATGACAAAACCACAGCTGACCGTGGGCAGGATCAGTGTGAAAGCAGGGGAGACACAGGAGAGGTACAGTTGTTTTGGTGATAGACATATTCATACATACATTTACAAAAAGTAAAAAAAGTACAAAACTATTTTCAGCTACTTATTGTATAAATGGTAAAAAAAAAAAACTTATAATACTAAACTTACAGTGTTTATAATATTATATATATTCCATTAGTGAATCATTATTACTATTCATAGCTGACAAAGTTTGAGTTCACTTGAACTAATCTCTATGTTGTAGTTAATTTTTTTTCTGAATTCACATGCAGCAAACTGCACAGTGTGAGGTCACACACAAGTTCACCCAAGTTAAACAATTTACACAAATCTTACACAACACATCACGGTTTATTTTATCTAGAGACGTACCTGGGGTTGTTTCAGGCGTCTTTTTATATAATCAAACAATTAGTCAGGTGACTTTCAAGTACTACAAGCAACAAATTTAAGCAACATTACAACTATAATTTCAAATACATAAAAGTTAAGCGATATTGTGCATCATACAAAGATGAATAAAAAGAAGTGTAAAATAAACAGCGGGGGTATGCAGCACAATGAACGGTGATGAAAGAATGATATGAGTAATGATTATGATGACAGTCAAAGGTCAGGTGTGAAAATGATGAAACCAAAAACATCATAATGTGAGGGAGTGAACATGACTCATATTACTACTATGAGGTGTAGTGGGGCATAAGTATAAAATGCAAATACTCAAATAAAGTTCAAGTTCATCAAAACTGATCTGAGGTACACTATGTGAGTACCATAATGCAGGGGAACAGGATCCAAGTGCCATCACATTAAAAAGATTGTATTATTATAAGTATGAGAAAATTATTACTACTTGATCTAATACAGTATTTGAGAAACTGGGCTCATTTATCATGCAGAGTTCCAGTCATGTCAGCATGAAAACAGTCTTCACTACTACAGACTTTTAATGCCACCTAGTGGACACACAGAGTTTGTACCAGCACAGACTGACTGCTCTTTCTGTTTCCTAGGACATCTTTCTGTGCCATGGAAAACGATGTACAGCATGTTGAAGTGTCAGAAGATAAAGTGTTTGTGCGCTGTAAAGAAGACGCACCAAAACAGCGCAGAAGAAAACACAACTAGTAGACTTGTGTGGGCTCCTTAACCACTAATGATCTCTGATGGATGGCCTGGAAGTTCACAACTGGAAGTGACACTGTGCAGATTTAGGTAGAAATCATTAATTGTCTGAAAGACGCAGCATTGAACAAATAGTATTTTAGGAGACTTGAATCCAAGAAAACAACTACCAAGTACTGTGATGTTTATACCACACAGCCACACAGCCCAGTTTTAGGAATTTATATTTCTCTATACATACAAATGTCTTTCAAAGGGTATAAATAGCTGAAAGTTTGCCAAATCAAATATTAACTGACAGTAAACACAAAGTCAGAAGTTCAATGACCTTTGGATGACATCAATTGCAAAGGACCTAAATGTATTTTTAATGTGTGTCCCATCATTTAAAAACCTGCATTAGTAAACACATAAGTACACTTGTTAATCAAACACAAATCAAAGCAGTAATGTTCTTTTCTATTCTATAAAGAGTTCTCATTTTTTATTTTTACCTGTATTGAGGTAGACACGTCTTACTGAAAAACTGCTTCGTGCAGAAATGACTGTGGCTGAATAAAAATGTAGCTACAAGGTTCAGTTTGAGAGTCAACGCTCAAACAGTAAACACAGAAATCAGACACAATCGCTAAAATAAAGGCAGTTCCAAGTATAGGGTGGACACTCCAGAGGGCAGACAGTTCAAACTGAAGGCAAACTGAACTCACAGAGAGGGTAAAGGTGGAAGGCCAAACAAGTCCATGTCAGACCACCCTGGCAAGCGAATCCTGCCCTACTGAAGCAGGGGCAACAACACACAGACGAATGTGTCCAATCATCGCTGTCATGCCTGTAAAACCTTTGTTTTCATGAAAATAAGTTGTAAGTAGAAATTTGAATTGAAAAAGGCCAACAGTTGTTCAATTCTGGTTTATTAATGCATTTCAAGTAGGTCAAAACAACCTTTTTGCACAATACCTTTGCAAATATAGTAAAATTTTCAAAGTAAGGAGAATGAGAAACCAAACAAAAAGTAAATAAAGACAAAGAGACATTTGAAGTCACTGTATAAAACATAAGAGACATTTCAATCAGACAGTAGTACTGAATCTATATCATTTTGGATTCTCTGTTTACATCACTTCTGGTTCAGTGCACATGTTCTCAACATTAATAGCAATACATTGAAACAAAAGAAAAAAATCCCAGAGTATTAACCCCAAACACCCAGTATTGTCCACATCATACTATAGTCAAGCAACCTAAGGATGTTTTAGCAAAGCAGTTCACATACAAAAAAACCAAAGCTTTAAAATCTGCCAAAGACAATGAAATGTATACTTCAAGCTCTGACCCAAGAGAAACCACTACCAGCAGCACCAACAAATCAAAACACAAAAAAACCAAATCGGTAAACGAAGCAACAGAGGATTGCATGTTTGCACGAGTAGCTATTTTCTTATAAAAACACTATAGACTTTTCCTTATTCTCGTGTAGGAGAAAACGATGGAAGGCATTTCTCTGTGAGGAGGCCAACTTGTTCACTGTTGAGCTCTGTGATACTCTGCATAGAATCGATCTGATCAACATTCTTACACCTTGCACAGAAAACAATGCTGGGCTGCAATTGTGCACAATACCACTAGTTTGCAAGGGTAAGAAGAAAAATATACGCCCCACCAAGCCGCTCCCTCCTCAAATAATTTCAAGAAACTACATATATACATATGTCTTTCTAAATTTTGTCAGCAAGGCTGACCTGTTTTTAATCTGGCTGAAAATGCAAAGTAAGCCAAATGTTTGACTAGGCAGTAAATACTAAGTATAATCTCTCAAAAAAGAGACAAATTGTGGAGTATAATATGAAAATAAGCATTTTTAATATTTATTTTTTATGTGCTGACTGATATAGTATATGTACATTTCCATTTCCTATGACTATCACACATGGTCAAGCTCCAACACATTTCTTCTTTTAATCTCAGCAGTCCAGTCTGATAACTACCTGGATAAACTGCCGCCTCATGCATTGCTTCAGCCTCAGTAAAGATCACTGACACTAGCTCGTCACTTTCAGTCACACTGCTCGGAGTAGGCACATTTATGATGTTTTTACACAAACTAAGAAGTTGTCACAAGAGGAACAACCCCAATCAGAGGGAAAAGAAAGAGCAGAACAGTGGTGAATGTTGAGGAGCACGTAGTGATTGTTTGCTCTGGTAAATTCCTGTTAACAGCAGCAACAATAAAATTAGAATCTGATTTTCTTCATTTGATTTATTCCCTACAAATAGTCTCAACTGCAAGTAAAACCAATAAAAGCAAAATCGACAATTTAAACCCTACATGCCCAACTGTCTACAGAGGTTTTAACTAATTTTGCCATTTCTCAAACGGTGGCAAGCATTCAAAGAGATGAACAAGAACCCCAGCACTTCTCTTTTCTTCCATAACATTTTACAAACATTGGTGTCTTTATCCCGCAGAGATGAGTTTTAACACATTCTCCTTTTTCCTTTCACTATTCTGAATGTAAAGATACACATGTACAGTACGCAGCACAAAGTGGTCATTTTACAGATGAGTCACAAATCAGTGCCAAAGCAACAAGTCAGGGAAAAACAGCTATGACAGAATGAAAGTGTGATACAATCAGGTTGATAGAAAGCTATTCTCTCACCATTTATTTCAGCCCCAGGCCATATACTTTTATGTAAACGCAGCTGCAAAACCATATCACAACAAAAAATATATATCTAAATAATCAACTTCTCCTCCATGACCTCCATCTGATAACAGACACTATAATCTTATTAAGTTTGTTTATCTACATTCTTCTCATACAACCTGTTTTCTACATCCAGTGGCAGCTAATGTGAACCCTTCTGTACAGGCATTCGCCAGGAGGGACTTTACCCTGAAGTATCCAGTCATCCATTCCACCCCATACCCCATTGCTGTAATTTTTTAAATCCTGAGAAAGTGAAGTTAAAAAAGTGAGTAAGTCATCATCATACAGAAAAGGTTTTGAAAACAGAGAAAAAAACAACTTCATCGTCTGTATAATTGCACACTGAAAGAACAGGTACGCTTTACCAGTAAAAGCTTCCGTTTCTGATGGTGCTTTGATTTAAAACGACCTAATAACATTGGCAAAAGTGAGTTTTCTTCCAACACGATGTCTCAGTGTTGTTTCTGACGGCAGCAACAACCTGCAGTCTTGTTATCGCACAGGTGATGGCAGCACTTGAGAGAGGAAGAACGGGAAAGAAAAATGGAGGACAGAGGAAGGCGACTCTAACGCACTCTCTCCTCCATTCTGGTAAAGAAGCATTTAAAGATAAAAATAATTTTAAGACCACATAACAGAGATCAGTGAATTTCTCCTCCTGTCCTTTGTTGGAAAAGTACTGATTTCCTATAAAAGCTGTGTGAACCACTGCTAACCTGGCTCTCAGTGCAGATGTGATCAGTGAGTTTGTTAGACCTAAAAAACTTCAGGTTTTGTCCAGTGAAATTGTTTTAGTCGCAAGTTCATTGAATTTTGCAAGATGTGGTAAAGGTAACTCTTTGGAGTGAAGTGCTCCCACTGTAGGCACTAGGAAGAACCAAGGCAAAGAGCAGGACGATGTCTCAGCGTCTCATCTGTCCCATTTGATAGTTGTCTCTGTTCCGAGGGTTGTTGCCCTGTGACTGAGCGTTCGCCTGCCGCTGTTGTCTTCTTCTCAGTGTACCTATAGGACATTCACATTTCAATAAGAGTCCAACGCCAGAAAGTAATGCTGCTCCTAATCTACACCATCAAAAATTAGGCAGCTACATGTAAGAACAATCATACACTAATATAACCCCATTTCCGAAGAAGGATTGCTGTGTAAAATGTAAATAAAAACAGAATCCAGAGATTTACAAATAATTTAAACTGAGAAATGCCAGCAACTCGTTTAAAGAATTTCAGACAGGGGCATGTTAACAACTGTGTTTTAATCCTTCCTCTGCATTTGGGAATTGAGGAGACCAGTTGGTTTAGTTTTGAAAGTGATTTTTTCCACATTCTTACTTTATATGTGATTTCAGCTGTTTAGCACCCAGACTTATACTAGTTGTTCTGTTGTGATACATGCAGAACGTAGTTTGGAATTGTCTTAATGAAAACAGCTACAACTTCCCTGAAAAAGACATAATCTGGAAGGCAGCACATGTTGCTCCAAAACCTTTATACTGTTCAGTATTAATTTTGCTTCTGATGTGTAAGTTATCCATGCTGTGTACACTAATGCACCCCCACGCCTCTAAGTATGCTGGCTTTTGAACTGTGCACTGGTAACAAGCCAGATGGTCCCTCTCCTCTTTGGCTCAGAGGACAATGTCTATGATTTCCACAAAGAATTTAAAATGTGGATGCGACAGTTTTCCACTTTGCCTCAGTCCATCTTAAATGAGCTTCAGCACAGAGAAGGCAGCACTGTTAGTAGATCTAGTGGATCTATGTTTGTATTGTATTTGCATGGTAGAGTTTTAATGTACATTTATACACTACTCACAAAAAGTTAGGGATATTTGGCTTTCAGGTGAAATTTATGGAAAATGTAAAAAGTTCACACTACAGTGATATTATATCATGAAAGTAGGGCATTTAAGTAGAAGCATGCAATGG
>JAUMHL010000018.1:7583477-7603213 GCA_032362345.1 Sandelia bainsii
GGTCACATTAAGTTCACCTGTAAAGGTTATAGTGCATTTTAGGTTCATCCTGAAATCTCACCCGAAAGCCGAATATCTTATAATATCGGCTAATATCCTAACTTTTTGTGAGTAGTGTATATTCAGTGAGGAACGGCATTCACTGACAGTTGTTTTCAGAGATGTATCGAGGCCATGCAGTGATTTCTACCACATTATTCTTTTTTTTAATGCAGAGTTTCTGAATCTATTATTTTATTACTTTTTAGTCACAGTATTACAACTTTTTGGGAGACAGGGTTGTATATTTTACCTTTGTTTTAATCTTTTTCTACTTTACTACTACACGCAAGTGAACACACTTGTAAATATAAACATACGATGCACTGTACCTGGCAGCGGTTTTGGTGGGGGAAGTTTAGGGTTGTTGCTGGGCGTGTGGACACTGCAAATCTTGATGAAGCCAGCCATCAGCATTATAAGAGCGATGCCCATCAAAAGCACTGCCCACCAATTACGCTGGAGAATAGAAGATATATTAAATAAAAACTAAATCCAAGTAAAAAGCACAGCACAAATGGCTCCTATATGTATTTGCGCCATTGTTGTGATCAATCTTTCATGCTGGCTCACAGTGGGAGTTGCTACTTGTCTTGTACTCACCACTATCCAATCTGCAATGTTCTCATAGAGTTCTGGATTGAAAATGGCTTTCTTCAGTCTTGCCAGTGGCCCGTCAGCATCCACCAGACGGCACCTCATGAACACATCACAGTAGCCCTTAAAGTCATTGCAGGGTGAGCCAGGCTGCAGCGTTGTGACCTTCTTGTTGAAGAGTTTGGCCCATTTCTCTGAGCCAGTGCTGCTGCAGGTGCTTGGGTCCACTGGGGGCAGAACAAGAGGGAGTGACTTTTGAGATATAATCCCCGTCACAGAGTTGTTTAAACTTAAAATGACACAACTAACAAACTGTAAAATTATCATTGATGTTCATTGTGTAACTTAACATCACTCCTGTGATTGTTTATTTTGAACATCACTAACTTTTCTCCATGCAGCAGATGTGGCACAGCTCAGCTGCCTCATCCTTGCCATCTTCGCTGGAACAGGTGCATGCCTCAAGACCATACTTTTCACAAATGGAACCAGAGCAGACCTGGTTCAAACAAGCAGGTAGCAAAAGAAATTTAACAAAATGTTACACCAGTTCACAAACTGCTAATACCAGATATGAAACAGAAAAAGTTGACTAAAATTAACACACCCCTTTGATGCAGACTTGTGTTTCTGCATGGCAAGAGGTAAAGTTTGGCTTTGGTTCTGAAGCTGGGCACAGAGCAGTAGCTCCATTGCATTTTCCCTCTTCGGCACACTCGGACACCTGTCTGCAGCTCTCATCTGCACCCTTGAAAGTACACTCTCCTGTGCAACATGGGCCTTGGCTGGGACTGCAAAAATACAGAATCAATAGTCAAACAAATGTAATGCTATTAACAACTAAATTTGTGCTCAATAATTTCAAAAAACATCCAAAACTATACACAAAAATGTTACATGTTACCTGCAGATTTTGCCAGGTTGGAGTTTGCATCTTTTGCCCTCCCCTTCATTGGCGCTGTAGCAGCAGGAGTCTTTACACTGATCACTGTAGCCGCAGTCGCACTGTTCTCCAGCTTCCACAAGCCCATTACCACAGATAGGCTGGCCAGACTCTGTGCACATGCAAAACAGCATGAAGACAGACTCTCTCTCACACACACAGACACCAACAGATACGGTATGTTTATAATGGAGGATTTACCGACAAAACAATCATCTCTCTTCTTTGCCAGAACAGCACTTATATTGCGGATGCTACAGATGGAGAACTTGTTATTGTTGAACTTGTCCCCTGATGTTGCTCTGGCGTACATGATGTAGTTTCCCTGCTCCTTTTTCTCTTGCATCTTAGACTCTCCAGGGGTGCATTCGATCCCAGAGTCATGCTGTAAAACAGCAGGCAAGAAAAGGAATAAGGGCAGACTTGAAACAGAGCTCCATATTATACTTTGCACAGCTTAGTAAGAGAAAGAACAGCAACGATCAGCTTTTAAAATCACAGTACTTACTGGAGAGCCAAAGTTGTGTCCAACCTCATGAGCAAAGGTGATGTGTGAAACTTTGGGAGGGACATGAGAGGCATAGTTTTGCACAGTGATGATACCAGTATTCAGAGACTTCCACTTCCCGTCAGAGTATATTTTGTTCTTCTCACAGATGCCGCCAGAGCTTCCTGTGGAAGGAAAATGAAAAAATGCAACAGTAGAATGATTTATACTATTTTAATGATAGATTAGGGACCATTATACTAGAAAACTAGAAAAGGAAGCAATATAAGATCAAAGCAGGTGCCAGACCAACAGCTTCAGCAGAAGAAGGTGTAATATGATTGATAATGATTATTTTTTATTATTGTGTAATGGGCTTATAAGACACCAATATGGAAAGACAGGCAACAAAGTTAATGTACAAATTTTGAAATAATTAGAACATTATCACTGAGAATCAACTTTGATTATACCAAGTGGCAGAGTAGAATCATAACCACTGATGTACAGTTTAGATAGATGTACGGTGCATAAACGTATACAGTATGTAACCTTCCAAAAAGTAAACAAAAGAAGTTAAACATTAACCAATTAAGTAAATTAATGTTGTGAAAAGTGAAAATTAAAGCTAAAATGTATAAGCTGACATGTTATAAATATTAGATATTATAAATGTGTAGTATACTGCCCAACTGAGTTGAACATGTAAAAATGATCCCCTGTACTCATTCTGAGGTAGAACACATACAGTACAATATAGTCTGTAGCTGTAGATTATTAGAATCTGGATTTTACACAATAGCTTGCACAAAGGTGTATCTTTTATACCACTACAAACATAAGTGTGCATGCAAATTACAATCTCCTAACAAGGATATGTAATAAAGGAAATTATAACACACAACTGAAAATTTTGAGAAAAACTTGTAATGTTTGAAATGAGAATGCCAAAAACATAATCAACCTGAGTATAAACACACTAGAAAACACTTGCTATCACAGTCAACAACGGGTGCTGCAGTGCTGCTGCTTTTCCCATAATCCATAGATTAGTAGGCAACTTCCGTGCGAGCAGCTTTTAGCCACACAGAAACATGAGACCAGAGCACTTAAAGCAATAAAGAATGTGTCCATTATGTGTAAGTGTACATAAGTACGACTGCATATTCTAAGTCTGTATGATATGTATGTTTGGTATGTCTCTGTGTAACCCTTTCACATGTCACTAGTGTCAACAACTGTTCATATCTAATAAGATCTACATTAGTTGTACTTGACTAGCATCTCTGACAGCTGTTTGTTCAAGCCTCCCTTTGTTCATTCACCACAGTTCACTACAAACCCATCTCTTCTCCCAAAATTATTCAAAGGAAGATGAAGGCGAGCACACCATAACTATCATCCATACATGTTGTATTTATGATCGAAGAGCCACTTTATATAAGATTGTTGTGGAAGATCACATAAATCCAAATAAAAGGCAGGAAGCACTTCTCCTGTAATATTAATATAATATAATATAATGTAATATAATAATATCCCAACAATCCCAATAATAATATATATAATAATATTAATGTAATATATTTAAATACTACAGTAACCTTTTCTCTCAAATATGCATATTTCTAAAAACAGTGGCATTAATAAAATGAAAAAAACATATAGGTTATGTGGTTTCTTACTAAAATTCATAGTCTAAATAGGTTTAGACCACTTAAGGACACATTAGGAGACAAAACTCCTTCTGTATCGACAGAGCGACGTCACCAGCATCCCTTCACACGTGAGCCACTTTCGTGCACTTGAGCTAATTATTGCAGCAGCACATGGCCAGTCTATACTGTCTTTTGTTCAGATGTCATTAAAGTTCCCTTTGCCAAATTTGTAAAAAGCAGGTTGTTAATTACTAAAGGCCAAGTCGCATAGAGAGCATAGAGAGAGAGAGAGAGAGAGAGAGAGACCTGCAATCTCCACAGATATCTGTTTAAAATCTGTTGCAAACTTTCTACTGGTATTTGAAATGTTTGACCAGGTTCCCTGCATCACTGTGAGCTTTCTGGGTCCACTTTCCATTACAGCAGGGGACAATTAATAAAATCACGCATCAAAATATCCTTGATTTTTTTTTTTTTTTGCTGAACAGACATGAAAACTGTGTTTAAATTTCCTAAATCAGTTTTTGGAGAAGTTTGTCATCCCCATACTGTCAGCTTGAGGAAGACAAAGACCACTGTTGTGATGAGACGCTGTGCGCAGGTCGAAGTCAGTGTGGATTTAACTGAATGTCACTTCAGTAGCACTTACGTGGCGCTCACATCTCACTTTCAGTGTTAATTCCCAGTAACACTTACATGAGTTCTAATCAGTGTGACAATTTAGAAATTTCTTATTAATTTAATGACCTGACTGACCATAATGTTTGTGTTGTCTCTGTTTAGGTTCAAACCGTAGATGCACCTTGGGCTATGCTAAAGATGTGTTTGTTAGATTAATGTTTTTGTTTTTCTAAATGCCAGACACTCAAATCTGACTTAGACTGACTAGACATAACTTCTAAATAGATTCAGTTAGTTGCTCTTTGAATTACACAAGAGAGAATGTGTGTGTGTGTGTGTGTGTGTGTGTTAGGTTGATAATACAGTGAGATGGTAAGCCTTATCAGGGTTTCAAGGGGTTAATAAAGACACAGTCCTTTCTGACAGTTGTTCATTATAAGAAACAGCAGTATCTGCAATCAGCAGTGCACCATCTGCTCATCCTGCTCTCCAAAGTAATAGGTGAGATCCAAGATTTCAAAACAAATCTGATCTCAACTTAACAGACTCCTTGTGCTGTATCTGTGTGCTATACAGACCTGAGGGAGCCCCAACCCAAGCCAAGCCAAGGACGCCATCATCAAAGTCCCTGTCAGTGAAGACATAGGCCAGGCAGTAGTCATCATGGTTTTGTTCAGAGTTGAGCTCCAAAAATTTCTCCACTCCGATATTAGCAAAGCGAAAAGGATTGGTTATGTCTTTCTGATCATTGGTGGTATTTATCTGAAAGATAGAAAGTTAAACAATTACAAAGGCAAAGTGAGAAAGAAGAGAAGCCTCTACACTGACAGTAACAGACAAAGCTTATAGAAATTAAAAAGTTGTATTCATGTGATGGGTATTAAACGTTACAGAGCAAAAGATTTTGTCATAAAATGACAAATGTTCACACTGAGGAAACACCACAATGTTTACTGACACTCATTTCCACTCAGTATATCAACAGTTCCATCCCTTTCAGGCCAGTTGTTATGTAAATAAATTCTGCAGCACACCCTACGTGTCCAGACTCAAAATGGCAGCTGGCATTCACCTGAGATGCAACTCACCCTGATTCTTTTAACCATGAAGCTGATGTTTCGGATGCCCATGAAGTCTGTGGACTGGTAAACGGAGTCAATAGCCTTTACGTGGCTGGAAATCTGTGGAGAAAGTGATGGTTTAGATACTACTAAGGCAGTGGATAAAATAACATATGCTGGTAACTAGTTTCTTTATTAGATTATATCACCACAAACACACTAAGCTTTTTTATTTCCCATCTCTGGAGATAGGAAAATTGAACCGGTTCTCTGCTGGTCAGAAAGCCCTATTTGAGTCTTCTTTTTTAATGTCCGACAGTGTTACAGGAAGTCAATGCTAAATACACTAAAAACACTAAATACACACCAGAATTTGAAGTATGAAATTCATTAATGGATATATGTCCTCCAAAAGATACAATATATTGAGTGAATGTGAACGAATCTGAATGAATTCAGAATAGAGAAAGCCCTCTGGAATGAAGGGTGAAACGTCTTCAAGGAACTAAAACAAGTCCAGTTGCCACTGAATAACCTTTTTTGGGATAACCATGACCTGGATGACTGAGAATCTGCACAGACAATGTGAACAAATGATTGCATCTAAGTAGATATGTGCAGATATGTGGGTATACTGTAGGTGCAGGCAAAGCTTGTCTGTATGTATGTATGGCTGTTTACCTGGGCAATGACAGCCTCTCTTGTGCCGTAGTATTTGTAGAAGAGGTGGTCAGTCTGTATGAAGAGCTGGCAGGTGTTTTTCTCTTTCCCAGCTGCCCTCTTCTTCCTCAGAATGACAGGGCCATGGGAGTTTCCCTCATCCTGTGCACTTTTCACCTTCTATACAAAAAAAGAATTGTGTAGTCAAAAATAAAGGATAATAAAATGGATGGTTATCCCAAACCAAAAGCTCATCAGTTTTGATTACAGTAGGTAATTTTCAGTATAAGATAAGACTTTCTACTACACACAAAAAGAAGGGGATTATATTGCATTAAACTATACACAATAAAGGTGTTTATGTTATTGTTTCATCCAAAAACTCCAGGAGTACATTTATATAACCATCTTTAAAAAGGTTGAACATGTCTTCAACATTCCTAATAATCATTGTATAGAGTGAAAGTATGCACACCTCTAC
The DNA here is from genome assembly GCA_032362345.1 of Sandelia bainsii. NCBI lineage: Eukaryota > Metazoa > Chordata > Actinopteri > Anabantiformes > Anabantidae > Sandelia > Sandelia bainsii. Next base: position 7,590,025 of record JAUMHL010000018.1, read on the forward strand.
TAAAAATAAACACATTCCTGCTCTTAGCGTAACTATGAGGTAGGTTGTTTTTAATCTCATGATCCTTGTCCATCTGTGTGTTTAATTGTGAGCTGGATCGAGGGGGAAGGGCTTTGTTGTTTGTGATGCTGGCACTTACTTTGACTGGCTCATCTACTGCAGATGCCTGGTACTTCTTCATCCTCTCAAAGACAGAGTGGTCAGCGCAGCCACCCTCTGACCCATATTTATGAGGATAATCTGGCAGACAGGGAGGACAAATGGGGGCACTGAAGAGCTTACAATGCATCATGTATCACTTTAGCATTAATAATAATAATAATAATTTATACTTTATTGATCCCCTTGGGGAAATTGTTGTTTGGGCAGCTGCTAGACCTGTGTCAGCGCTACTACGGGGTTTCGGTGTCTTGTCCAAGGACACCTCGACATGTAGCTTGCCGGGACTGAGAATCAAACCGTTCACCCTTGGGTTGGAAGACGACTGCTCCACCCACTGAACTATCATTCCGCCTCAAAGTGTACTGGGCTGGAGGAGGTGAATGAGGGTGAAACAGACTGTACAAATAGCGACTGGGCCGTTCTCTCAGAAGTATCACCCTCTCCTTTATAGGTCTCTTTCAACTCCTTGATTTGAGCAGGAATAGGTATTACCAACCATTAATTGAAAAAAAAAAAACCCAGCTTCCAATTGAACCCAACCTTTTAAAATTCAAAGCTATTTCCAATCAGAATTTCGACTGTGCCCATGTCTACACTTCACAGTGTGTATAATGTGACTGCAGTTCCTCGATTCTCATTTGAAAAATACACATTTCAGCAACAACATATGAATCTGTGTCCCACAACAGTAAAACAATTTAACAGCTGTCTTTAACAGACAAGGTACTTACAACATACACTCAATTGTAAATTTATCAGGTACACCTATCTGAAATGAATACACTCTAATACAACAGTCATGCAATAAATACTTTATGAAGGTGGTGTTTCTGGATCATTTTGGAAGATGCACAGTAGTTTGTACTGCTACTGAATTGCACTGCATTATACGTACATAGGTATTTCTGTCATTTAGTCGACTCTCATTGGTATCACCAGAGTGAACAAAATAATAGAAACCCCTGCTAAAAAGTTAGTAAGGCAATATGATTTAATAGCATCAGATACTACATCCTGCAAAATGGTTTCAACAAAAAACAAACATGATCTTTATGAAGTATTTACTGCAGCATTGTTGAATCAGAGCAGAATTGTTTTAGCTATGTAGGTGTACCTAATAAACTGCAAACTCATAGTGAAGGTAAATGCAACCTGCAAGCTGTCATGGAGTATTATTGTAACCTAATGAGGGTCAGTGGCCAAAACTATTTGCACAACAACAAACAATGCACCAGTTTGACTTATATTTCTTTAGTTTTATATCATTTTAAAGCATAGTTTACTTGCATCTGAGCAGCTTGCAAAACTCATAAGTCCATTAATAGTGGTACAGGTCGCCAGCCTGAATGTCTCACAATCACTGATGGACATTCACTAAAGAGAACAGTCCTGTACTGGTGACTAGACTACACTGGACACACACACTGAAACAACGCATTCAGCCACTGAGAATGTGTTTTCAGTTTTTACAGTCCTTACAGTGAATGTCAGCTCATTCAAAAGGCACTTGCAGTTCAGACAGAGCTAAAACAAGTTGCAAGAAAAGCCAAGATTTAAGTGAGGACTTTGTGTTTTGTAAGAACTATTCATCCATCCTTTACCCATTCCTCGTCACTGACACCAATATTAAAAACCAAAAATTGCACCTCAACTGTAAACAGAGGTGCATGAAGAATAAGATATGTTAATCATAGTCTAAAGCAGGGCTATTCAAATAGCGGCCCGCAGGCCGCATGTGGCCCGGAAACAACCTCCGAGTGGCCCAGCCCGTGGTCCTACCAGAAATGCAGAAAAACTGAGAAAACACATTTTCTAGTTGGCAAATTTTACAACACAGCAGTGCTGACAGTGAATGCAGCACTCTCCTAGCAACAGTCATAACACAGGCAGCGTGTTGTTGTGTAGCGGGTAGCGGTGTTAGGATAGTGCTAAACACGCTTTATTAAAAGGTTATATTGTGCGGAAAAAACACTTTGAGAAACATGCACAGACTTTCCTCATGTTAAGAAAGTAGTAATTGTAGTGCTGATTATGATTACGATTACTTTTTCTGTTAACATAATGATCATATGTTCACATTTAACGTAAATGACAAGTCGCAAATACTGAACATATTAATGAAATGTTCACAGGTAATGTATTTTTGAGGGCCAAAATATCCGATCTACAACATCCGGCTTTCTGTCGAAAAATATTACAGTTCAACATCCAGATACGTGAGTGTAGAGATATTAAAGTGTTTTATGGTCGGTATCAGACATCACAGCAGTGGGTTAGGATAAGTGAAAGACTGGGGGCTGGTTATTGGATAAAATGTGACTTCACACAGTCGCTTCACACACACATCTGAATTAAAAATAAAACCAAAACACGATCTCTTTCTAACCCTAACCTCAGTACTTTTCTTGCCTAAACCCAAACTCAGACAGGACTTTGGTCTTCAACTCAGGTCTCCAGCATGTCAGTCCTGCACAGTAAATGCCCTCCATCCACCCCAAACACCTCTTCTTGTTAATAACAGTATCACGTCATTCATTCACAAAAATACGCGTCAGTACAACATAACAATTACGTTCTCCAGAAAAACGTAATCGAGATTGCAGTTTAGTTGTAAACGAACGTAATTTTTAGGAGACAGGGTTGGCTGGTGAATCAATCTTTTCACACATGAACTTGATAAAAAATCTGCTCTCGATGCTCCCTGAGTGACAGTGATCTTCACCAGTGTCTTCAGATTGTACTGACACCATGTGTTTCAAAGGTTAGTGCTTTTGTTCAGAACCAAATATGTCACTTCTCCCACTAAAATCTTAGCAGTGTAACTGTTGCTTACCAGTCAGTGCACAGTCGGTAGTAGTAATAATTTATTAGAAATATTCATTTGTGTTGTGTTAGTTTTTTCTTTTTTTATGGGTTTGCACACTTGTAGATTTGACAGCACTGACAGTTCCTTTTTATCCTGTGCCTGTCAATCACCTATTTGTGACCAAAATATCTATTTATTTCTAAAGCCAAAGATATTGTTGGTGATACTGTTCACTATTGTGTTGTTTTGTATGGATTTAGAGATATTTATTTTGATAAGTTTGTTATTAAGTTGCTGCTTATCTGTCACTGAAAATGTGCGGCCCACATAACTTTCTAGATTTGAAAATCTGGCCCAACTTAATACATAATTGAATAGCCCTGGTCTAAAGTACTATAGTAATAGTATAAGTACCCTTACTCAGTGGTGATTTGTAGACAAGTCATCATTTAAAATTACTAAATCAGCACTGTCTAAGGTGATCAGAGGTAGGGATGAAAGCCAAATATATAAATATATCACAAATTATTTTATAAAAAAAGTCAAATCCTCCTTTATCAAGTGGGAGGAGAGATACACAACTCTAAACGGGAAGTTACTCAAGGGTTGTAAGAGTTTCACTTTCCTCTATTCAACTGCAACCATTCACTCCAACCCTCCAACCAGTTGTTCCTCACTAGTTTCGCTTAAATTGCCTTCAGCAGTTCAAAAAAATGCATTTGTGTTTGTGTGTCCAAGAGAAGTAAATAGCAGGAAGGAGTGAATATCAGCGAGCCCAAATTCAGGGCGGGGCTCCTAGCACACTCATTGCCTTTGTCTCAAGTGAACAACCACACCTTCTATCTACTGATAATCTACTGATTACTTCCAAACATTTTCAGAGTGGTCTGTTTTCGAGGAGAAGACTGACTTTACTGGCTGTAGTCTGACCTTTAGTAATGGTTATGAGTCATGCCTCTGCAGTACCATGCTTCAATCCTGCCTTTAGCACATATCTTAACCACCTTGTCTATGCACTAGGAACCAGAGCCAAATCCTGCTGCTACCAGTCTGTCCAACATAACCTTTTCTCCAGTCTGGTCAGGTTAGTCTATAAGCTTAACTATCAGCTTATCTCACAACGTTTAACAATTTTATTCCTCGTAATGCAAAAGCAGTGTCTCCCCAAAATATATACTTTTAATAAAGTAAATTTTTGAATATTATGCCTTCATAGTTTTCAACATACTATCTCATTTTCTGAATAAAATGGCGAAGAACTTTCATTTTCTTTATCTGTAGTTGATTCATTTCTACAAAAATGTGTTGAAAAGGTCCCTGTTAAAACTAATCATCCAACAAAGCACAACCAAACGTGGGTCATTATATTAGGCTAGGAATATCAAAACCTTTCCTTTCTTGTCCAAAGCTTATTTGGACTTCAGGTACCTTTACTTACCGATGTCCTCCTCGTGATAGATGACAGAGTGGAAGGGCACATTCTTGTCCTGTAGGTACCTCTCTGAGGGTTCAACATAATACGTTCCTTGGTGGGTTTTAATGAAGCCCTCAAAGCGCCCATTGACCACAGAGCCATGGGTCAGTGTTCCCTTTTCACCTGAAATGTAGAGTAGATGGAGGTTCAGCAGAGGCCAACAAAACACAGTCTTTGTCTGTAAAGAAAGTGAAGAATTTGAACTGAAAATCAAAGTGATATTTTTTATACTGAATATACAATGAAAAACCTGTTTAAATTCAAGCAGTTGAAAGGCTAGAAACAATCTGTTCAGTAAGCACACAACATACTGTATTCACTGGTATGGTCCTGACACACATTTACACACATTCACACCTGGAGCCCACCAGTACAAGCAGTGTCAGACCTGCAGGCCATTGAGAACCTTGCTTGGGTTAACCACAGTAATGCTCATGGAGGAGGGACAAGATCATGCAACAAAATAAAACATATTTACACAACTCAGCACTATGAAATCTGTGAGCTGAGATTAAAGATTATTAATTATTATTATGACACCATCCTCAGTAAGAAAATGTATAAATCTCTGTTCCCCTATTCCCTTTCTCGTTGTTTAACATGAACACTGTTCACAATAGGACAAACAGCCTTGTTTGTGCTCTTATTTATCTGAACTCTGCTGGAGACAGGCAGCAGGAAGATGTCCAGGAAGGGCAGGGATCGAGAACGGAAGGAAGAACTGGATAAAAGGTCAAAGTGAGCCCAGGCTGAACCGAATTGTGATGTGATAAAACACATAGTTATAAACACAAATTTCAAATAAACTTTAAATTTCTGTCACACACAAACAAACAAACAGAAAATACTGTAGGTAAAAAAGGTCCTTCACTTGAAAGGTGTGAAAAGCCACTGAAGAGATAATGTACTGTAGAAATGATAACATGAGAAATGATGATGCAGATAAAAATACCACAATTTGATTACAGACATGTATCTGTGCTCAGGATGTGGTGTGTGAAAACAGCTGGACTTACCAAAGATTTCTCCACTGTAAATATGTGATGTATCAAAGGAAGAATCCTCTCCTGATACCTCAATGATGACATCGGGAGAAAATAAACTTATATCCCTCTTCATCCGCAAGTTAAAATGCCTAAAGAGAAAAATAACGGAAAAAGTCTAGTAAGCATTAGCGCTGAACATTATATGTAAAGCAGTACTTACAAACTTACATACTGGCACGTAAGGAACGTAATACATTCCAACTGGCAGCTTCAACCTCAAATCCTCAACATTGGAACTGTTATCATAATGCCCTCAATGCAGATTTTTAATATAAAATAACACCATAACAATATAAAACCACACACAATGCAAAGCTGAGACAGCACAGAGAGAATTTAGCAGAAAGCGCAGCATCTTTTACAGTACACATTTTTAGTGAGCTTCAGCATGCTGCTGTGCTGGTTGTTGCTCAGTGAGTCAGAAGAACACTTATGTCATGAGAAAAAGCACATGAACATTCACGCACAGCCATAATACATTTTTCTGTAAGCCTCTTGTTAACCATAATGATATGCATCACATGAGGTGCATGTGAGTCCCTAGCTTCACAGAAGAATGAGGAGATGTATTGAGTAGTTCAGAGTACACTCCTCTCTGGGAATCTCTCTAATAACATGGCTTGAAGCGTGAAGCCACATATACCGACACTCAAATGACGTTCTCATTACTCTCTCATAAAGACCCCTTTATGGATTGTAACATTTTTGTTTTATCATGATAGTGCAACTGACAGCAAAGTATTTGACTATTTTTGTTGTTTATGTTTGAACATTTTGGGGGACATCTAGATGACCTTATAAGTTTTTAGTCACCTGTCTTTTTGTAATAGTAGATTCAAATAACAACTAAGATTAAGCATCACCAGGCAAGAATATATTTTTATGGCATCCAATAAGAACAGTCACTGCCCCTGTAGTCTAATCATTTATGGGTGTTTTCTTTAGGCCCTAGGCCAGGTTCTAAAAAAACTAGATCATACATTTGCCTCAAAGCAACAAATAGCATAATTTTGTTTGACTCTCCCATCTGGTTTATGGATATGTTTTCAGACTCACCCAAAGATTTTAGTCTCCAAGCCCAAGCTAATATGATAAGGGTTGTTTTTTTCTCAGACTCTGGAAAACACCTGCCCACAGAGGAAATAATACTCCTTTCACAGGACTGAGTATCATTAACCAGGACAGTAAACTTGATTCTGTGTAAAATTGGCTGAATGTCCCTGTGGACAGGCCAGAACTAGAGAGCTGTTTCTTTCTGAGCAGTTCATACCATTGATTGATGACTACTTAGTGGGACACTTGGTTTGCTACATTGCTGAAAAGAGTGCATGGAAATACTGACAAAGCAAAACAAAGGGACACTTGAGCACAAGAGACACAGATGAATGTGGGGAGGAGTAGAATATGTTTAAGGAAAATGTCTGGGGAGAGAGATAGCAAATCATGTTGAAAGGGTCAGATACAGACCAGGATTTCCCTCTCCAGGATGACTCCTTAACCTGCACCTGAATTCAGTTTTCCTTTCGCCATTCTTGCTCTCATTTTACACACACCCTTATTTTTTTACTGTGAAAGTATTTTCCATTTATTGGTTCACTGGTATCAAAACCACACATGAGGCAGCCTAATGCCTGTGTTTCTGGGACTAAGCAACTGTTTTTCTGGTCTCTGCTTTTCTTTACTTAAAATTGTATTAAATGTTGTAATGAAATAAACAAACTGAGGATATTATGCTAATTAATTAATTTATGCTAATTATAAATTAATTAATTAGCATAATATCCTCAGTACTCTGCTTTTATTTATCAGTCCTTGAATATTTCAAAAAAATAAAGTTAAACTGATCAAGTGGATTCGTTTTTACTCCAAGCAGTCTTACATGACATGATCTACTTTGTGAACTATGAATCTACTGTCAGATGACAAATTCAAACGAATCCAAGAGCAGAGGTGGTAGAAGTACACAAACTTAATACTTAAGTAAAAGTGCAGTTACTTGCCTACAAAATACAAAATAAAAAATACAAAAGTTCTGCTTCAAATTCATTACTCAAGTTGAAGTAATAAATAAATGCTCAACAATTTACTTAAAATGCAAATGTACTCCACAAAGAAAACAAATTGAAACAATATTGAACAATGCCGTTATCCACATGAATGTGAAGGACTAGTCCCCTTTGATTCAACTCTCAAAAGGATACTGCAATATGACCTAGTCTTTGAAGTCAGCATTGTGACACAGGCTGCCTGGCAATAGATTTCCTCTGCTTGTTATTTATCCTGACACACCTACTACAGTTCCTGGCCTCTCGTCCCCAATATTAATGGTCTCTACAACAATCAATATGACCTTAGGAATTCGTTTGTGCCCTACAACAAAGCTCAGTAAACCCCTGATACCACCATGGCACACTGCTCACAGCTGCATACAAATCAATAAGATTACTGATTATTCAGTTCAAATTCCAATCTACAAAGTCAGGGATCTGCAGAGCATTTATAAAGTTAATTATCAATGAATGTTACATTATCCATGAAAGCATCTTTCTCATCTCAACATTAGTATAAGTTAAAGCTGCATAGTGTAACTTTTTCATAATTAAATTGTGTGCTACACCTGCTTCCTTATCTGTGACTAATTTGCAAGTAAGAGGAGTTATGAGAGATTCTGATTTTGTAAATTACTGTTACACACTTATTGAGTCACTTGAGTTGTGACTGCCTTTGTTAATGAAGCTACTGAACAATGCCCATCTGGGCACAGAACTCCCATATTTCTAAACCATCATTCAAACCTAAACAAACTAAGTACTAAGCCTTTCTTAAACCAAAGTTGCAACTCCTCACAGTTGGTCCACTAACTTTAATGTGAATACAAAAACACAGGGTGAAAAGACTATTTCTAGATGCTCACAATCTGTTGGTGTGGTTGCTCTTGATTTAAGAGAATAATTTTGCTATATACAGTTTCAACACTCAAGTATTACTCCTAAACCGTGCTTGTGCACTCAGTGCAACATTTTATCTGCTAAATGTAAAACTGTAAAGAACATTTCTCTCTGTACTTACAATAAGTAAATAAAAAAGAAAGAGTGCATCTGTTTTAAGAGGCTATGGTACAAAGGTGTACAAGCTTATTTATTTTGTGTATACTTAGAAATTAATAATTGTGCAATCTCATGGAAAACACAAACAAATTATGCAAGTAAGAATAATCATGAGTGGATTTAAACTAGGAGAATATTAAAAAAGAGCAATAGTTGACAATTAATTCCACTGTGCAGTTAAAACATTTTAATTCAATTAATTCAAGACTATTAATTATAAAGACAAACTAATACAGACAAAAACAACCACCAAAGACAACAAAAAAATACAACCACATACAAGAAATATACAGATTGAACCAAGTGAAAGAGAAAAAAGAATCACTGCATCACACTCCAGCTAAAAGTTGCTGAGAGATAAACATCGCTTGCAGCAGACAGGAAGAAAGGTTCAGGATCCAGACAGTGCTCCTCATCTCACAGAAGCAGCTGACGGATGAATTATTCAGGCATATCTCAAATGCTGAACATACTGACTCAAGCATCTGACAGTCGTAGACTTTGCTCAGTAAGCAGGTCAGCTCAAAACTGTGGCGTGCCCAGAAGCCATGCCTACAGATGGTACCAATATATACACATTGTACAATGCTGTGGAAAAAGTATTTGTGCTGTTCCTGATTTTTTTCCCCCCACATATTTGTCACGCTTAAGTGATTCAGATCTTCAAACAATTTTTTATATTAGATAACCCCGAATAAACACAAAAGGCAGTTTTTAAATGATGATTTTATTTATTAAGGGAATAAAGCTGTCCAAACCTACCTGGCCTTATGCAAAAAAAGTAATAGCCCTTGGCACAACCAGTTATTAGGTTTAGACAATTAAAACTTAGGGGGGCTTTAATTGTCTAACATATTGCAATGTGCAATATTTAGGAGAGCAACACTCTTTACTTGCATAGAGCCCTGAGACCTCCATCAGCACTAGACAGGAAGCTAGAGCTAGCTAGATGTTTTTGTACTATTGCCATAGGACCTATGTGCAACGAAATTTCATTCTACTATACACTATAACTTGTATGGGTCCGTATGACAATAAAGTGAACTTAAGTACTTGAGTACTAGAATAAACATTATATTTGGATAGAATAAAAAAAGCAGTGGGCCAAATATTAATCCTTGAGGAACAACCTTTAGAAACCTGATCTGAAACCAGTCAGCAACAACATTTGGACACTACCAGAGAGATATGATTTGAGCCAGGAGGAGAAACACCAAAACCCACAGCAAGCAGCTGATTTAAAAAAATTGTCTAGGACAGATCTAAAGAGTGCAGCACAGTGCTGCTAAGCTACAGCAGGTGTATTTTGTACACCTAGCTAAAATGAGAAATACTGGAAACAGTTTCAGTATAACTGCAGTACAATTCAACAGCACCACAAACTACATCTTCTAAAATAGTGATAAGTTGAATCAACACCTCTCTATAACAGTTTCAATAAAACTGAACTTTTATCACTGTCATAAAGGAATGATTTATTGCAAGACTGCTGCACTGAGGGTATAAGCCAGTGTTTGCTATGCATTGTTCTGACACCTGATCCTGCCACAAATACTCATTTGAGTGGGCATAAACAAGAGAGATTTTACAACAGAACTCTATAGTGGAACACAGCCCTGCTTTGGGTTTTCATAGAAGGAAGAGTGCATGTCTATATTTATAAACCTTAAAACAAAGTCAGCAAAATCAAAATCGATGACACATTATGAAACAAAAACTTACTGTACTATACTGTACGCATCAGACAGGTGATATTTGTTTCAAGACTATGACATTGATTTGTAATCTGTGCAATGCTACGTCTTTATCTTCTGTTATGTAAAGCATCCATGAGAATTTGTTTTTACAAAATACTGTGTACTTCACTTTTAGACACTGCATGGTACTCAGACACTGTAAATGCTCATGGTGTATGTTACTGTGATTGCCTCACCAATACAGCACCAGCTGTTTCTGAGAGGCCACCAATGACAGGAAGGAACACAAAAGCACAGGAAAAAGATCTGTCTGACACACTCTTGAGCAACAACAACAGAAAACACGAGTGACGGCTGAAAAAACAGTGCCACAGAGATAAATTATTGTTACACAGGGAAAGAAATAAAAAAGTAAACAAAAAAAAGCTGATAGAAATGAGAGCAACACAGAAAATGACAAATAGAAAGACTTTTCCATAAAAAAAAAACACATGAGAAGACAGTACAATTGAAGAAGATAGTATATTAAAATATACTTCACAGTGTGTCCATGTGTGTGTCATGTATGTACCTGTACATGTATGCGTGTGCACATGTATCTCTAGGGATACCAAAGAGATGTGTGTACAAATTTGAGGTGGCAGAAAACAAACTTCTGCTGTTTATGACTTAAGACAAGCCAGCTTGTGTGTTGAGGCTCTATGCAATCATAAGCTGAGGTTTAGTGAGTGAGTCAGAATGGCCATGAGAAAACTTTAAACCATGTCTTCAGTTTCTTGTAATATCTATAATGAGTCAGAAATGAATAAATTCTACAGTTTAATCATCCAATCTTTCAAAAATAAACTAGTCTAAATAAAAAATACTAGTAAAAATAAAATAGTATTAGGAATACTTTAGGTAAGAGAAAAACAATTAACAACAAAGGAAAACATTTTCAATCATCAGCCAAATTTGCTTTTACTTTCAAAGTTAACACCTTCCTGTGTGAAATCATACATCTGGTAAACACTGTTCCAAAATGGTGGAACAGTTACAAAACGTACCAATTCAGTGGGAGTTATTTTCTTCGTTCAGCACTGCAAACAATTCATTTATATCAACGTTTTACACAGGCACATTTGACAAAAACTAAGCTGATACATATCTGAAGACATTTTTGTCACTGAAATGCTCTGTTTCCACAACAGAGGTGGCCCCACTGTACTCAGACAACTTGGCCTTGACAAGGGCTCATCTCAAATTACAGGTTATTTAAAACTGAATCAGAAAGAGGTGGAAGAATACAAGGAGACTCCACTGGCACAGAAAAATAAAAAGGTATAGGGTTTGATTGCAGCTTGCAATAATGTGGTTAGTCTTTTTAGAGTCTTAATAACCAGGTTCTCTCACTGCTCTTCCTTGCACTTGCTCTTCCCTTCTACGCTAGGTCAGTAATGTTCCCTCACATTTCTAAGGTTCATTAAACTCTCATTTTAATTCTTTCATTGATGCAAATTTAATAGACTTTCTACTTGATATGCATGTAGTTAACTTTTTTCTTTAATGACACTTCACACATTTATTTTCTAGTGTGCAGATAACTGCAGCTAATTTGAGCATATGGGGATTTTTAAACTCTGGTTTTCAGTTTAAGTTGCAAGGGCCCACTTAACACTGTTACTGGTTATGGTAATGATTATTTTGACTTTGGCAGTGTTATTTCTATGAATAGATGGTTCAATTAGGAAGAAGTACAGAAGAAGGATAACCAAGTCATAAATGATATGTCATATCTGATGGCCCTAGAGGAACTGAAAAAACATTTCCATATCTATTTCATATTCTAATTGATGAATTAAAAAATGATGCAAACGATGAGAGATACTGAAAATAATCTTGTGGTGACGACATGCTAAGTAAACATAATCAGCCCACCACAGGATAGTTAAGGTGACATATGACAAAATAAATGCCATTATTAAAAGACATGACATTAAAGGAGCACTACACCCCTGTTCAATGTTGTTCAATTAAGATTTAAAAGTTTTCTTCAGTCAAATCTTCTGGCCCTTCCCAAACTGTGATGTAACAGAGCTGAGTTTAGGGACTATTATGTATGTGGTGGCAACCTTAACAGCAGTTGTCAAGGTAGTAGGGCTGCAACTAATGATTATTTTGGAAGACGACTAATCGTAAAAAAAAATTCTCGATTAGTCACGATTATTTCATGCCTGACTATTTTGATGCCTGCGACCTGTGGTTGCAAATCCTGTTCTGATGTTCACATGACATTAGAAGTCGGTAGATGACGTCATCATCTAATTTGCATAATTGAAAATGTGTATGTAATTGTAATGGACGCTGTAGGAGAGAGGAATAACGTCGTGGCAGAGACAAAAAATTTTTTTAAAAAAACCACCCTATATTTAGAACTACAAATGAACTTTCTTCTGTCGATTCTTGTTTTTTTTTATGTCACAATTCCAACTCTCCTTCATATGGGCTTGGGACCGGCAAAAGAAAAAAAAAACACTCTGTCAGAGTTACTTAGGTTTAGTTTGAGTTTTTTTGTATTTTTTATTATTATTTTAGTTCACCTTTCGTCTGGTTTGGTTTTTAATCTTATGGTTCACTTAAGAGAGTGAAGCGGCTTAGCGCATGCGCGATTCATGTGCAGTCTGGACGCGGAGGAGTAACACCTCCTGCTCTGACAGCAGCTTTGAGGGACTGATGCGCGAGTACTGTTCGCCTGTGAGTGCTTTGAGATGGGGGAGGAGCACACGGCAGCACCCGCTGCTCGTGAGAACGGTAGAAAGCAATATGTGCTTTGACACCAATAGTCTCCAAAAACACCAGAAAAAGTCACCAGATTTGTCGTTAGTCGCTTTTTTGAAAAAAAAAAGTCGCTAGAGGGG